>CM062828.1:19203649-19576304 GCA_031772345.1 Himalopsyche anomala | reverse complement strand
AATACCTTCATGTACGCTTTGTATGACGAACCTGCAATGTTTACATTTTTAAGATCAATTAAAAAAAGAACTTTAGTAATTGATTTTTGTCAGACTAGCCGCTAGATAGTTTAGTTGTATGTGTGTCTTTGCATGATAGGAATATTTTGTGTCGGTTGGGAAATATTATATTAACAAATGTCGATACATATATTACGTAAATGTAATACAATGAATAATATGAAGTATCAAAGCGTGACAAGTCTATATTCATAGCTTAGAAATAATCGTAATGGCCAAATATGTCATGTTTTCAAATTTTTAAAAAAATACGAATCAAAATGCTTCAAATTCAATAAGATATGATTAAAAATTAAGCAATATAATGATTTCATAGACATAATTTTAAAATTCTTTAAAACTGCATTCATAAGTCATAACTCATTTTCTCTACATGACAAACTAAAATATTTCACTTCACATATTTAAACTGTTTCTACCGAAAAAAAATTATGCCTATATTTTAACACTGGTTCGAAAACTTATGGGATACGTAGTAATATAAAATGGCATGGAAAATTATTGAAATTATCAGATTAATTTATTCTATTCTAATCTATTCTTATATGCTTTATTCTATATCTATTCGATTTTTTTTATTAAGTTAACGGAACACAGATGGAGATGTACTGAAATAAGCTGAATCTTTCGGTCACCTTTTCTGAACGTTACTTAGTCTGTTCTTAATAGTACCTAAATACATTAATACTTTTTGGAGTGTTGTCAGTAAAAATATCTTTGTTATCATATGATTGATACTTATAATATATATGTTAAGAACGTATAATTTGTACGCAACTACGAAGCCTATATAAGCAATCGACATTTAATGAATAACGTCAGTGCATATTCACAACCATTAATAATTCATTTATTTTTACGAACGAATTTTCCTTATTCCTGTGGGTATTTTAAATATCATCTACAGTCATGTTTAAACTGGTAAGCTATAGGTTATACATCATATATTAATAGAAATCTAGTTTTTTTGTGTTTGTTTTTACAATACTGTGGGAAAAATCAATATATATTCAAATTACAATAGCAATGGTAAATTATGATAATTTTTTAATGGTCCAATTAAGATTAAATTAAATAATTTTAAATGTGAAAAGTTATACTTATTTTATCTAGTTAACTGAAATTCAACTTTTGATAATGTTATTAACATATACCCTATAAGCAAATGAGGCACGCGCTTGGGGCCACCGAATCGCAGGGATAACGTATGTTTTTAGCGTTTTTGTATGGATTTTTATATATTTTTACTATTTTACTTGGAATTTTCTGAGGTTTTTATATTATCCAAAAACAGGGCCTCCAAGTTATATTGCGCCCGAGATCTCCCATGTACTTAATCCGCCACTGTTTACAAGGGACATATCATTTTCATATTTAAATAATAGCTTGGGTATTTTTTCTTTAATCTTTTATCATGTTGACAATATAAATAATCTACTCAAATTTATTATGTTTCATTTTATTGTTTTAACAATATTCAACGAAATGTATGATATTAGAATTCGGCAAAATCCAAAAGATAACTCGAGTTTCTCCCATATTTACATCGCGTTTTATATAAACATGATTATAGGTATTATTTTATTTAATCGTTTGTCTTTTTAAACTCAACAAAAAGGCCGTCTCAGCTTTCAAATCAAATTTAAAAAATTGACTAATATATTTATTTTTTGTATCGTACAATTATAGGTTTTTATTTTTAATATTTTGCATTTCAATATGATGTATTTAGTTATAACACATATGGCGGTGAAGTAAGTGGTGAAGTGAGCCAATTATTATAGTTAATTGGTAAAACTTTTCTATTCGGCTATTAAATACAATCATAACTCTACTTGGTGTTTGGATGGATTTCATATTTTTATTTTAGGGAGATAACACTATTGCAGTGTATATTTAATGACCTCACTTCACTTTTACGATACTTTAAAACGTGTAGAATATTATAACGCGTCCAATTCAACTTTTCCTAAAATACCAATTGGCTCACTTTATCTCTCATGGGCTTATGTATGTGCTTATTGCCGTGTAGTTATTAAAAACAATATGGAAAACTGAAATTAAAATATAAGGGTTTATAAATTATATGCTATCTTCGAAGCCCCTGAGATTTGGAGGCCCCAAGTGCGCGCCTCTTGGGCTTATGGGGTAATCCGCCACTGCTGTCGTGGCTGTAGTATCAAAGTGTGACATCCCGATTTTATGGCAGAATGAGTTATGAATTTAGATTTGAGGAATATGGAACTTTATGTTAAGCCTATGAAATCGAAGCATTACATAATACCCTTTTGAATTTGAAGCAATCTGAATTGTTAAATTATAGTTATAAGGAGAACATGTCATATTTGGCCAAGATTTTTACGCAAATCTCTACAGTCTAAACCAGCGATACTCAACCTATTTTTCTTCTAGGCCGCTTGCTTTATATATGCTAGGTTTTTGCTACATTATGTGGGCCGCAGCATATTTATAGTTATTTGTTAATTATACCACATTTTTTTTTTTTTTTACCATGTCCGCTCCCAATATGGAGCATATGGACTCCTAATGGAGTTTATCTCAACAGAAATGTTTCTACGAGAACTGCTTGTTACTCAGTTGCTAAACCTCTCTTTTTCCAAAGAGAGTAGGAATAGAAGGAAAGGGCTAAGACAGGACTAGTGGTTAGCTAATCGCTCTCGATACGCACCGTTCATAGGATAAAATGGGTGGGAGGGTTAATTCAAGACATCACATATATCCATGCTTTTGAACAGAAATTCATAAATCGATTGAAAAATCACATACTATACATAATATAGACAATATAGTCGTGTCACATAAATTTAAATAAACAAAAATACAAATGTATACAAAATATTCATTCGTTAAGTTTTGCAAACAATACCAGATGTTCGAAAAAGCTTTTATTGTTTTGGGCCACACGTAAAGCCTCAATGGGCAGCAGGTTGAGTATCGCTGGTCTAAATTCTTTTCTAACGATAGTTTGTTATCATAATTTTTGATTTTTTCGTTTTCTTTTAAAGATTCTGCTATTATTGGCTTTGATCGGATGCGGATCTGCTCAACTAATATGGAGCTACCCTTACGCCTACAGCCCCTACAGTGCATATAGCACTTATTCTTACACCCCTCTTCCATATGCATCAGCTTATTCGTCTCAATTGGCTTATTCAGCTCCACTTGCTTACACTGGAGACTATTACGCTATATTGTGATAAAGATTCGAAGAATACATTATAATATGAAGGGCATCGATATTTTGAAAGTGGAAAGATCTCTTCAAGAGAAAAAAAAACATTTAGAACGTAATCTTTTCAATTTGTGATGGTCTTCTTTTCTTCTTTAAATTATCTAATAGCGAATCTCTTTGCTAACAAATGTTTTCTTTTTATTATTATGATTAATTAAAAATATGAATTATTAATTATATCGTTTGATTCTTTCTTCCCAAGATGTCTTTACTACTTATTAATCTTATGACAAAATAAAAGAATGTGAAGTATTCAAGGACAGAAGAATAAAAATATAGAATTATTATAAAATAAACATTATTTTAGCTATATTATTGCATACACAATGATCCTATTCTTATATCTATAATATGCAGCCCTGCATACAATATGTGGAGTCTTTAAAAAATAAGAAGACTCCGACTCCGACCTAAGCTTAATTATTAAAAACGACTTTTTAGGCTTAGTGTCATGCAGTGGCGCCATTTTTGACCCTAGCAATTTAAATATGTACACATTTTTTTAAAAAGGGTTCGATGTCATTAGTTTTTTTCAAACACGACTCCAGTAAAAACAGTCCGATTCCGACTCTCCAGCCCTGATTGTATGAAGACTTGTTATTATAATTTTAAATACAAGTTTTCTCAAATTCATTTTATATTATTTATAGATAGATAACATTTTAAATTCGTACCCAATTTTCGGACCGTGAAAATAAAAGACATGAATTATGCATCGATTTTTTATTTAGTTTCCGTCAATATATTATATCTAGAATTTTGACTAAGTAAAATTACAATGATTATGTTGTGCTTAGAATATATTTACAAATATTTTGAAATAATATCAATCAATACTATTACTAATAATACAATACAATACGATTATTGATGGACAATTGAAAGATGTAAGGGTCTATTCTGAAATACACGGAAATTAAGATCATTATTAATTTATTTAGGTATATTTAGGTATATTTTCCAAGTCATTCTGATAGGTAAACTAATGAATGAATATTATTTTTAATCAATAATTTTGAAAATTGTGTTGGGTACCAATGTGAAAGAAGTTCAACTATAATATTCCCAAACTTATTGAAATTGAACACCAATTTAATTACAATATACAGTCAAATTTAATTATTTACACATAATATCTAATATTTTCTAACACAGATATTAAAGGTTAATTTCTGTACATATTAATTTTCTTTTCTATAGAGAAGAATCATTTTTTTAAATACTAAATTACCATTATTGAAATATATATATATATTTTTATAAATAAGTTTAGGTATTTTAGAACGGTTGAAATTACGACAAAAATCCACATTTGTTTTGCTAAAATTCTATAAATAAATAGAAAAAAAATCATAATTAAATAGTTTTATAAAATTCAAACTCTTTAATTAAGCATGTTTTATTTCAATAAGCAGACGAAGGTATTCCAATTTATAGACGATATTGTAATGTGTTTTATGAAATTGTTTATTAGGTTTTAAATACCAATATGCACCAACAACATTAATTATATATTAACTAAATATATATGACATATTTACAATTTTTATCTGTTGAAATTTCTAGATTTATATACTTAGATTCAAAGATAATAATATTTGGAGCCCTCTCAGGCGAGTGTATATATAAGAACTGGAAGATTACTAAGTGGGAAATAAAAACTAGGTAAAAAATAAATAAAAAACACAATATCTTTTGTGTAATTTCACTCGATGTTTTAAAATAGGCTGCTGAAAATATAATAATTATGTGAAGATTTAAATAAAAGATCATTCAACGTTACAACGTATCGATTAACCAGAAAATTGAAAGAAATAAACAAACATAGGTAATAGATTTATGTTATAATTTTAGGAAATTAATTTTCTTAAAAAACACTTGATAGCAATAATAATCATAAACGAATTTGATTATTACAATTCAATTTGATTAAGAGTTATTCAGATGAGCTAAGCTTTAATATGACAAAAATTGAATGTAAAGGAATGTCATGGTTACTAAAGCTTTTATGACATAATGATATACATTGTGTTTTATGATTTATGACACATCAATTTCGATTTTAATCTGTTGATTATTAAATAGCTGTGATTTTCAGCAGTATTTCTTACACAAAGCCTTTTTTGTGGAATTGAATTTACTTGCGTGATTTTTTCTCATCCAAAATTGGCATTCTTTAACATATCTGTAATGATTATTAGATATTATTTTGATAAAAATTTATTTATTTCTAAATTATTATAATAATATTCAAGAAGTCGCGGTAACATTATTTTATTTTTCTTACGAACATTCATTATTCGATCACAGTTCAACTAAGTTTAACTAAACTTTTGCACACATTTTATAGTAATTATATATACCATACCAATTACCAAATTGTTCAACCTTACAATTTCTCTACCGTTAGTCAGAAACCATCCATTATTTATGACAAATACCCAACGGTAATGAAAATGATGTCTTTTTTGTTAAAATATAAATATATACATAAGTATAAATTATAATATGATAACAGCTTATGTCACTTACATAAATTTAAAAAAAAAATACAAAGTAGCTGTATTGATCCGAAAAAGTGAGATAACCTGTAAATAAATATAAACGATTTGTTATTGTTTTAATTGATTCGGTTTATAATTTTTGCCTTTTTGAGAAAAGTTTTGAGTTTCAGTTTTAGTGATTTTCTCGGAATGCTCTAAAAGTTGTTCATTGATTAATTTTATAGGAATGAACAGATACCTATTTCTTTAAAAGATTGATAAAATAAACAATTATAAAATAAATATTTGTTATCCAAATAAATTGTATTTCCAGATGAAAGAATATCACAAAAGTGTTATTTGGAAAAGATAATATAATATCTCGTAGCTAAAATTAAACGAAAAATCTTAAATTTAAAAAAAATATTGGTGTTAATAATTAATATGAAGTTTGCTGAATAAAAATACACGGGATTAATTTATTTAACAGAAAAAAGAGCAGTGCTAATAAACATAATGTATGATATAATCAGAATCAATTATGTACTTACTATTTAGCCAAAAGAGGACAAGTAAAAAAGCCATTAGTAATAATTTGTTTATGCGATTTTTACCTAGTACAATTTTCTTTGTAAGTACATGTAATGAATACTGACTTTATTTAAAATGTTTATGGTTGAGACCAGTGGTTTTTAACCTTTTCGAAGTCACGGTACACCTTTGATCATGGGAAAAAGTGGCGGTGCACTAGAGTTAAGAGTTCGAAAAAAATATGTGGACATAATGTTTTTTTGACTTTTTCGGTTTACACTATTTTACGGATTTTTTCGTTTTTACCATTTTTTCGCGATGCACCGGTTAAGAACCACTGGTTTAGACCATAGGTTCCCAAAGTGGGCCCTCTGGCCCCCTAGGCGACCCTGGAAAGACCTGGGGGAGTTGGGGAGCCCTGGAAAGCAAAAAGGGGGCCACGAGGTGCTAATATTTATAACCTTATAAGTAAGTATATTAAAACATAAGTTCACTACATTTTTCTGTTTTATTTATTTAAAAAAAGGCAAATTTTCAGGGGAGCCTTGTGTAATTTTGTGTTTGAAAGGGGGGCCTGTGTCAAATAAGTTTGGGAACCTGTGGTTTAGACGAAGTACTCAAACCCACTGGTGAGAATATCAACTGTATAAATTTAATGTTTAGTGAATACCCACAGTGGTAGTTATGGTGACTGGTGAGGCAAGTATGGATTATAGGATGTGCGCAGTGATGGCGCCAAATGCATTAATAATATTTTATGTGTCCATTTTTGTTACGAACAACAGAAAAGTGTTTCCTGACATACCACAATTGAGAAATACTCTTGTAAAGAACTAACTTCAGTAGGTCAAATTTATTATTTTCTAACCAAAAATGATTTTGTCAATACATCTTCTGTTTTCTTAGGAATAGAATATTCCAGCATTATTGCGGTGTTAGTAAATATTTTTTTTCATCATAATAAGTCATAGATAAACATAAATTTTGCGATACAATAAATATACTAATATTAAATTCGGCTTATGTTACACACGATTACTTAAAATGGTTGAACATTTGGTAAAAACGGTTGATTCATGCAACTTCAAGATCTGAAGAATCCTCGTCGGAGTATTGCAGGGGAGGCAGAGGTACTGGCGCCGTGGCAGGTGACGGTGCAGCGTCTTCTTGCATTCTTCGGAGGCGTTCTTGCTCCTCGCGTTTTTGTTTTCTCCACTTTGCTCTTCTGTTTTTGAACCACACCTGAAAACGATAAAAAAAACTCAATTAACATTTCACTCAATTTTTTTTCTATTAATTCTATGTTGGGCTTAAGCAATTAGGAATCTTTATGATCGTATTCGTAAAAATTGAAGACAAAATGAAAATATGAATAAAGCAATTTGCTAGTAAGAAATATTCTGTTTTATTTTGTACACGAATACAAATTATAGAATTTATTTCATATTTTGGTTCTTATTTGAATTTGATTACGAACAGAATCGATTGCGAACAGCGAGGAATTTTTATTAATTCAGGATTCTCAATGATTAACTTTCGCTATGCAAAATCACTCGTGACAGTTATATTAACACATTATGGGCGGAAACGTAAAAATACGTTTATCGCGTAGTGTTGAGATACATATGATGGTTCGTTCATGAAGTAATAATAATCAATAAACGTGTTGGTATATTGACTCATAAATTTAATGGTTTCTTCAAAATAACTGCCACGGCAAATAACCCTTTTTGACAATAAGCAATAAACCTCATAATTTATTATGCCCTGAATGTTCACAAAGTATTTTTTTTAAAAGGGTGACACATGTTTCTCGAATATTTAGGGCATCAGATTTCACACTTCCAGTGATTGTAAATTTTTAGGAATGAGGATTTTATACTATAATTATTTATATAATTGTATGGTATGGATTAATGTTATTTTTTATACAGAATATTTTGAATATATTGATAATAAGTGGAGTGCTATCTACTAAATTAATAACAGGTTTTTATATTCAGCTTAGAAAAGTAGTGAAATTATGATGTATTCAAAATGTTTTTATTTTATTTTAACGACTAAATGTCACATATGATTTTTTTTTGAAAATTTCAGCCGAAAATATTGTTTGGTTTAGAAGTTGTGTTGATTTTAAGAATGTAACATATTTTTGCGCTAATCACTTAAAAACGCCGCTTACATAGTGTTAAGTATTTCCATTTAAGTATATTATTTTCAAATCAAGAACTGAATTTTATTACAATTTAACTGCCATTTTTTGTTTTGTTTGTCGTATTCATTTCCATCTATTTTGAATATTTTTTCCAAAGCTCACTTAATACGCAAATCTTCTGTTAAATTTAACTGAAATATTTCAAAAAGTTTTTGTTGTTTATTCATTTACGGAAATAAAATCAAAAATTGAAAGCAAAATTCCATGAATTATAACACTCTTAGAAGCATCGACAATTAATTGAAACAAAACATTAGAAAATAATCATAAAACCTTAGAAATCCAAGAAGCAATTGGCATGAGTAAAAATAATTATTTTTTATACTGGTGGAGTGGGTTGGCTTCCGCCATCAATGCGATAATGTTTAATACAAAGTGAAGTTAATTCGTTCTTTTAATAAGATTCTGTCGGATACAGAAGCAATACAAGTGCGAAATAAATTAGAAAAGCTCTCGGTGAATACGCGACCCCTGAAATGATTCTCAAAATGAAACGAGCTTTCTCACCGAACTGAAAGCTTTCTCCCTTTTGTGAAGAGCCTTGTTTTGATAAAGGGAGCTTTTACCTTCGGAAGGCTTCGTTTGAAAGTATCAGATTTATATGATGAAAAAATAATTCTGTAGACTTTTAAATCACCCAAAACGAATAGAGGTTGAGTTGTAACATAGCTTTTATGTAAAGTTTATTCGAAACAATTAAATTGAGGGTGTAACTCAAAGGATTTTAATTACTTTTTAATGAAATTTTATCTAACAAACCAAATTGTTGAAACGTTTTTCAATTTTTTATTGCCTAAATAATAGCACGTTGTTATCAAATTGGCAATTATGAATTCCGTTTTAAGCTGTTTTGAATTATCTAACCATTACTTTAGCACAATGCCGAGAGTTGTGTAATAGTGTTGGCTTTAGAAAACAAACAATTTTAAATGGTTTCATACATTTATTATTGTTGAATTTAAGCAATGCAGCAATATAAGAGAAAAATTATGATTAGACATTTTGCAAAGAGTTTTGTTTGTTAGTGCGTAAACGAAAATCATGTTGTAACAAGGAAAGTAGATAATATGAAATTTATGTTTTATTATAGTGTTTCTAACATAATCAAACTAAGAAGATTTCAGTTAGTTATATCACATGGGAAAAAAATAATGCTATATTGTATTATATGCTAAAAAAATCATAGACATTTTAAATCTTTATTGAAATTGACCACAACATTCGCAATACAATTTACAAATATTTTTTAATTATTACAAACACTAGCATTTTATTTATAATTTTAACCCATCATATCAATTATCAAGTAAAAAAGGAATTATTACAAAGTAATAACATACAAAAAATCGTCATATTTCAATTAATAAATTGCGTAGTACTACAATATCTTAAATATATTGATGAAAAACTAATAAATATTAATTTGGAATTTCGACTGAAAGTGCTTGATGGAACTTCAATATCTAATTTCGCAAAGGTTGCTAACGACCCGGGTTTCGCCTTTCGGCATCTTCAGGCTTTTTGAGTGCACGCATTTACTTGAACTGACGCGTAGTAAACAGTTTCTATCGTAATCTAACTTAACCTAGCCTAGCGATAAAACTCATGGAAAAGTACAAAATTCAAACAATTTAAATTTATTAAATACTCTATGTTTAAAAAACAGTTTGTCTCTTACTTAAGCCGTTACAAAAAATTGAAACTAAAAAGTACGTACCACAAACTTAACAATGTCTTAATAATTGAGTACAAAACATTCTCTATACACTCGAAGCCATTTTATGTGTGTAATAAAATATGACGCGGAAAAAGTATGTGATTAATTTAAAGATTATTTGCATAAAAAGCTTCCTCGGTGATATTGGGAAATTGCGCGGGCCACTTGAGTATTGCATTGTTCCAATTCCACTCAATTAAAATGCAAATACGCAGGGAACTTTTCTTGGCTTGCCCACCCTCCTATTTAAATTCAGAGAATGAGTGTCGCTCTAGAGCTTTTAATATTATACAATACAAACTATACACACCATGGCACAGTGGACAACGTGAAATTCAAACGTTCGCCCTCAGAACCTTGATTGTTATATATAAAAAAACACATTTATATACAAAATACAAATACCCAAGTTTTCGAATATATCTCACTTACGCTTAAATTTAAACCTTAATTATATAAAAAAATATTTTAGTACTCCATCTATGCGCCCTAGGCGGTTGCCTATTTCGCCTGTATGATGGCACCGGCCCTGAGAATCTGTATTTATGTTTCATTTATTAGTAGTAAATACTCAACTAAATTTTAATAACCTGGTATTTAAAATAATAAATTATATATTACACATTACATGTCGGTGACGAATTGTGAACATTACGAGAACTGCTTCTGTATTTGACAGTTTTATGCTCATGTAGCTCATGAGTAGCTTATTATCCAAAAGGCTTCAGGATAAATTTATATCACAACAATATGACGCCAACACGCCATAAGATTCAAGAAGCGAGGGGCTCGGTATGACAAATGAAATTTAAGTGTTGATAATAAAGAACAATCGTATAGGAAGCATGATCTGAAGTAAGGCTTTGAATAATCAGATTTTTTAGCGTTACCAATCAGCGGTGGGTTGCTTAATCACAAAGCCATTCTCGGTGCTATGGGAAAGGGGCGGACTCTTTTATTACTCTTATACAATTTAAGATTTCGACTGAAGGTGCTTGCTGGAATTTCAATATTAAATTTGAATCGTTCAAATTATGTACATTCACACAGATTTTGTCACTAACGACTTGGGTTTCGCCTTTCGGCATCTTCAGGCGTTCAAGTGCACGAAGATGCCGAAAGGCAAAATCCGGGTCGTTAGTGACAAAATATGTGTGAATGTACATAATTTTAACGATTCAAATTTACTTTTATACAATTATACGCAATAATTATTAAAACAATCTAATCTTACCAAATAAACTTATATCACGTAATATACCGTAAAATAATAGTATTAATAGCTAAAAATTGTACTTGCCTACCTCAGCTTGCTAGAGTGAAGAGTTCCAAGATTGACGCATTAATTATGTATCATTTTTTTCGCTTTAATTCCATGTTTCAAACATTATACTTTAACCGTTATAGATAATTTATATTTGCAAGAAATTGCAATAAGGTACTGATTAGATCTAAGAACTTTGTTCTTTCTTAATTTAACAAGAGGTTCGATCGAGCCCCTCCAAGCCCCCTCTAGCCTACCCCTGATACCGGTAAAAAATACTGAATAACCATTGTTTAAAAAAAAATGCCAAAAGTTACTGATCAGAAATTATTAATATCAGATAAATGTATTATGGCAGGTAAATAGCTAAAAATAAAAGCATAAAAAATAAAACTCAACGGTTTTATTGACCCTTAATCATAATTTGTTTTCTGCATAAAAAAACATGAAATATACTAAGATCAGATCAAACTTTTACTAAAGAGTATTTTTGTCTCCACTTAGTTTTTTATGAATACGTAAAAAGTGTAAATCTACTATGTTAGACACCGCACTCTGTAAAATATTTTTGGCAAGCCTGTTCCCGCAAGCTTGCCTTTTATTACCGGACAATAGGATGCTGGGGTGGTTTTTGCGGCCGGGGAAATCCCGAAGAGGGAGGGGGGCTAGTGATTGCCCATTACACGCTGCACTTCACACGAATGGAAGGCTTCCCTAACTCACTATCTACCGATAAACATCTCAAACAGTGCCGCTTACTCACTTAACACTTTCTCGCCAATTTATATCGATTACTGAAATGGTGTTCTCTAGGGGTGAAATATATGTTCTTTTTTAATACGCATATGTACATCATTTGTATCTTTAATATTTATTTGTTTTTTTATAACTTTAATATTATAAAATAATACATATTTTAATTTGATTGTCGTTTTCAAATAAATAATTTTTGAATGAATTGTTAACGGGATTTTTTAAAATTTGAACAAGTGATTATAATGCGCATCCAATGCGATGGTATCAGGTACCCAACTTTTTTGGGTTAAAGGCTTCTTTTATTCGATTTTTTTTTTAAAGCGATTGACTTCTAACTAGAATCATAGTAATATTATTAACTGATGTAAAATATCGTTTAACATTTAAAACAGCAAAATAATTTGTCTAACGAACGAGATATTGTTTTTTTAAGGCATGGCTGTAAATTAAGAATATGAAAATCATTAAATTGTAAAATCCTTGATGTAGACTGTCAAGTCATTATATTGAACTTAAGAACAGACCGGTTTCTTCATCAAATGTGCATATCGGATAGAGTTAGTGGGTAGATTTTTAAAAAATCAGTTAACTATAGTAAAAAAGATACGTTGCCTATGTTAATTGAGTTACATACGTTAAAACTTTTTTTGAATTAATCAATTGTTTTACTTTTATAAATTTATCAAATGATACTTTTTATACCGTACATACGTATTGGTAATTCGGAGTTCATCATTACGAAAAGTAAGTGGATTAGTCATTAAGTGAATTAAAGATAGAAATATAACATTATGAAGCCTGACTGCAAACCCATAATATATTTTAAAAGTAACCACAGTACGAATCTATCAGATCACGATTATCGAGTAATATGATAGTAACATTGATTGAAAAATTATTAGCTACACAATTTCAACCATTTAAAATTTAGCATACACCATCGGTTTGCTGCAAAAAGTCATTCATTGACGATTTGGTCAAAACTGAGTTACATTACACAAAGTCGTTTGTTATCATGTTGGTTTAATTCATAAGGTCAATAAGTGTCTAATATGAACCAATACAATTGTCCAATTATATCAGCGGTGGGCTGCCACTACGTTAACAAAGGGCTCGCTTAATCTCAAAGCAATTCTCGGTGTTCTGGAGAAAGAGTTATTTTTTTATCACACTTATGCAATTATATGCAACAGTTAAAGAAGCAATCGACTGTTACACAGTATACAGTTATAATATGTAACAATATGCAATTTACCGTAAAATTATAAATGTAAATGACTAAAAATGTACTACTGCGTATACTGTAGATGTTGTAGATAATATATAAGTCATAAGTTACAGTTATATACTAAATTTGTATGAGAATATTGTTTTATATTAAATTAACAAGGGGGTCGCGCGAGCCCCTCCAAGCCCCTTCCAGCCCACCCCTGAATGATATACTGTTAAAATTATTATGCTGTATTTCATGCACATACCGGAATAAAATATATCATTTAAAAGTTTATGTTCTTGCATCAAACCGATTGAAATCCGGTATTAATCATTTAAAAAAATCTCAATTATAGATTGCAAACAATTCGTTGTGTCATAGATGTATAAAAAAATATTCTAGCTTATTATAACTGGAATTATTTTCGAGCGCTACTGTTAGACTCTTTACGTTAGCCACCAAACGGAAGGGTTTCCCACCAGTTAATATTTGTAACTACCCTCACAATAAGCACAAAGCTAGCACTTGTCGGTATACCAAAGATCTATCTTGCGATCGGACCACACGTGTTGCCGAAATACATCTCAGTTGCATTGTGTCCTGCCTGCAACAAAGCGTCGAATTATTTTGTTACCGCCAACAAATCGGGGCGGTCTCATTTGTATTGCGTTTCGCATGGACTTGAAGATAAATGGCGTTGTAAAGCTTATGTTTACTCATGAAGAATAAGCAGTTTATTATTTTGATAGAAGAAAAAATATGTTATTCACATTTCTCAGTGTATATGCCAGACTTCTTGTCGTCTCTATTCGATATTAATATTCTAAAGGTATTTTAAAGTATCCGCTTTATCAGGTGTTAGGCGTTTTACAGCGTGAACTCAATATAAATATATCTACGGTACTATTTCTATATTGGCAGTGTAAAAAAATTCTAGAAGCTTTAATAGCAAAAGATTTTTTTATAATTTTGTAATACGAATAGTTAAAATATTAGAGTATTCTCATGATTGCTTAGTACAGAGCAAGGATGGGCTTACGTAAGATCAACTTGAGCCATATTATATGTTATATAAAGAGTCACACTATAGTCACGTTATCATAAAAAATTAAAATTTGATAACATTTCTACTCAAATCTTAATTACTATATAAAGTATTAAAAATATGTTTATCAAGAGATATTAGGAGCCACACTCAACCAAACCAGCAAGCCACTTTGGTATATAATATACAATAGACACTAATCAAACGATTTTATAAATATTATGATTCAAGCCTCTCTCTGAATATTTTGAATGTTAAGTTGGCTCTAAGTAATTTAATATTTCATGTTGCTTAACGAATGAGTATATTTAATGACATATAAGTTTTACAATACATTCAATAAAACTTATATTTTTTCTTACCTTTTGGTATCAAGTCGTAAAATTTAGGAAAAAATAAAGCTGGTAATTTTGCTAGCTTAAATTATAATACTTTTATAAAAGTATTATTGGAAAATCAAACGATTTTTTTTTTGTTCGTGTCAAAATACTTCTCAATGTAAGGAATGTAAAATTAATGATTTATGTTACTTACAATAACTTGATTGTCGTAACTCGTAGCATATTCATTTGATAATCATCAGCGCTTTTTTTACTGCTATCGGCAGCTTAATTTTACTATAACAAGATCGAAACGATTTTCACAATCCTTCACACGGTAATTATTTGTTTAACTTTAGTCAGCTTACAAAGTTTTGTTATAGTTATCATTTTGAGGCATTCGAGCATGTAATAAGCTTTTCCTGTTGCTCAAAGTCCGCCGAACAAATGTCAAATCGGCACATGTAAAGGATACTACCGAGTGAAAATTTAAGCAAGTAGCGGGATCTTTTGAAAGTGTGGAAGTCATGATAATGGGATGAAATATATCTGTTACTTAAGCTGGTGTATAAATAATGACATTGTTGTTATTTTTTTGAGACCGATATAGCTTTTGGATAAAAATATGACTCAAAACACAATGGAGAAATGAAAGCTTGCAAACGTTTTTGAGCGCTTTGTAATTGCAAAATAAAATTTTAAAGTATTAAAACACATTTTCAATTATACGACTTCTTTTGTTTAAAAATAGCCTTCTAACACAATGTCTTAAAATTTTATTAAAAAACAATCTTGTTATGTTTTTTGAACTCTTAACATATAAATAGATAAATCGTTTTTTTTACTAAAAACTAAATTAAGGTCGATTCTTTTAAAAAGAGCATTACATTTATGAAAATAAAACATAACCTGTCTCCACCGTATAAAAAAGGTTCAAGAGCAGCTTCAAACCATTCAATTGAAAATCACTATACAGTGGAACCCCGATCTACCGTTCACGCATTGTTCGTTTTCCCGCATGGTTCGTTTATTTTTCATAGTCCCGGCCAAACACCCATAAGAACAATGTAAAATAGTCCCGCATTAACCGTTCCCCGATTTACCGTTTTCCTCTATCTATCGTTCAAATATTTTGGTCCCGTCAAAAATATTATCCCGATTGACCGTTTTCGTTGAATATTTCTCATACATAATCTTACCTCGCATTTCGTTTCGCGTTTTTTTCAGTGGAACCCCGATCTTCCGTTCTCACTATCTTCGTCTTTATGCATGGATCGTTTATTTTTTACTCGACCAAGACACCCCACCCCGTAATAGCAATGTTTAGTAATTCCACGTTAATTATTTCCAGATTTACCGATTTCTTCGATCTATCATCTAAATATTATCGTCCCGTCCCAGTTACTATCTATCCCGATTGTCAATTTTTGTGGATTTTTTTTTTTGCTCATAAATAATCTTACATTGCATCTGGTTGCGTAAATTTTTCTAACTCAAAAGTCAAAACTAAAATACCTAAACGAAGAAAACTAGAACTCTAGTTGAGAAACTGAAAATAATTAAAGACATTGGAAAAAAAATCAGGAGAAAAACGAGTCGACATAGCAAAAAGGAGTGAGTTATTGTTTGTTAAAATTTAAGTGCCAAACTGCAAATAGGCTACTTAGTTTGTATTAAAAAAGTTAAAGTATATTTATTTGTTCTTTAATTAATAAATAAATGAGTTTTTTTGAAAATTAAACATTTTTTTGGTGTTATTTGAAGATTTCCCGCATTATCGGTTTCCCGCATTATTCGTTCATTTATTACGGTCCCTTGAAAAACGTAGAATCGAGGTTCCACTGTAATTAGATATTCGATGTAAATGATTACAAATATCGAAACCGAGAATAAAATTGTGTAATTTGTGAAAAAAAATGTTTTTTTATTTATATAAAAATAAGTACATATAAATATTTTATAAAGTTAATAAAAATAATATATTTTTTGATATTTTTAACGAAACGGTGCGCTACTCCGCGAATTTCACTGACTGGAGTGCTATGGCGGTTAACGTAATTAAATGAAGACAATAAGAGCATACTAATTCTAAAATAATGATTATTGTATGCGGACAACACTCATCAATATTGTACTACCATTACTCGTTATAAACTATCTTAATGCCAACGTAAATATTAATAACACCAGATTACCATACAATGTTTTTTTAAATACCGTAATTATAACACATAAAGAAATTTAAATATCCAAGTCTGAAGATGTTTTTCAAACAAGTAAAAACGTTTAAAACAAGCAAAATAACAATATTATCTATTCTTTTATATTTAATTTGAGTCAACCGTCAAATACACGAAAAATCTATTTATATGAAGTCTAGATAAGCTTTAATGAGCTGTTTTATAATAAAGCTATTACATATAATAAAACCCACCGAATAATATCACATACAAATCTCACTAACAAAAACGACATTTGGGTTCGCTTTTCTGGGCACGCTGTTAACAATATTTTCATATTTCAATCTCGGTATTTGAATAGAGGAATTATATAAATCCAGATATGGATTTAAAAATCAATACAATATTCCTTCTGTATTACTCTTTGGCAGTTAAGCCGCACATGTGTTTATTATTATGTTGTTGTAATAAAGCGAAGAAAAGGAAATGTTTGATATGTTTATTATATTATTTTGGCCTTCAATAACAATAAGTCGTCACTGACACTATTTTAAAAGACTTTGTTAAAACTTTTGTTCAATATTTCTAACATATAATTGCATGTAAACGTGTGGTCTTACTATCAATATTTTTTAGCTTTAAAATATACACATACATGTATCATTATTAGCCTCAAAGGTGTTTTGAATATTATGATATCAAAAAAAAGATGGAATATAACAATATGAAATGTGTTCGCAACATATAAAAGGTTGGGTAGATTTAATGGAAACAACATTAAATGTATAAACATCATTGAATAAATATAAAATCGTTTAGTAAGTATTGGTTTCTATACATACGATAAATTATATCCTCAATAAATTTTTATCCCCAGTATCATATTACGAGTGTCTAAAATAATACGCCTTTCTAAATATATCATCCTTCTGTTAAGCAGTGGCTTACACAGGTATTTATTTTATTGTAACATTTATATATAATTAGATATTATGTTTGCTATCCAAAAGCAATCAATTTATGAATATATTATTTGAATTGCTCAAATTTGATACAATTTCATACGTTGAATTCGATGAATCAAGAGTTAAATTATTCGAATAAATAAATATAGTAATAGCCAAAAACTGGATTGAACAATAGTTTAATTATGTCACGTAAAAAAGTATTTAAATAATTCTTTAATATTATATGTATATATTTTAATCCTTATCCGCTCCCAATGTGAAGCATATGACCTCTTAATAAAGGTATCTCAACAAATGTTTTTTTCTAAGAGAAATGCTTGTTACTCAGTTACACAACCTCTCTTTTTTCAAAGAGTGTAGGGATAAAAATGACAGGGCTAGGACAGGACTAATCTAATATAATATAAACTAGGCTAATCACTTTCGCAACACTCCCTTATTTTATGATTGGAATGTTAAGGGAGGATTTTAAGACATCACAAACATCGATTCCACCGAACAGAAAAATGCTGTTTGTACTGGGATTCGAACCCGTGAGGTCCGGCATGGAAGCCAACGGCCACTGTGCCATGGACCCAACATGATGTCGGGTCCAAGGCACAATGCTGTACCTCACGAGTTCAAATCCGACTATTCTAATATAAAATATTCTATAAATGTTTTTATTATTATTTATATGACTGTGTGAAAGTTTTTTGACTTTTGAAAAATATAGATATAGAAAAAACGAAAGCAGAATTTTCATGTCACCCGAGATTAATTCAGTAGAAATGATATCACATGATTATACAGTATCTTGCAATGTAAACTTAACTCATTAATTGAAAACGTTAAAATTTAAAAACGAGGTTTGATAACCCAGATCCATGGAAAATGGAAATGTGTTTTCAAATGTGTGACAAAATATAATAAAATGTATGTTTTTCGACGAAGCAAAGATAAAGGGTTGTATAAATTAAATTTTACTTTTACACACTAATTCCATTCTTCGGAGCCATGAATATGATATTGAATGCCTTCGATTATTGTTGAGATCATTGCATAAATTACATGCTATAATTAAATATGTCATTCGTATCTTTAAAATTCTTTATAGCTGATCCCTTATCTTACGATATAATGCAGTAGAACGCCATTGGTTATTCAAAAAAAAACCTACGTCCTGCCCTGCAATTTGAATCATCGGGCAACAGAGAAAACATTAATGTTCACTTAAATATGTAAACAGAACAAATAGAGGGGGTGAAAAATTAGTCCAAAGGGGTGAAACACTTAGTTGGGTACTCAATTACTGCCCAAGTGGCTATCTGTGGTATGGCAACGATACGCAGCGGAGGGTGAACAAAATGAATTTTGAAATAGAAAGGTAACCGAAGTGCCGTCTTTGTTGTGGACGTGAACGCGAAAACAAAATTTGAATTTATACGAGCTCAAGAATCCACCAAACGAATACTGCACACTAAGGTTAAACAACAGTAATGGTTACGTATTTTAAATATGTGTCGAAAAAAACAAAAATAATTCTAGTATTTTGAAACGTTTAGGGTGTTTTTGTAGAGGTTTGTTCATTGAATAAGCAACAATTTTTCCAGCGACAGCCAATTTAAAAGTTAATAGTTGATTTTTACTCAGTTTGGTTTGCCATTTTACCATCAACAAAACGCTTGCAAATTGTGCAAATTTATTTCTTCAGATAAATAGTGCCGGCCAGAACGTTAGATCAATGATTACCGACATTTTCGTTCCACAATTGAATGGATTAAATAAGGAAGAGCTGTGGTTTTAACAAGAAAGCGCAATATGACACAGCACGCACCAGCCGCCGCTGGAAAAATTATTGCTTATCCGAAAAACAAATCTCTAATAAAACACCCTATAAATGCTTTTTTAGTGTATTTACTCAGAGAGGCTTCATTCATTTTGAAAAATTTGTCTGATATAGTGACCACATTAAAATTAAAATTTTATCCGTAATGCAATTTTCAAAAACTATTTTTATAATTGTTCTATATCGATTTTAGTTCAATTTAAATTCTTAATAATTTATTTATGCAAGAAAAGATAACTTTTAGAGCAATAAATAATTGACTCACATTTTACCACGTGGTAAAGTCATGCTTCTATAATATTTACCATAGTAATCTATTCCATAGCAAATCGACTAACTGTATAGCATATCTCCCCCACTGTCCCTTTCGATAAATCTCAATTAAATATTTAAGTGTTTAACGACAAGCGGTAAGTTAAGACATTGGTACAAGAAGCAAGAACAATGGAGGCTTACTTCGTCAAGTAAAACTAAGATTATTAACATACGCTGTGAGGTTGTTTTAATATTCACACGGTGGCAAACCTGAATAATCTGAAAATCTCTAATGGTTACAAGTCTTATTATTTTACAAGAAACTTTGGATCGAATATAATTGTTATGATAAATATTTAATTACAAAGCCGCTTTTATAAAGCAATCATGTCTCAGTCAATTTAAATCAAATGAGCATTGTCAACTGAAGTGTATTTATTACATGACAGTTGATTTAATTTACCTGTTCGCTAGATCTGGTAATTGCGTATAAAGAAGTGAATATATTTTTTATAGTTGAAAATTACATTACTCTGATATGAAACATTATAAATATAATATCAATGAATGCTAGCCCTCACTATCAAAATAAATTGTTATTACACAAACAATATTTATTGAAAAACCATCAAGCAAATCCATACAGCGGCAAAGTAGCCACGAATTTTTATCTGTTGTGGTATATATACATGCAACAAAATTGTTTTAAGTGCATTGAAAGAGTTATTTTCTTTTGTTATGAATGTATTGCAATTATTTTTTTCTATTTTTATTCGAGTATTAAGACTTGCTAAATATCGTATTGTATAATGAGGTAACTTTACATTTGCAATACTGTAGTAATACGAATAGCTATAATTTTACAATCACAATCAAACATCAAGATATTCCACGATTTACTTACTAGTCAAATTGTACAAATACTAAAACTGCGATAGTCTTTCAAAGAGCGTGTGCAAATGAGAAACAATGTTTCATTGTCAGAAACTTTGTTCCAAACTTCATATTCAGGAGTCAGGACTGAACGCTAGTCTACCAAAGCTATTTCAATAAAATTTGGGCCAAATTAAAAATTCACACAAAATTACTCAAATAGTATGAATTTGAATAAGGATAAAGCTAAATTTATCATTAGTTGTATTTCCCTTCACTCATAGTATCACTCTTTTTAAGAAATATTTTTACACCTATTAATCCGCATTTCAAATTGACTTAAAAAAAATATTCGTAAATAGTTATTGTGATACCGTAAATTACGATTTTTTTTATTTTCGCGTGTTAATAAGGTTGTCATTTTTCGATGGTTTTCTTTTACCGAATTGAAGAAATGTAGACTTCCAGACATAATTGAGTTTTTTTTCATTATATGTTTCAAAAAGAATATATGTATGTACATATACTTACTCGCTAGCTTTTCAGCAGAATCATATCTCAGCTTGAACATTAAAAAAGCAGCTATGCGATCTTGGTATAACTACTAAAAAAACGATACTAAATACAATCGTAAGTAAGATGAAAAAAAATCAATCAGATCAGCAGATCAAATCGAGCACGACGTAAAAATAAAGCACTAACACCCATGTCCTGAATCCTAATTTCAGTAAGAAACTTTTTAATTTTAATCATCCTTACGATATATTATAGTTTAGTTAATTTCAAATCACTTTTTAGGGAATCTGTCATAGGAACGTATTGAATTGTAAAAGCAGCAAGCAATCAAATATTATTCGGAATCAGATTGAAGACCATCAAAATTCAGAAAGTATAGCCTGAAAATAATTACGTATTTTTGTGATGAAATTTATTTAAAAAGTACAATTATAGTGGTTAGAACTAATTGGTCTTTTAAGTAGTTAATCTTTGTTGATTAAACCTAATTTAAATCAATTGTGATAAGGTAATATACTAAGCCAACCCTCGCCACTCCTGTTAGCTAGAATAACTTTTTAGACAAAGCTCGAGTCATATCGGGATCAAGAAGTTGTTCAACATAAACTTTGCATGTAACAAAGGTCTTTGCGGAGATTAATTTAGTTTGAGCCCACAGCTGTTGTAACTAATGCTCAAGTGAAACATTTACGTAACGGCTGAAAAGAGCTTAGCGAGAATGTGTCGCAATTGTTTCTAAGATTGCTTTTTACTGCCAAGGAAAAAGTGTATGCTGGTAAAATACAGAATATAAAATTGCAAAATATTATGTCATATTACATGATATTGTATTTAGAAGTTAGTCGCTAGTGCCATAATATTGTAGAAATGATAACTATTATTTTATCAAGTTCACAACTTTATCTTTGTTTTTATAGAAAAACATTGCTACGTAAGAAATACTAAAGTTGAATAGTAGTTTGTTAATTAAAGGATATGTTGTTTCTTGGTACTTGAAAAAAACTCAAATTTCACAATCCCTATTCCTATATGCGGAATTGAAAATTAGAAACTATTTCTCATATTACTTTTAAAAAGGACGAATAAATAATAAATGAATAAAGGAAATTAAAAAAAACAAGTACCAAAAAAAGTGAGTATGGAAAAATGTTCTATAAGACTCGTACTTGCTTTTTTTTATTACCTGTTTTCATATTATAATTCATAATATATTCATTTTTTTTGATAGTTTCGATGAATATATTGAAATAAATTAATATAACTAGCCAGTTTTTTACGCCATAGGAGAAGATAAAATATTTGAGTTGAGAAAAAGTTCTGTTAAAAAAAATATTTTTTTTACTAAGAATACCCATTTATAAAAATAGTCCGAAAATTGATGACGTTTCGACTACATTAAGACAAAATAGTTGCTGTTGATATAATTTTCTTAACTTTCTCTGCAATATGGAAATTGGATTAACATCAGGGATGGGCTGGAGGGGGCTCAGGTGAGCTCGCGCGAGCCCCTTGTTAAGATAAGAAAATAATTCGTCTTAGATCAAATCATCATAAAACTGCAATTTCTGTAGATGGATAAAATTAAAAATCAACTGTCCCTTCATTACCCAGTACGAAACAGCAATTTTCCGATCGATTTATCTATTTTCTGTTCGAAGGCATGGGTGTTTGCGATGTCTTAAGATTGCCTCCTACTCTTCTGATCCTTCAATTCAACTGGGCGCTACTATTAGTTAATCACCATTCCATTCTTATGCTTATCATTTTATCCCTACTAGTCTCTTTGGAAAAAAGAGGTTGAGCGATTAAGTAACACGCAGTTCTCATAGAAAAATAACTTTCGTTGAGATACTTTCATTAGGAGACCATATGCTCGACATAGGATGGATGGACGGATATGGATAAAAAAAATGGATAGCATTTACCGAGCCCCATGTTAAGATATTGGCAGCCTACCGCTGATTAACATCCCAAAACAAAACGAAAGATTTTTCATCAAATGTTATTGATAAATAATAAAAAATATAGATAAATAATAAAATAAAAGTAATCATAGATTATCCAAGGAATCAAAACGTAAACTACAATTTTAGGTCTATGATATTATATACGCGAATACTGAAAAATATCAATGTAATGTATACTTTATTCGTTTCGATTATTGTAGCTATCGTATCGTAGCGAATTCACAGAATTGAAGCTTATTTTACATAGTGTAAGCCGATTTTTTTTATCATACTAAAAGTTTTAAATATTGAAGCGTTTTTCGCCGAACTCAATTGATACACGAGTTTGGTTTGCAATGTTCGCACACATCGACAAATCTAAAACAAAAACTCGTGAATTTCATAGCCGATGTTTAAAATTTCATATTTTAAAAATAATGGGAAATATTTTTTTAACCTGGATTAAAAATCATATTTTGATTTGGGATATTATTTTAATTATTCAAATATATCCAATAATGTGCAACGTTAATATTAAACAAATAATTATCAGTTATAAGCATTACTCAATGAATTTTAATTAGGATACTATTTACTTTTTCAAGAGCTTTGTGTATGTAATAAAACAATGCTGGGCGAAATTATAATTATTAATAATACACACGTTAAAACTCATTGACAGATCAAAATATAAAAAGTCATTTTATTACTTGACAATTGCATTTGTCAATATAAGTTACAACAAAACTCGTGTGAATGTACATAATTTGAACGATTCAAATTTAATATTGAAAATCCACCAAACACCTACAGTCGAAATCTTAAAAAATAAGTTACGATTATTAAAGATTCATTTTTTATCTCATCTTAGCCAGTTTTTACGGCTAAGTTAATGTAAGAATAAACATAATTCTGTCGACGTTCAAAATGGTAAATAGCTATCAAGGATATATATAAAAAATATCACTGTATAACTAAAATATATTATTTTGATATTATTTGGCTTATTTTCTTAAAACATATAATTTTGAGATTTTATTGATAATGTTGATGGTAAATGTGAACTATAAATTTAATGAGACTAATTCAATTATTGAATAGTCTCATTAAATTTCACTGTGAAATTATACACGCCTGAAGATGCCGAAAGGAAAAAGCCGGGTTTCTAGTGACAAACTTGTGTGTATGTACATAATTTGAACGATTCAAATTGAAAAGTCGAAATCTTAAATTATATAATCTGTATCAACATTTTTTTAAAAAAGGGTGTGTTTATAGATTTTATAAATGAAATTAAACTAGATTTTTTTGATAAATAATGTAAAGATTTCTGTATTATCTTCCACGAATTTTATTCAAAACACAACCCAGTGGGAGATTGCCAAATTGTATAAATATGCGTGAATGGATAAAACAACAAACGCTCCCCTCTTCAAAATCCTCTCAAGAACCCTGTAACATATTTTAACTGGCGATATTATGCACAAAGATAAATATTGTGGTTTAATTTTGTTGGAAGGCGTAAATTGATATTTAATAAACCGATTTAACTACCTAAATATAATATAAATATTTTTTTTATTAGTGTCGTTAGTTGCAAGGTGTATATTAAATTAAATTAAAAATTAAAGGTGGTAATTATTTTCATATAAAACGTTTTTACTTATAAGAGTTTTCAGATGAAATATATGGTCAGAAATTGCCTATGATTTTGACTCTCATAAGAATTAGAAATACTGTCGCAGTTAAAAAGTATTTTCAAAAGAATTTAACATTGTCTTGAATTTAATAAAAGTTTTAAAATATCGATTCATGTAATATTTTGTATGATTATAGAAATTGAGAGGAAACTTTTGCTCTCAGAAGGTAAAAATAATTGTAATCATACAATATGAAATTAATAACGCATATATCAGACCATAATGTTCAGATGATACTTGAAGGACACCATTCTCTAGTCTTAAAGATTAACAATTAACAACATTATTTTCAATAATGAGTAATTTCATATTATAAAACAAAACAAAACACCCCTCTTATCAAAATGATTGTATTTAATTAAATGAAAGATACGCAACAATATTTGGGCACCAGATTGACTGCTAGTTACTACCCCTTCATGCTCCCTTTAAATGATAAGCATGGTATTAGGGGTGGAATAGTCGAAATGGGAAACACAGAAATTAGGGCAGTTCGATGATTTTACTCATTTGTCTCCAGGAAATAAAAAAAAATGTATTACTTATAAAAATCATAACAGTAGTTTTGCATATTCCTAATTAATGTGTATACTAAATATCTAATTGAAATAAAATAATGGTATTTGTGTCATTAATTTTCATCTGATTTTACAAATGTTTTTTATTTACCCAACAATATTGTGGATATATTTTAAGGGTTGACGTACGTATATTGATAAACCCATTGAATACTTGCGTTATAAAAAAATATACAATTATTACTAAAATTTTGATTGAGATTTATTTTAATAATTGAGAATGAACAGTATGGTTTCATATCTTCTCTTAAAATAAATGCATATATAAATAACAATAAATAACTTTTGCAAAAATACGTTATTTTTTAATGGGGATTAGTATTTGAAGGGTTGACATGAGTCTATGAAGAAATATTAATAACGAAATAATGCCTGGCTTAGTAAACAATATTTCTGTAATCCTTTATGTTAGTATTAGGCAGTAAGTTGTTCTTTGATTTTATATGATTTGAATTACATTGCAATTTATATTTATAATTCGTTTTTAATAAATTATTTTACGAAAAATATACAAAACACTGCAGAAAATGTTCATATTGTGATATTATAAGGTGGCATGATTCTTACTTCTTATATTTAATTAACACTCATTTTGATAACGAAAAATATTAAATTTTATACCAACAGGTATTATAATTACGAGTAATTGAAAAGAAAAGAAGAAAAAATAAATAAACAGACGTGTGTCTTACAAAGTACGGCAATGTAAAGGTTGATTTTTGTTTGTTCTCAAAACAATTCATTGTTTCCCGTCGGATCAAAAATTCAACGCGTAACGAGAGTTTAATTACGGCGTCGCGGCGCCCATTGATGGCGCCCCGCCCAGAAGCCCGCCGGCGCCGCCCTTCACCGATCCTCGCACTATTGGACCAATGTCTTTCCTTCGGGACGGGAACGTTGTGAAAGTTGCAGATAATGTGCATTTAGACGTATAAATTGAAATACACTTCCTCTATAAAATCTAGGTATCCAGTTGTTGTAAAGCTGCTATACCCGTTATTTTTCAGTTTGATTTTTACGCCCTTGTGATTTTTTTTAAAAGCTTGAGAATGTGAATATCCGCAGATTTATATTTATTTAATTTAACAATAATTTTTGGACAATAGATTCATTTATTAATAATAGAGGAAGATAGTGGCATATTTTAAGTATAAGCATGAATACTTTGCATTGATGGAGATATTTCCAATGAAACTCGCTACTGATTCGCTTTGCATTTATAATTTCGAATTTAGTTATTATGAGTATGGTTATTATAAATTTTAGGACTCGTTATCATTAATCTCTACAATTTATATGTTTAAAATCTATGTGGACGTCAAGGCTACCTAAATTTGATCAAATTTAGAAAAGTAATAACAAATACTGTAGCTTATAAGTAATTCATTTTAGAGTTGTATGAAGAAACAAATTCCATGTAAAATAATAAGTATATATATATTAAAATTTGAACAAAAATGCATGGGTTTTACAAAATAAGCTGTATTTTAAACCCCTAAAATTCGGAGGCTCCAAGCGCGCGCCTTATTCGCGTATGAGATAATCCACCCTTGACAAGCATACTATATTATATATAATTGATTTTAGGAGAAATTGTAAAAAATCTGTATGTTTTATATTTTGTACATTGTATGATACTTATTATATGGCTATTTACCACTGAGTACGCAGAGCGGGTGTGTATAGAATACATGTTAATTTAAAAACTTATATGACTTTTAGAGGTGGAAAATGTCTCATAAAGCCAACGAAGCATTAGCTCGTATCATTTTCAAAGAGAGGTAGATCACCTGAATTTGGTATGACGAATCACAAAGGGTGGAGGTGACGCCGACTTGCTCCCGTACCTCATTACGACACAAAGACTTTGATCGGTGATCTGTTTATCATGTTGATGAATTCAAAGTGACGTCCTTTATGGAAGTCAAAGCGGAAATATCAAATACGTTCACACGTCACTGCTCGCCCTCTGTGCGATCAAACAGTAATAACTTTGCTCTAATCGGGCGAGCGTTATGCATCTCTACGGATATTAATACACTTGTATTCGAACCTCATTATCGGTTGTATCTGTTTGTATGAAGTTTTCCAGAAAATCAAAAGCCAGTGTTTTAATGACATCTTCAATATCATAAATTTCAAACTTGTGGTGAAGGTAATTTGAGTAAAAAATATAAAAGTATTCTTAAACATAGTGATAGTACATATAAAAATAAAATACATTTATTATTAATATAATGTATCTCATGACTTTTCATCATTAATTGACAGTTAACACTTAAAACTGTGATGGTAACTTTATTTCCATATCAAACGTGTTATCGTTGGTTTAAAATTGGTCAAGTCTCCTTTATAGTTGACGTTATTGATTATTTCCATTATTTTCCCATCGTTACCAACAGAAGGGCGTAATCACTTCAATGACTAAAAATCTACAGCGAAGCTTGTTCATTTGGACAACATGTGCATTTATTTGCACAATTTAAATATAATCTAAAATTCGGTCTTCGAGTAGAACTGCTCACGGTCTTAAACTACTCTTATATATTGTCTAGTCATAATTATGAAGATAAGAGAATGCTTGACTATAATGTTTGCCTACCTTTCTGTGAAACTTTTGAGAGATTTCACGAACGAACTCGTGAACGGTAGGTATTTTTAAGTCTCATACTTATTTTGTTTTTTTCTGGTTGGAGCGTCTCTATATTATGCTAAGTATTCAACATTCAAAATATGATTCTTAAATACCGTAGTTGCTTATTAATCGATATGTTTATGGTGCTTTAAACGAGTTATATGTTTCCTAATACAGGTGAATCTAAAAATGCCTAAGTCAAACTTTTCGCTTTTACTAGGATTCTAAAATTGTTCAGTTGATATGTCATATTATTTAGGAATCAATGAAGGTATGTAAAAAATATAATTATTTACTATATTATATTTCATTATTCATATATATTTTTTTGTATTGCGAATTTAATGACAAACTTCCAACACTTAAGTAAGTGTTGGAAGTTTGTTGTAAGTACAAAAAAAATATCACTTGAATAATAATTTGTATAAACTAATCACGGAAGTTTAAATTATATAAAATATTTCTGGCTTATCCAGACTGGAGAAAAAAAAACATTTATGTTCGAATTGGTATCCATATGAATAAACTGCAATGTATTTAATTAAGATTAAGAAATGTAAAATTTTCTCGATATTTATTTTGATTTTCGATTGATTATTTGATTTACTAATTGGTTATCCCTTCCAAATGCTTTTTGATAAATCTAAGAAAACTCATCAAAACATTTTACCCAACATAACAAGCATAAATTTTCTGTTTACGGAAAGTAAAAAAGAGCCATTCAACGTGACTTAAACAATACTTTTTGGGATTTCCAAAGATTCCTTGTATTCTTTAGTATTGGTTATACGAGAGCCTACTGTTTGGACATAATGGTTAAAAGAACAAACAATATTTGAATAAGCAACGAAATGTTTTGATCCCATTATTTAAATATTTTATATAAATCATTTACGTACTTATATTGTTTCGAATATTATCAAGAAAGTAACTAACAAATTGTAAATTTTTAAGTGGCAGTATCATTCTTATCAACATTTTTGGAAGTGACGTAAAATTGAAATAACATGATATTCAGACATTAATAATAACTCTTTTAAATGTATTTGATAATAGATTAGACTTTAAATTTGAAAATCTCTTGTTTGTCAAATATGTTGATGTATGTTTACTATTTACATTGAAAGATGTAAAAAAGTTTTAGTGAACTTTCAAAAGATTAAAATATTTGAATCAAAAGAATTTTTGATTAATTCAACATTTTTACTAACACAATTACTCGCTAAAGATACTTATCAATCAAATTCATACGTCATATAAATGTGCCACCATAGTTTCCGTATCTTCTTAATAGTTTGCTAACAGCCAAATGCCCGAATATCACTTCAAAAATTTCAAAATAATATTTATAAATACGAAAAATGAAGTGGATTCAAGTCCGATATATATTTTAAATAGTATGGCATAGAAAATATTAATTTAGCCTTACACCTTTTCCATCATTTTTACATAATTTTCAAAGCAGTTTCGCTTTTTTTTCTTAACATATGTGGTGCTTTTATCTGAAATTATTGAAATGATTATTTAACTTGAGTGAAAAAATATTTTTTATATATAATACACGGTGATTGACTTTCTGTATTCTTTTCACAGCTTGAAATTGATTTGAATAAAGTCTTTGCGCACATAATTTTCTTGCGCTGTCTCTAAGTCAATGTATAAGAATGAGTTTGTACTGTATTATGAAAATCTGCTTAAAAAGTTATATGAAATCACTAGCTTGTGAGATGTTGATATATAATATTATATATTTTTAAAACCACTAGAGGCCAGTAGCCAATGCTATAGAGTTGATGAAAACAAAATTTTACCGTAACCAGAGAGTATTCATTTAAAAATAATTAGCTTTATCAATCAACAGATTTAGGCTCGATTGAACTGTGAAAAGATAAAGCAAATAATATTAATTACTCAAAGTTAACCCATCAGCCGTATTACCATTGAACGAAATAAAAGACTCCAGACCAAATACTTCCTGACTCATCTCATCCAAAAGTAATTAGAAATTCAACAATCTCCACGAAGTATTTATTTCAGAAGCACTTCGTTTGATTTTACTTCCTCAACTTTTTCTTAGCGATTCGCTTTGAGAATTTCTTCGCTTTATTTTTACTGAGACTGCTTTGCCAAGATGAAAAAGGAAACTTTAATGCTACACCTGAATACATAAACCGAGAAATCGACAACCTTTTTGCACGGAGTTGTAATAATTATTATTTATACAAAAAAGTCAGGTGTGTAATATGCTGAAGTTGTGCGTTTCTTTAAGAGAAAATTGAATTAAAAAAATGATTTATTTAAATAGGAAAAAATTAACTCAAAAATTTTTGATGGATTCTTTGATAACTTTGCGGAAGTTAATTTTTAATATAAAATTGGTTTTGATAACTTTTTAACTTCATTTTTATATTAACTCTCAATTGGAGTGTTTTTTTTTTACTAAGTTCTCACAGTTCATAATATACAACGTTTTTTTCTTACAATTTTATTTTGAATCGTTAGTTCTGACGATGCATAAAATATTAATTTATTTAACAATATTATATAATATATATCGCAATCATTATAAAGAATGTTCTTATTTACTAGAATGTTTTCAAAAATATCATACCGTTTGAAGATTCACTGCTGCCAAATTATGTATATATAACAAAAAAAAGTCTTGTGTGAACCATTATTTTTATCAGTTGAAAATAGATGCTCTCAAAAAGTTTTATTTTTAAAAACAATCGAATAAATAAAAACCGTTTAAGCTTATTTCAAATATTGTACTATTATTATGAGCCAAATTTTATATTTTGATATAATCTATAGCTTGATTCTCTAAAATTACATGCATCATTCCTTACAAATAAAATGTGTGAAGTTGAAAGTAGCTCAAATATTATGTCAAACAAATGTTCATATTTGGTTCGCGAAGCACTGATTATATACACCTTTAAAATATAGAAAATATTCAACAAAGGTAAGATTTTTTATTCTTTTTTTTTACAAAGCAACAAAGAAGATTGCTTATTATCTTATACATTGCAGGTATATTTTATAAATATTAAAGACAAATTACATCGTGTTTTTTCTTAAAAATAACAATATTTTTAATAGCTTATATTAGCATTAACATTATCATTTTATATCAAAAACAAAATCCCCTTTTATTGTTAAAAGATGCTCTTAAAAACGGTGGAGACGGGTAAACGATTAATGTGGGAAAACGGTGAATGCGGGTACGATATATCAGAGTTTCACTCAAGGGTGGGGTGGAAGGGGGCTCGGAGGGCTCGCCCGAGCCCCTTGTTAAGTTAAGAAAATCATTCGTTTAAGATCAAATCAGCACCTAACTGTAATTTCTTTTGAATTGTACTACGAAACAGAAGACTTTGTTGCTAAGACAACCAACTTGCCGCAAAAAAGCCAGCGAGCCACGTTATATGCATCATCCATGGTATGAAGACATCATGGCTGAGATTTACCGAGCCCCTTGTTAACATATTATCAGCCCACCACTGGTTTCACTGCGTGTGATTATTATCAAATGCGTAACACTATTTGTATCGTATTGGCATAACTATCAATGCGAATAATACCGATTTGCTGTGCAACAATGCCTATCCAGCCAATATCATGGGCAAGAAGCAGAATACTGAGAGTTTGGGGCTAATGGTACACAACGCGGTAGATAATTAGAGCTCACCAGCTTAATAAAATGCATGCCCTCCACAGTGTTTTTTACCAGTTACGACTCATACTAGGGGGAAGAGTGGTATTTTTTCCGAACCACTGTATTATTTGTAACAAATAAACTCGTATTTAAAATTTCCATCTGTAATTAAACCAAACATAAATTCTATGATTTGATAAAATATTTTATCATTTTAAGCAAAGGCGTAAATACAAAACTTCAGTAAATTTTATTACTTTCCTCATATTCAAATTCCTATGCAGTATTTCAAATTATTATTAAATTTGCTTTACAAAGCCAGGCAACTCGTATTTGAAAAATTTCAAATTGAATTTCCATTTCATACTAGGTAGCGAGTGAGGACGTTCGCAGGTGGCGCGGCATACCTATTCTGTTTACTGAGCTTTTGAAGGCTTCGCTCATAAAATTGATATATTCGAAATAAGAATAAAATTTACGCTCCCTACAAATTGCTTTTAAAGTTGAAACGTTGCCTTCTGAAGCTCTCAGATGATAGTATTACTGTTTCATAAAGCTTTGATTTGAATAAAAGGGAATACTTCCAGACAATAGATATAAATTACTAAAACAAGTCAACCTTTTAAAAATAAAGTTACTTCTTTGCTTATAGTTTAAATTGGAAATAAGCCACCATAAAATACTAGGCAAATCCGCAAAAATCTATATTAGTTATAAAATATATTTTTTAAACTATGACAGTAAATAATTAAGGTGCAACATTAAAATTTGAACTAAAATGATAAAAAATATAACAGATCGAATTTTGTTACTAAAAAAGCGACATCGTTATTTATCGTTATTAGTTATTTTACAGGCTCTTTGCTCTAAAAATCTTTGCTTATATCAACGAATTTAAATGATATAAGATTTTTAAAATATTTTCCTTTAAAGCCTTTTAAAGACACAGTTATTTATAAATTATGACTTATGATTTAATTTATATTTTTCTACTGATTAATTGAACTAATCATATCGATTAAGGTAAGGTGAGCATTTTAAAACAAATATTTATGAATTTTGTATTAGAGTTTTATTTTCTCAAACGGAAACTACAATATATATCTTAATAAAAACGTATTATATTATAACTTACAACAACATTTGTGAATATATATATACACATATAGTTTGAAGACAAATCATAAATAAATATATCATATAAATTCAACCGAAATTTAAAATTGAAATGATGTAAATATTTAGTCATTTTATCGATATGGTTATATAAGTTTATTACGGATATACGATATCTTGTATATTATAGTATAATAATGTAAGCATAATTCTTCCGTATACCGCATATCGAGATTTAGCTTTGTATGCTGAGATGAACATTGAGCACACAGCAGCTGCCGCAAAATAAAGTCAAATGTTTATTTTGATTGCGTGGGTAAATGAGCAATGAATTGTTGTACTCTACCCTGATTTTAAGGGTTGAATCGAAAGGGTAGCGTTGAGTTGTTCACGGACAATTCGTCTTTGAATTATGGGCGGCCACAATAACTGATCCCCAGTGTTTTCATATTACATAATGCATTCACTTCAATCAAGTGGCAATTAATTTAACAAAAAAATATCAATTAAATTTTTAAATTAAAATTAATGTTTGAAAAAGCTTAATAAATGAAAACGTTGAATTGAGCCGTTGAGTAGTGAAGTAAGTGAGCCAAATAGAAAAATGGTTAAACTTTTATATTGTACTATCAAGTAAAATCACGTCTTTATTTAGTGTTTTTAGGGTTTACATAATCTAATTTAAGACAAAAAACACATCTGCAATGTGTATTTACAAATCTTACTTCAATTTTACGATACTTTAAGACATGTAGAATATTATAACGCATATAACTATTTTTTTCTAAAATACCACATGACTCACTTCCTCTCTCAAGGGTTCAATTATATCTTAAAACTATTAGTCGTAACAATTTTAACAATATGATATATTTTTTATTATAATATCGTTTACTAGTAATATTTTTAAAATGTAATCCTACCACGTTACATATCCACCAACCTTTAAGGTTACTCTGATCAGATTGAGTGAAGGAGTTTTGAGAATGATTTTTTTGCTTTATGTATGATGTTAAACAAATGTATTTTTCACCAAACACTAAGAGAAGGTTGGTTCTAATTCATTTGAAAAAAAAGTAATTGTGGGCTTAATAAGCTGGTAGAATTAAAAAAAAGCAATAAATTAATGATTAAAAGAATATCGCGATCGGATTCCACGAATCCAAACACTGAAAAACTCACTATCAACTCTTCGAGTATAGTAATGTAATAAATTATCTTTTACAAGCACGTTAACATTATTTTTTTAATAAATATTGTGTTTTACAGTGTCTTATAATAAAAACTTGCTGTTGGGAATTAAAATTAATCAACATATTACGAAATTGGTTTAATTTTTCAGAAATATCTTAAGTCTTTCAAAAAATTACAGCACTCTTTTAAATAATCATACTGAAGTCTTAAAACTCTTAAACATATTATCTGAAATGGATATGTCGGCGCGGCTGCAAAAATGAAGCCAGTTCGAATGAGTATAAAATATGTTATTTACCGATGAAATTATAAAACTTATTTATCTTTATTCCTCTGAAATAGATACATATTTCCGTATCATATGCCAAACATATCCGATTATTGGTTGTCTGGAATTAGGGATAAACTTTATTGTTGATAATTTGTTATTGAAGTCATAAAACTATTTACACATACAAATCAAACAATAGTAAGTTCAGTAAAAACGTATTCTGGCGTAATCAAAATTTTATAAATTTTATATTTTAAGCTCCAGTGTCATTATAATGAATTGGAATTGTAACTTTCTTTATATCCACGTTCACTTCCAATGTCGAGCATCCAATGAAAGAATCTTAACAGAAGTTTTTTTACGAAAACTGCTGGTTACTCTGACTTTTTTACAATATCACATATTCGCCATCAATGCGGAGAACATGAAAGCATAATGAAGAATATCAAAGAAAACTGGTTGAAAATAAGTCGCATACCTCTTTCTTTGAAGATAGTTAGAAAAAATAGGTATATTATACAAATCACTCTCTACAGCTCCTACACGAGACAGAGGCGAACAGAAATGGCAAAATCACAAAAATCGCATTTAATTTTTAGATTTGTTTGTCAATTTACCCACTTTTAGTGTGTTCACTGTCAATACTTGGTGGAAAGGCATTATATTAATAAAAACACAATATTTATTTGTACTTTATTCCACTTTATTTAAAAGGTCAGGACCGGTTTCGCTCATTGCAAAATTCATTACATTATAATGATCGCAATGAGCGAAACCGGTCCTGACCTTTTCAATAAAGTGGAATAAAGTACAAAGAAATATTGTGTTTTTATTAATGTCAATTTACTATTTTTTTTAAAAAATATTCTTAGGGCCATGGTCCTAGTTTAAAAATGAAAAATAAACATTTCTGTAAATTATGGTTATTCTGTAGACATTATAAAAACATTCCATAATCTTGAATGCATTCTGTAATCAAAAATTTAAGACCAATTTAAGAAGGAACAGAAAAGGTTAAACACTTCATTAATAATTCTCTGCCTTTAGTAGATTTAAACCTAAATAACCCTTTTCTTGGCGGAGTATTTTACAGAATACACACTGTCCCAACAATGAAACTCGTCTCCAAGACAAAATTCTTGACAGTCAATATTGTATCACGTCATAGAATGTTTAATTAACAAAAGATTGAAAATTCTTCACAGTGTAAGCTACTGTGTAATATGATAATATTTTACTCTCATAGCATCATCAGAATCAATTATTCATTAAAGTGAAGTACGTTCATACAATCAGGTCCTATGGCACAGTGGTAAGCGTTGCGGGCTTTCGTGGCGGATCTTAAAGGTTTGAATCCCGGTGAAAACCGCATTTTTTTGATCGATTTATTGATTTCTGTTTGAAGGCATGTGTGTTTTTGATATCATAAGCTCTATATCACCTTTACGATCCTTTAATAACTGGGCGTAGCGAGATCGATTAGTTAACCCCTAGTTCTGTCCTAGCCTAATCCTTCTAACCCTACTATTCTCTTTGAAGAAGAGAAGTTAAGCGACTGAATAACAAAAAATCCTCCTAGAAAAACTTATGTTGAGATACCTTCATTAAGAGGCCATATTCTTCACATTGGGAGCGGATATGGATTAAAAATAATTAACTTCAAATATTATGGATTTTTGTATTCTTATAAAAATAGTGGATTATAACAAAAATAAATTATGATAAGGCATTCTTTTTTTATAATTTTGTATCTGTGTGCGTAACGAAAAAGGCGTTAAGACTTAAAATTAGAAAAACGATTTGTATATGCTATAATAACTGCAATCTACAATACATGCGTATAAGAGTAAAAGAATCAGTCAAATAAGCGTTGCCGAATTAAATAATTTACATTGACACATCAGATTTGAATTTATATGAATGCAAATCTTGTTTGGGATCTCTGTGATTTTAATACGATGTTACTCTGATTTCCGTCTATTCAATTGGAAGAATTCCCAAATATCTTCTATTTGGTAAGATTTTTAAAAATATTATCTTGACCTTTGGATTTTAGACGTATTTTCATAACAATAAAAATAGTTTTCATGTTTTAAATTATCTAAGCCTTTACAAAATATAATTGCTTTACTCATTCGGATTTTTTTACTTACGATTATCTAGAAATTTTCTCACGACAATTAACATAATTTTCGGTTCCTACCCAGTAATTCTCTTGGCATACGTTTTAGCTTTTTTATAGAAATTTTTATATAAAAAAAAATGTTTTTTTTTTTTTGCGATTCATTTAGATAATTTAGTAATACGGTACTTTCTTATGAAGTGTTTTGTTATCAGATATCGTTGAAAAAATAAGTAATTACCGATAATTAATAACAACAAACAAACTTTAATAATATTCATTACTGTTATGAAATTGACTAAAAGATGGCTGATTTCTATTAAATTCAGGTAAACTAATTTTGCAAAATGATGACTATTGTTATGACGGATATATTATGATTTTACCAAAATTTTCCTAGCGTCAAATAAGTTAATATTTTTAAGAAATGATTTAAATAAACAGCTTACCGGAATTACATACATTACTGGTAGCATGTAGAACTCATATTCAAAGCATACTGAAATATACAGAGACTGTGTACTTGGTACTATAATACAATATGACCATATTGTTCTCGTATAGGTATAACTTTATCGGAATAATTTCAATGGAGCCGCATACATACTTCTATACCCTCTTCCACGGAATTATAATACAACGTGTGTTCTGTAGCGAGTCGGAATATTTAATTCAACAATCCGATATGCGAAAATCTGGCGTACATGGAAGTCCCACAAAGTAGGAAACTCGCCGTACGTTTGTTTTTCATAGAATCAGCAGCAGTCGATTCAACAACATTGATATAGAGCGTAGACGTAGGAAAATTTAGCTGAAATGAAAACACTGCGTTACTGAAAATCGCGCATGTGAATTCTATATCTACCATAAAATAGAATCGTATAATATTGTTATTATAATTTAAATAAAAAATACTTCTTAAGTAAAACTCTTTATCTACTTACAAAATTCAAAAAAAAACCACTTTTAAGGTGATCGCTATTCATTCTTGGTAGTAAAGTTAAAAACGCTCGCGATTAGTAAAAATGATCGTAAATTATAGTTAAGTATATACAATTAATATAATACAAAATTTAAATAACCATGATTTGTGCAGCATGTATCTATTGATAAACATACATATTTAATATAATCTAGCATTTTTTCATGATTTCATATTTTTTCTTGTTTATGTGAGATATTTTTTAAAACCCACATAAAACGGTACTATAATAATTTTATTTGATAACAGAAATTTATGTAGTTTTTTTTTCAATTCTGATTGATTAAAAAAAAGATTTATTATACAGCTTGCTATTAATGTAACTTAATTAGATTCTTGTAATGATTCTATATTCGTAAGTTGAGTTTTTAATCGCTGATTTACGTTTCCAGGAAAATCGAACTGTGTTTTAGGTGGAATAAAATTATTGAACCCGAGGGGAAATAAATGGTTGGCAGGCATTTGAAAATTTTCCTGCAAAAGATTGGCAAGATGTAGTTGAAAGGCTTGATTTCATTTTCGAACGTTTGATTTTCTGTATAAAGATTTTGCAAAGTGGATTACAAAATAAGCTAGATTTAAAAAGAAAAAAATCTGCAACAATATAAATTTAAACAATTTCATACGCAATATGAAATTTTGCCACCGACAAAATTTCATCCTAACATAGGTACCAATGGATTTATATTTCTTCTATTGCTTTGTGTTGGCGCCTACTTTGGTTTTTACAGTTCAAAAATTAAAAATCTTACAGTGCTTTATTGTAGTAGGTATTTTATCACTGTATGTTCAGCGGTGGGCTGCCAATACGTTAACAAAGGGCTCGCTTAATCTCGAAGCATTTTTTAGTGTTCGGAAGAAGGAGTGATTTTTCTTATAGCTCCTATGCAATTATGTGCAATACTTAAATAAGCAATCGATTGTTGCTTAATACATGTAAAATGTGTAACAATATGCAATTTATAGAAAACTTATCAATTTAAAAAGCTAAAAATATACTAATGTGTATACTAACGTTGTCGTAGATATCGTAGATAATATAATATAATATTATATAAATTAGAAAATACAGTTATATACTAATTTGATCTGAGAATATTATTTTCTCATAAGTTAACAAGGGGCTCGCCGGCCTCAGTCAAATCTAACAAGGGGCTCGCGCGATCCCCTCCGAGCCCCCTCCAGCCCATCCCTGTGTAGGTTATATACGAGTATTGGCGGAATATATATTTTTTTGTAAAAATATTTTTTGTGTTTAAGTTAAGTGTTTAATTATATTAATTTTGATGTGGTACAATATAGTATATGAAGCGAAGATTCATCAATCTGATAAATATATAAAAAATATTATCAATACTAAGTGTATCAGTATGTAAATATCTAAACCGTAATATAACGTATTTAAAAACTTTAGTGCTTTGTCTACAGTCAGTTTTAAAAATTGAACATTTTTATAACTTGTATAAATTTCATGAAAAGTTAATCTCTAGAATTTCGGCAGTATAACGCTTAGCTATGAGATATCATAGATTATAGAATGAAACAGAATTTTTTATTAAAACAATTATTTAATAATTGAATTAGTTGTTTGAAACCTCGTAAAACCTTAATCATAAACATTCTATTCCGGTCGAAATAATATAAACGCAATCAAAATGCAATTTCGATTTAAATTTAGGGGATCATTGTTTTGTAGACATAATCTAATTAATAAATCGGGAATTTTCACCATATTTTCCAGCCAAACAAGTGCATATAGAACGTTGTGGTTAGAGGGCAAACCACTCGGTAAGTCTATTTCTAAACAAAGACCTTTTAATAATGCATTTTTCAATTTTGCTAAAACAAATATCGCGGAGAGAGTAAAGTTTTGACGGTAATATGTTTAACGACGGTATGTGCGTGTGTGTGTTTAACCAGGCACCATATCATACTGGATAGGTCAGGGTTATATTAATCATTATACCTGTATACTCAACTCGTAAAGGATTAATGTAAAAATATTTATTTTTAAAAAGGAACATATTGTCAGAACCGACGTTTGAATCACCGCTATAGTTCTTGAAAGTTCCGAGCTGCACGATAAGAATATTTTAAAATGTTAGTTGTTATATTGGTGTGAATTTTGATATCTTTTGATCTGATAATTAAAAATTATGTCGGTATATAAAGTTGTGTCATATTAAAAACAGATATTTATTCTTTGATAAATTGGTTTATTAAAATATTCGAGCATTTTTTTTTTGTTTTCGATTGATTTTTTGAATATCAAATTTTAGGCGCGTTAGCATCGTAGTTCTTCAAACCTCCCTTTTTTTAATTTTAGAAGAAAAAAAAAACTATAGTGGGTCGTCGAGAAAAACAGTTAACGATTGATAAAGCAACCACATCTTTGATAATTCAGAAGTATATAGATTTTTATTCTGCATTCAACATTTAATAATAAGTCACTACAATCATTGAAAATTTAAATGTTCAACTTAAAATAAAAATAACGTCATAAAAATTAAGTATTATTAGCGATTGCCAAATTTAATAGTCAGCCAAACCAGCACCAATAATTTCGTCAAATAAAAAATACAAGTTTCTTTTAAGCTTAACCTCTTTGAACAGGGAAAATTTCTCCAAAGTTAAAGGTAGAGTAACATTTCAATAATGTGCAATAGCTTGTAGCTTTCACTGAATTAAAATTCACATCTTCAAAATATCAAAATACATAAAATTAGAACATTACCTTAACGATATGACACAAGAGATATTTTTTGAAATTCATTGCTATATTTTTAATCATATCCATACATTTAAGATTTTAATTATTTTCCCCGTAATTATTACACACATATTTTTCACTCCGAACGTTCATGTTAAAATTTTGTCTTAAAAAACTGTTTTTTTATCGATTGAATGCAACGATAAAGTTTAAATATTTAAATTGATGGTATTCCTATTATATTGTATAATGAAATTATTTCAATAAAGAAAATAGTTTATTGTATTATGTCACATTCTTATATGTTTACTTTCTTGATATTTAATAATATATCCACTTAACCAGCAACTTTCTGACAGGAGGAAGACCACACACGTGTATAAGGTTGAATTGTCAAGAGCTGTCATGTTAAGTTACTAAAGATACAAATATTGTGATCGACAATTATTGACGTTAAAAATAGAATATATTCAGTAAACTTATAAAAAACATATTTTCTAACGAAATAAATGTCTGAAGAATAAGTATCATCAATACAGTGGTTTTTTTTATTGATATGTGATTAGCAATGCGTTGACTTTATCCTGGCTGGTATCATATGAAATGATGATAAGACATGATGAAAAATGAATTTTAAATCAAGATTCTGTAAAGTAATATTCACTCATAAAAACCCTTTATGACTGATAATAAAATAAGTAAATTTATCAGTTAAATAATATGATATTACTGCCAATCGAGGACGAATAAAACTAATCTGATAACGTTTAAGTAATGTACTAGAGTTAATTTGAAATATTATTTTTTTACCCGCAAAGTCTAGCGAAATTAGACTTTTAAACAATATTTTATAGACAAATTAAAGCATTTTATCACAATTTAATTTCCCCATATTATTTATAATTGTCGTAAGGTGCACAACTTATTACGAAATAAGTTTAAGGTATCGTATTAAAATTTTATTTTGTTGTCGATTTTTCATATAAATTTTAATTTATCTACATACGTATGTTTTTGGGAAAACGTCTGATTTAGGATGATAGCGACGGATACTTTTACTTTGTTTCTAAAGATGATCTAATATTCAGCAGAGTAAACAGAGATGACAGTGCATCGCCCAAAGCAAGCTGCAAGCAGAGCAGGTCGTATTCGTGATGACTGAAGTGCGGTGATGTGCTTGCTCAGCAAACACCCTAGCGGGCTACCGTGGGCTGAATTGTGCGAACCAGTGGCATGTAAGATCTTCTTCAGTGAATGGCTATTAGTCATTAAATTTAGATGAAACTTCATTTTTTTTTTAAATTTTATTCAGACATTTGAGGCTTTTATTTACAAAATAATGTAACAACATTTTGTCAAAATCTAGAAAAAAATATGTGCGTCATAAAATATTCTACGCGCAACTTGACACTTCAACGTGATGTATTTGACAAAAGTAATTAAATTTATTTCCATTTGATCTCCAGTTTGTAATTACAATTTTTATAAAATTTCATCACAAGTACCTGTTGTTTAAAATGATATATTTCATCTCAGATTAGAGCTGGGCTGGAGGGGTTGCGCGAACCCCTTGTTGACTTAAGAGAAAACAATATTTTCAACTGCAATTTCTGACTTATACATTATCTATGACAGCTTCAGTATACACCGTCGTAAATTTTAAGCCATTTAGATTGATAAGTTTACAGTAAATTGCATATTCTAATATTTTATAAGTATACATATTGCTTAACAATCGATTGCTTCTTTGAGTATTGCATATAATTGCATCGGAGTGATAAAAAAATCACTCCTCCAGAACACCGAGAATTGCTTTGAGATTAAGCGAGCTACTTCTTAACGTATTGGCAGCCCACCGGTGTCTCAAAAATCATAGCGTTATTGTGCCTTTGAAATCGACCATATGTATTTTTTTTTATATACATACATATTTTATGGATTTATGCACCAAAAATTGTAAAATAATTCACAGCACCGTTACTCAAAACCGGACAACTAAATTAAACAAAATTTGTAAATAAGCGGCTATTAGTGCGTATATATGTGACTATATGCAAAAATATTGCGATTTTAATCGCTTATATGCACAAAAAATAATTAAAATACGAAATTCGCAGTGTTTTTTTTTACTTTGCTTGTAGTGTTTTGAAAATGACATAATAGTCGAATTCGAATGTATTTATATTTATCAGTGTTTCTTTTCTAAAAAATGTAATTACTTAATTCGTGTTTTATTTAATATGATAAAATATTCCGTCAGTTTATACAACGCCACTGATGAAGACGCCATCGACAACTGGGAGTGCTCCCACTTGCGAACTTTAGTGGACAAGATAAAGTTTTATTTGTTTTGCGCGATTGAATGTGGTGAGGTAAAATCGATATTTTACAAATATTCTGATCTCATAAACTTAGGTTTATGAGATCAGAATATTTATGATGATCAGACTAGAATGAATATTAATCAAATAAATAAAAAATGTTGTACATTGTTTTAAAATAATATATTTAAATTTAACTCTAATATGTTACTGTATTTTTTAAGGCTTTAATATTGTCAGTATTATAATGATATGTAAAATGAAAATACCGTTTCAATTTCGAAAATTCGAAAATTTGAGACCGTTTTTGGTTTTCATCGTACAAGGAAGAAACCAATTTTATTTAAAAGCACTTTTCGTATAAAAATAAACAAACAGTGAAATTAAAAACAATTACATCTTATCTACGAATATTTGGTTTCAAAAAATGAAAAGTAAATCAATTATTGATGATTAATCGTTATATGTAAAGGCTCTGGAAACAAAGACAGCAGTTTTGCCAAAAAATAGTTAGATGTGTCATCGTATAGAACTGACAATCCCACATATAGATTTTTTTTTTAAGGCTTTACCATGTATATTTATAAAAAATGAAATAAGTTAATAAAAAAGAGGCAGCTTATATAATCCTATATAGCGAGAATGGCAGTTACAAAACAAATTTAACGAAATATTGTAAATAACAATGAAATAGAAAAATAATACTCATACGAATATTTATCTTAAACTTTTTGAGACAAAAGAATTAAGACGAATTAATTTATTTGTTAACATTTTCGGATAATGAAAACTGCTGACTTTGTTTCCAGAACCCTCATACATAACACCAGCAATTATCGATTTACTTTCCTTCGTAATAAAAAATAAATGAAAATCGGCATATTTATATAAATGAAAAAGTCACGTCGATATAATTTCAATGAAAGTTATGATATTTTTTTTGTATACCTCGATACAAATTCTCGTGGTTAGATAATTTCTTGCCGTTAAAAAAAAACTTAAATTTTTGTGTTGCGGCTACCCTTGGTTTATGAAAATATCAGAATGTCAACGAGGAGGTCTAAGAACCAATAAGGCGAAGAGCCCTTGACCATCATCCGTGGAATTTTAAAGAATTACAAGGATTACGTACACTGGAGGTTTGTTGGGTTAGGATGGCAGTCCACTTGTAGTTTGCGTAGGTAGCACGTTAACTAACGCTTATGAATTCTTATTTTCTTTTTCACTTGTCAAAAACATTCCCATTATTATTTGTCAATTTAAAATATTTAAACAGGCAATATAAATAATGGAAAAGATATTTCCTTTGTTTAGATTACGTCATTACCAAAATACGAAAAATTAGCTGTAAGATCGTGGTATTTTTAAAAGAACTCTATTAATTATTTCTACTAGAAGTATATTGCAAGCCAATAAAAAGCAGAATGGGTCCATGAACAAATATATTATAATAAATATTGGTTTAATTATTTTGCAAATAATTTTGACGCTAGTGGTTGTCACGTTTTTTATTTCGTTTATTACTTTTAGACTGGGTTTTTATCGACGCGGTATAATAACGCTAAAAAGTTCAAACCATAATATGGAAAACATTTTTTTGCAAAATTAAGACGTTAAATAGCACTTCAAAAAGATATTTTTTATGAGATAAGAAAGTGTCAAATTCGATTTTTTTTAAATTACTAATTATAAATTAAAAACCTTTTTCTTAATATTCTACGGGTTTTTTAGATTAAGCGTTAAAAGTATTTAAAGCTAAAACAATAATCTATTTTTATGGAATTTAAGTTAATTAAATATATTTGGCGAACTTTGGCCAAATATTATAAAATAAATGGGGGTCAAAACAGAGCGTTGTTTTCGCGTGCTGTACACGTTATACGAGTTTTAATTAAGCAGATTTATAAATATGCGAATACAAGTTAATATTGAATGATAAATTACTGTTCTCGGCGATTAAGTATTACTAATAAAAAATAATTAAATATTTGCTGTTGCAATGTGGCGAATATATAGCTGTTTAAATTCTCTCATAATAAAATTATATTATGGATAAATTAATAACGAAATCTGAAATAATGTATTCGTTTATTTGATGCTCGCTTTTATAATTAATCCAATATTTTTATGGCTGAGATAATTCCATAACTCAAGGATAATTTGTGATAATTTGTGAATAATATTTGTTGTTTTTACACGAAAAACAAAAGAATAAATAGATTTAAGTCGAAAAATACAGAAAAGTAATTTCTAAGAAAATAACATTAAACTGATTGAACAAAAAGGGGAGGGTAAAGCAGGGTGTAAATCTCTACGAAAGGCTATATCATGGCTAAGGCAAAATAATGCGTAGCCGCGGGCCGCGCTTAAGGGGTGTTATAGGTCACCCCCTGCCACGACAGGCTTTAACTATTTGGTCTCTGATTTTGCCACTTGCGGGTCGCACTGGGAAAAGCACTAGCCATAAAGATTACAGGATCCATCGCTATAGGCAAAAGTGATAAAAAACTTTTTTATATTATGAGTATTTTTTTTCTATATCGTTGGCTAAGAACGCAAAGTTCGTATAATAAATTCAAGGAAGAAACTAAATACGTTTTTAAGCAAACTTCACTAATGTTTTTCCATTTGTACACGCTACGTAATTGGCAATGGAGGTATTTTACGGCCTGAGAAACAAAAACTATTTGAAAGATAATAACGTAATCGTATGAATTATTTAAATTATTAATGAAACTATTAAAAATTTGATTATGGACTCAACCGAAAACACAAGAAAACAAAAAACGGCTTTTTTGTTCCAGTTTTATCACGTGCTCAACACTAATATAGATATTGTTACTAAAAATTAAAAGTAGTTATCTCACTTGCAATATTAAAATAGCAGACTAGCAGGTATGACACATGAATCGTTTTTATTAATTAATAACACTTATAAGTAAATATCACAAGTTTTATTTTTGATAAAAAGATTCAGACATTAACTATTTTAGTATAAAATTTCGCTTGATCTATCAACCGTTTTAAGGCATAATTTAATGAGGGTGTAATGCATTTAACTATATTAAAAAATGTACTCTGCAAGTTCTGTAGTAATCGAATTCGTGTCCCTAGCAGATGACCCAGGACCCCTTCTCTGTGCTTAGCAACCATTCGCCCTTTACACTTTTACATATGTGTTTCTCCGCCTTTAACGGATTCAAAACTGAATTATCTAAATTAAATAACACGATGGGGGAAAGATAAGCTTTCGAGTTTGCTTGATTACAAAGGTAGTAAAGGAAAATGTATCAAATAAGTTGGCTTACCGGGGACGCATTATGATTATCTCACTGTTTGCTGACGACTTTGGGATAATGTTGGCATACGAGAGCTTTACTTTGACTCAGGGCAAATAAAATTTATTGTAATATTCTTTATCCTTCCACAAAGTATACCAACTTTGTCAACATTCGTTTTTTGTAAATAAAAAGAAAATTCCCGTTGTCAATAAGTTTTTACAAATCAAACTGTTCACAATAAACCTTTTAATTGCTTTTAGTAAAATTGTGTTGAAAAAAATAAAATTAAACAACTAAGAACTAAGTACATTGAGATTATTGTTTGTCGTCATCTTTCATAATGACGATACTTGCGTCAAATAAACAGTTGATATCGATTTTTTAAAAGGTCCGAAGCACCTTTTAAATAGTTTGGTATTGTCACTCTAATTATGTAAAACCTTTATTATATATATTTTTTACAAAATTAATCATGTCTCAGTATTGTATAAAGTTATATTTTGAAAGTATTTTCAAAAACAAAAAGACTTTAATCCTTATGCGCAAACCGCGAAAGCGACCTAATCTACATCATTACATTTTAAGAATGCTTGATATATTAATAAGTGTTTACATACATATTTAACATAAGATATTTGTTTTTTATGGTTAAAACGAGAAAATTGTGTTTGTGTAATGAATAATTATTGTTCTATTATAGTTATATTCAACTTTAATCTTAAAAAAAATAGCAGGAATATGTCTCTACTCTTTATTTTGATTGCTGATTAGTAAAATATTTTAAGTTTATTTATTTATTTTGAAAGAAAAAACCTTCTTTGATTAAGGACTAAAGTGTTGTATTAGTAGCTAATATGCTTTGAATTTCCTGTTATTGGCAATTTTTTAAATACGTTGTATTGTTTCAAAATCAATATTATTTTATTTACTATTATAAAAATTAAACGAGTTGTTTGCGATTGTAGAAATCAAATACATTTTTACAAAATAGTGGTACGTCAGACAAATCACTTGTATGGTGTTCACTGTCAATACTCGGTGGAAATATATTATATTTTTATGACAGGTCAGTTGATAATGTTCGTAACGAGTGAAACCAGCTCTGATCATATTAATTTAAAGTGTAATTAGTAAATATAAGTATCTTATTTTTTAAATATAATGTGAGTTAAATAATTAATAAATTGTGATATTATCGTGTTCGACAATTTTCCCACAACCTAATAAATAAAGTAAAGACTTGAATTATGTAAATAGGAAAACTGACCTCGACTCTCTCTTCTTTAAGGTCAACCTTGAGTGCGAGTTGCTCTCTAAGGACAACGTCAGGGTAATGGGTTCTATCAAATGTGGCTTCTAACTGTTCAAGCTGCTCCTCTGTGAAGATCGTACGGTGTCGTCTCTTGCGTTTTGGCGGAGGGCCCAAGGGATGCGCTTGTAGACCAGCTGCTACGGCTTGTACGTAACCTCCATAAAGGCCAGGGTATGCAACTGCTGCTGCAATAAAAATTTAAGATAAGGGTGTTATAGTTTTTTTTGACAGACTGATATTGAAATATAATCTAACAACATACAATTCACTCGTATATTGTCTGTAGGTTACTCTTATAATTGGTCTATAATTAGTATATAATATATAGATACAAATTTAAAAAAAAACTTCATTGTTACTGCTGTGAATTTAATTTAAAGGAAATAGTTTTACAGATAAATTAATTACAGATAAACTTTCTGGATGAAATCAATTAAAAAATATATACTTGAATGTAAAGTTGAACATGCATCAATGAAATTTTGTTTCATTTTACTCCCATTTTTTTTAATACATATAATTCAAATGGATTTGCTAGTTAAGCTTTCGAGATATAAAAAAGTGCAATCGTTTGGTAGAATATTCATTTATATTTTTTCCTATTTTTTTCATTGTATTGTTTAGCCTCCTAATAAGGCGTTTGACTATTACAACTGAATTTTCAAGTTTTATAAAGCTATAGTTAAAAAATACATCGTGGGTTATTAAAAATTGTAAAATAGCTATACATAATAGTATGATGATATAGTAAATATTAAGAACACTCATTTTGACAATCTACATTCAGAGGTGGGCTGCCAATACGTCAACAAGAGGCTCAATGGATTTTTAACCACTCTTATACAATTATACGTAATAATTATCAAAGCTATCGAATTTTACTGTATTCTATATTTTATTGTGCAACAAAATGCAATGTGCCGTAATGTAATTGATATAATATGTTGAAAAACGTGTTTACCTACGTTAGATTGCAAAAGTTAAGAGTGCCAATATTGATAAAAAAGTCTCTAAAATTATCACTGAAATTCCATGTTTTGAACGTTATCCGTCGTAGATAATTTATGTATATTTCAGAAATATCAAAAGTAGATCACTGAATTCTTAAAATTAATTATAATGTATATTTACTATATATAACGCATAGGTCTAAGAATACATTTTTTATTAATTTAACAAGGGACTGTGTGAGAACCCCTGCTAACCCTTTCCAGCCCACCCCGGCCTTTATTATATATTATAAGTTCGTCTTAGGACCAATATTAAGACAGTCAAAATTTTTAAAGTCTTGACCTTAACTAATTATTGATAGATTGGCTTATTCCTAAATTACGTAATGCATGTTTAAAAAAAAAAAAAACAAGAAAAATAAAACATCGTGTCATCCTTGAAGCTTCTCCAAATAACATACATATGCACCCCCGCAAATGTTGCTACCATTCATGCGATGTAAAAATTGACAAGATAATACTTTATTTTTCTGACTGGCAAAGAATGCAAAGCGAAAAGAAATTTATTTGAACGTACGAATTTAAGCAGCATCGCACTCGTATGCGCGAATAAGGATTTGTTCCATTTGATAAGTTGAAACGTATGTTTTTAGCAATCGATAAGATTATTAATTCTCCGTGTTCATGTATATATGCCAATATGTTTAAACACACCAATCTGAATTTTAATGGAAAATGTATATCGTTAGAAAATAAGTCCATAAGACCTACTACTTTTGTTGCTTTAACTAACCGAGTAATTTTTTCTAGTCGGTTAATTTTATGCATAATAATCAGCGGTGGGCTGCTAATACGGTAACAAAGGGCTCGCTTAATATTATAGTTATTCGTGGTATTCTGGAGAAGGTGAGAATTTATTTATCACTCATGCAATTATGCACAATAATTATTAAAGCTATCGAATATTACTTCATACACTTATATTTTGTAACAGTACGCAGTATGTCGTAAATTAATCTATATCAATAGCTGAAAAATGTTCGTCTGAAATCCCAAATGTACATCACAACTGTTTTAATTTAAATATATTGCATATTTATAGATTATATAACGCAAAGATCTGGAAATAATGTTTTTTGAAATTTAACAAGGGGCTCGCCGGCCTGAGTAATATTTAACAAGGGGCTCGCGCGAGCCCCCTCCAGCCCACCCCTGATAATAATGCAATGCTGAAGCGTTGAAAATTAATTGATTGTTTTATGATTCTGTTAACCTTAATCTTATCGATATAGTTTTGCCAGTCACATTAAGTTTTTTTTAAATTTTATAAACAGTTTGAAGATTTATTTATGAATCGTTTTATTTAATCATTTTGCTTAACTTATAATTGTTCTGATGTTCCACTTGCTTCTCAGAATTCGGAGAAAATAATAGTGGCAAAATTTATCTGGGAGATCAACATAATTTTGTCTTTCTTTAGGGTACTTTAGTGGTTTAAATATAAATTATGTGTACGGGCTGTTTCATTGACTGATTTTTAATAAATTTATGGGTTTTTATTCGAATATATGAATGTATTTATTTTATTAAATTCAACTCATCTATAAAATCGCAAAAAGGGGTGTATTGAACCAAGGAAAGTAGTTAAAAATTCTGTTCTACCTATATCTTTCTATACTTACTATATTTCTATACTTCTTAAGAAAAAAATTCTATTGAGATAAGACTAGGGTGTCCAATCCCAAAGCCTTTTTCCAATCCCGGGATTGGGATTAGTTCACCGAGGAATTTGAAATCCTAAATTCCCTATACCTTTTCCTCAGATTATCTGCAAACATTGTTTTTTTTTTTAGCTCTCCGAGGAATTTGAAATCCACAATTTGCCTATTTCGTCTCACTTTTCGGGATTTACTCAACATTTCCCAATCCCGAAATCCCGGGATCGCGACCATGTCAATCCCGGGATTTCGGGTAAAGAAAATTGAACGGGATCCCGAATCCCGGGATTGGATACCCTAGATAAGACCTATTAAGCGCCCAGTTAAATGAAAAATAGGGAGATTAAAGCTGAATATTAATCAGAAGTATTAATGTGATTTTTCTTTACCCACAATTACAGCTGAAAATATTTAAACTTAAATTTGCACCTAAAAGTTTCAAAGTATTTTCGGAGATCCCTCTAAACGGCGAGAGTCTCGTTGTGTTGAAAAGGTATGCAACCCAAAGAATTGCCGTTGGGAAGATTTACATTAATGCAGTTACTTGGCTTTATGTTTGATTAATAACATAGATTTATTTATTCTTTCAATATTGCTATGAAAGTTTTCAGAGAAAATTAAAAAAAATATTCTTAAATCTTCTTTCGTAGAACCGCGAAAAAATGTTATTATAACCAGTTGCATTGTTACTTAATGCGCGTAAATTTGTATTGAAAATTACCGAAGATAAAACAACGGTAATAATATATAATGAAGAAAATACTGTTGATTTTTGAGTGAACCTTTGTTGTTGGATGAGAACATTGCGTTGTAATGGTAAATTTAAAAGGTTATATTGTGCCCTAACACTTTTAAGGCATCTCGGTTATATTATTTGTATACCATCGCATCATCCTATTTTCAATAAGTTCAATAAGCAGCGGTGAATCGAAATGGAAAAAGCTTTCAGAATATAAACACGACACGTAAAAATATTGAGGCGAGTTTTGTGTTAAAATACCTACAGTAAGCTGCCTTCAAAGATTTTCACACCCACTTATCGACGCACTGGAATCATGCTTTCAATTTTAGACTTAGTCAATGAAAATATTAACGTTAAATAAATTTAAAAAAAACATTCCTATATAAGCATAAGCAATGTACGTTTCAACAAAGATTAAAAATGTTTTAACACAAAATATTCATAAAACAAAAAATAACACTTTCTTTTCATTTGCATTGCATTTTACTAGTTGGATTTATATGAAATACTTTTGTGAGAGAAGTTCAAACGTGGATTTCAAATTTGAATCGTTCAAACTATGTAAATTCTTACAGATTTTATCACTAACGACACGGGTTTCGCCTTTCGGCATCTTCAGGCGTTCAAGTGCACGGATGAACTTGAACTGACGCTTAGTATTTTTTTTTTCCTACCTTTATTTTCCTACTGCTATATGTGGTGTACTCCTAGTTTCCTGACTAAAGTTATTGCTAGGGTGGGTACAGACTGAGTCTGTGTAAATGAATGTTTCGTGTTTATATAAGAAATAAATATATCATTGAGCTTAGAGTCATTGCTGGCAAAAAGGATAAGCTTATGGGAATGCCCACAGATTTGAGTATTAAGTAGTTTCAAGAATTATATTTATTTGTTTGTCGCCAAAGGTTTTATAATTATATTTATATAGGATATAGAAGTGGAGATCCCGGTAGGTTTAATATTTCATTTAAAATCGGAAGGCTTTGCAATTGTGCTCTATTTATTTCTAAAATTTCCTGGAAAAAGAGCTGACTGTCCGTATTTGGGTGTAACATTTTTATCCCTGGTTCCTGATTGAACACGTGATTGAAACCCGGGTCGTTAGTGACAAAATCTGTGAGAATGTACATAGTTCATGTACATAGCACAGCACCTTCAATCGAAATCTTAAAAAGTGGATTTAAAAGGTTGAAAAACGTTAATAACAGCGTTTATTTCACAGTTTTTTTTATAAAACTAGTTGTTTGAAAATTTTAAATTATATGACATTAAGTTAAGTCATAAATTATGTGATTACATGTATTTAAAAAAAACAATCAGTATGTTATAATCTAACAAATTATAATTGAATAAATTCGTCTATTCATTTTACAATTCATTATTGATCGATTTGTAAATACTACATTAAAGGAAAACTTAACATTACAATGGATTCTAATAATACGAAATAATGTATAATAGGTGCGTATAAGACGATTTGTGATTATTGCAATATTTTTAGCGTACATTAAATCAGTTTTGGTTACTTTCTGAAACATTTTAAAAATGTTTGATGTATTCATACCTTCAATTTCTTTCTTTGGGTAAAGCATTTCCGGATGGGAACTAGAAAATTTCTCCAGGCTATTAGGGCGGGCTTTTTGTTTTCATTCAAATCAATTTTTCAGTAAACCCCTTCGTTCAATCAAAACGCTTGCTCGCAAGATTCTATTAATCATTCAAAATGTTGATGCTAATCTTCGAAAATCTTTAGCAGTAAGAAAGTTTTTCAAGGAATATTAATTTAAAACTGAACTTAACTGGTAAAAATAGAGTAAAATATGATCGTTCGTATGATAATTACAAACCATAAAAAAATTCGGCATTGTTTTGACTTTGATATTTAATTTTCATTCATTGAAATGTGTTAAAGTAATTTAAATTTTTCTCTGTATCAACTGTTAATTTTTAACTGTCATATCTAATTTTAAATTTCGTTCACTAATATTTTGATTTATTTTTAATAGATGACACATCGGGATATAAAAAAATTCAGCTGACCCACAACGGTAAATATCTTTTTAAATGCCGCTTAAAAAATGTGTGTCAATTTAATAGTTTTCGTTATTGAATTAGAATAAGATTGTTTTAAAAAATCTTTTAAGCTTACAATATTACAAAGTATGATGAAAATGATTTTAAATCGTGTATGGATTATAATTTATTTCTCATACGAAATAATAAACATATATCCTCACAAGTGATAGGTTATATTTATGATTTAAATTCGAATTTTTTACTATGAATGGTCATATTATGCAATAGTAATTGTCATATTTAGGGAATGAAATAATCCTTTACATCGTGGTTTTGGAAATTTATTTGGGTTGTGAGTTTGAAAGATCGATCTATTATTTCTCCCGGAAAAACAAATCCACAGAACAAATGGTTTTGTGCAAACACCCGCTTTCACTCATACGAGTATATCAGTCTTAAGGCTGCGGTGTATAGCTGTCTTAAGGAATCAATAGATTGTAGAAAATCTCTCGCCCGAGTATACATATGATTCAGTGAAAACCAACCATTTCATAGAAAGTTCATACAAAATGGCTGTAGTATTTAATAAAAAAAAACTGTAAATATAAATAGTACGCTTATGCACGATCAAGTAATTGGAACGCTACAGTATACTTTATATTAGTAAATTCTATAATATAAATTTATTAAATAAAGGATAATCATCGTTCTTTTTTTTATTTTGTATAAATTAATTAGTGAGAAATGTATTCATTTTTAAATGCCAAACCAAAAATGTTATATTTTAGTTTAAAAAAAAATTGAGACTGTCCAAAGATATTTCATCTCAAATTTAATTACTATTATTACCTTGCAAAAACGTTGTCTACGCCTGTAAGTAACATAACATAACATTAAGCTAATCATAGATTACACAACAGTCATTATTTGCGATACTCCAGGAAGGGGCTGATTTTGTTATCGCTCTAATATATAACGCAATTATTACTAAAGCAATCCAATTGTACTCAATTTAAATAGTTACACATTTTTTATATCAATATTTGAAAAAAATACTTATCAACTTAGAAAACAAGTGTAGTTTGATCGAATTAGACGTGTTGTATAGTATTAGATCGAATTAGACGACAATAGTATATTCCCAATCGATTGTATGTAAAATTTCATTCGTTAAAGTTGATTTATCAACATTTTGGTATAATAAAAAAGTTACAACTATCATAAGTAACTTTTAAAGAGATTGAGTGATTGAATATATAATAATATCTCTTCATGTGGCATAGTAGGAAGAGGTATACTTTAGAAATCAGATGGTGTTAGGTTCAAGATCCGGTATATTAAATATCAAATTAAGTTTTATTTAACTTTCATTTTAGTTAGTGGACTCGGTTGTTTAAGTTGAGTATGATAGCATTTCCGTTTTAGAGGAGTTTAAAAAAAATCATCGAGTTTATTGTGATTTAATTTTTCAATAAAATTTGACATGTTGGCAGTTGACTATTTACTAGCAGTAATGTAAAATATTTTCTTCCTCTTATTATATATCTTTATAAATCATTATTCAAAGAATCATTGCGTGTAACTTATTGTTTGGCTAGTTATACAAATGGATCTATTGGAGGTGAAGTGAGCCAAGTGGTATTTTCGAAAAAAAAAGTTAGATGCGTTGTAATATTCTACACGTCGTTAAAGTATTATAAAAGTGAAGTAATATCAGTTAATACACATTGCAATAGTAAAATAAAAAATCTTTACTTAAAAGTCCGAAAAAAAAAGTTTTACCATTTAACCATTTGGCTCACTTCACTCTAATGGGTCCATTAATAGAACAATAGGGATTCATAATATTAGCCCTCCAAATTGAATTGTTCATGATTACTGCCTTAGATTTCACAGGGAGAGTATAAAGAAATCTCCACCCAGGCATAAGTTTTCTTTTATCCACCCAATGTTTACCCTAGACCCCGGCCCCTTGCAGTCCCCCTCCCCCACTCCTGACAACCGCGGTAACCGCTTACGCTAATGTTATTCTTTATTTTTTAGAATAATATTTTGACGGTTGAATGATTTGCTTCTACGCATAAAAGATTATTCTTTCCCGACGGGAGATAGGAATGGTTTTCCTGCCTACTAAATACTCGGAAGGAATATTAGGATTTTTGTAAAACGGAAAGCTTTCTTATTTATGTCGATATTTATGCATTATTTATTTACTGTTTTTTGACGGAACATCAATAATATTGATATTAATTTCAATATTGTTTACTGCCATTTTTAGATGGAACAATATTGTTGAAACATATTTTTTTATAATTCTTCTTTTGTTCACTATATCTAAATAAGATACGTTAAAGCAGTGGCGGATTATCCGAAATAAATGAGGCGCGCATTTGGGATTTCCGAATCTCCGAATGGCTAATATAATATAACCCACATACTTTTTGTTCAGATTTTTATATATTTTTACTTGAAATTTTCTGACATTTTTATGTTATTCAAAAAGCAGGGTCTCAAAAAATGATTACGTCTGGGGGTCTCCCAAGTGCTTAATCCGCCACTGCGTGAAAGTATATTGAGAAAGTACACAAATATTATTTCTTAAAGTGTGTGATTTAATATAAACCTAAAGCGATAGAGTAACTCAAAAAAAGTTTTTGGACAAAATAGACCATCGCCATAAAAGATTCTCAATCTGTTTATTATGACAAATCTGATATCTGACAAACGTTGACTAATCACTACTAATGTTACTAGGAATACTACCTCATTATTATTTTTGTTTCACAAAAAATCTACACTTACAACCTTTTAGATCTCGTGTCACGTTATATAGAAATGCGACGGATAATGCCAAAAGATAATATATTAGATATGATAATGGTGTTAGAATGTTATATATTTATTCCTCTCTTCTTAGATATTATATGAGCCTTTAAGAAGTGAAGTGAGCTAAGTAGTAAAGTGGTAAAACCTTTCTATTGGACTTTTAAATACAATCACGAATTTATTTGGTGTTTTGGTGGATTACATATTTTTATTTTAGTGTGTATTTACTGAGCACACTTCACTTTTACGATATATTAAGACATTTAGAATATTATAAAGTATGCAACTCATTTTTTCCTAAAATACCACATGACTCACTTCACCTCTCACGGGATCATATTATCGTTTTAATATTCTAATTACGCTAAAGATTACAGTAGTTGATAACTTTTTGGCTATTTTTTTACTATATAGGTACATTTTTTAATTATATACTATATATTTTTAACATAAATATTTAATAACTAGGTATGAATATGTTTTTGATGTAACATTATAACCTCACACATACAACAAAAATAAAATCCTTCTACAATAATTATTGTTCATCTAATTTATTTTTAAATGCACTTTTGTCAAGTACATATTAATAAAATCAGTAGGTAATACAATTTTCGAATGAAACAATAATAAACTTAGTAACGTTGGCTTTATTGAACTAATTATTTTTTATAGACTTTTATTGGAATTAATGGAATTCTATAATATTAGGTATCAGCTACTTAAACACTTTTATTTATTTTAAGTACTAAACAAAATTTTTGCAGCTACTCTTTGTGTGAGCGCTGTTGTACTATATTTTATAAACAATAGCGATTTTCGTTAATCAGAAAACAAACATTTACACTTAATTAACGGCAGTACAATTTATCGTTGCTCCAGGCACCAGCGTCATCTTATTTTACACAATTTTCAATTCGAAGGGAAATATGAAAAATGTTCCATTGAGTTTTTCTTGTTTTCTGCCATCATTAGGTATCAGGCAGCGTGTCATAGTAAATGGTGATGTTGGCAACAAATAAATATGTATCATACATAATAATTCACTTTTATAAAACAGCAGATAACCTAAATGATGGTATAATACTACATTTTTATAAATCAACAAGTAAAAAATTGCTATGTGTAGTTTTTAAGTTAATAAGCTTTAGAGATTCCAGTGCTTTATATGCCGTTAGGTAAATTATTATCTAATTCAATACCAATCTAAATGTTGTTTAAAAAAGTTTAATTGAATTATGCATACCAAAGAAATCATGCGCTGCATGAAAACCGGAAGCGGCGGCTGCTATTTGATGCAGTCTAAGGGCGGGAGGAGCAAACGGTGGTCTCGGGGGTCTCGGTGCAAGCAGGCTGTCTATCGTGAAGGCAGATCCTGGTGCTCCTCTAGCTCTCCACGCGCCACTTCCTGAAGTCTGCATTCCTCTTGATTCTCCGCTGCCAACACTCGATATGCTACCTGTTCCACTGACCGCTTCGACTCCTGCCCTGTCAGCCCAGCTCAAGGGCTCCAGTTTCACGGATAGCTTTGGAACGTCCAAGAACCCAGATGATGAACGCATGCGAAAGCTAGTATTATATATTGTTGTTAATTATAAATTATAGGAAACACGTTTGTTCTCTCACTGGAATTATGAATGCGATACAAAAAAAGTTAGATACTATCCAGTGATTACAATGCTCACTGCGGCCCACTTAACATTTCTACAGAAAATTAAATGTTTTACAACAGTGTTATACATGATTTATTAAAATACTTTAGCAAAATTGTTTGAATTACTTGTTTTATATTCAGATGGTATTTGTAGGTAAGCAATTATATTTATCCAATCGTTTTTATACATAATATACGGTTATCGTTCTACCACTTTTCTTCTATCATGTCAACAATAAAAAATAATGTAAAGTTTCTTGATTTAAAACATTAATTAATGTTTAATTTTTTACACATTCATCGCACGCATATACTTAAATAAAAACTCCCACACAAGTTTATTCAATTGTTATTTCAATTATCAAGAATAATGTTTTCAGTTTTATCGAAACAAACATGAGTGACATTCACGAAACACTTCCTGTTTATATTCAATATTGATACAGAAATCGTTTTTATTTCTTTTTTAACACAATAAATAAAGAACTGAGTAAAAGAACTACTGAGAAAACACAGTTTATATCACATCACAAATAAAAAGGCGTTACGTATTACTCGTTGACAAAACCGTGTCCATCGCTTAGGGGATTTGATTCGATAATTTCCCGTGACTGAACTGAACTGTACTGAACGCGTGGTGGAGTACCCCGCGATAGCACCCTGCCTCACCCTTTCTACGGGGCGGCGGCGAAAGCCTCTCCTATCGCATTTCATCCCCCCGAAGTGGAACAAGGCGGGGCCTACGAGTAGCGGTGCTACGAACGTAGCGGGCTAACGGTCGTCGATTCCAGCGATGGATCGCTCGACGAGAGAATGTCAAAGGAGAGGTGATATCTCTTTTATTGTGAAGCGTTGTGTATCTACATCGCCCGTCTCTTAATTTGATCACAATGATAAGGGTTGTTTTGCAATGAAAACTCTACAGAAGTTGCTTCATATATGATTTATTGCTACAATTTATTATTATGTACATTTAATAATATACTTATCCAATAATTTTTAATTTAAATCAAAAATTGAATCGAAATCATGGCAGTTAGATATTTAAAAAAAATATAGTAAGCTTTTGGCTGCCGTAAAAAAAGTACGTAATTAACTAGCACGCCGGCTGTAATTTGCAATTACTAATTTAATTAGTTATTAAGAGTAAACTCGTAACTGGCGTGTTGAGCACGAACATTTTTACGAGATATCTCGTCTGTGGCAGCCATCTAGTTAAATATATTTATTTCACTTCATACCAACAAAAACTAATCAAATCAAACATCTGCTGTAAATATTTTCACAATAAGATAATACCCCATAGCAATAATAATTAATTTAACAGCAATGATAATCCTTACTATAAGATAATTTTAATAAGATATGAAATGGACCTCTAGCATGTCGGGTCGAAGTTGAAGAATTCTTTTTTATCCGTTCTTCAAAAAGTTCTCGCTGGTTGATTTCAAGACATATTAATTTTTGATTATATGAATATAGAAAATTATTTTGCAAAAAATATTAATAACTACAAAAATAGGTACATGCCAAGTATAACTAAATGATCTTTATTTTGTGAGAACATCACTTAATCCATTTCCAAAATTATAAAAAAGATTTTTTTTACCTTTTTTATTATTTTTAGGAATAATAAAACAAATATTATTGATATAAGCGGAAAAGAAAAAAGTGATAAAGTTCAAAACAATATATATTATTATTCATCACTTCATCACTCATATTCATATTTTCATTTTATTTATTGATAATTAATAATAAGCTGATTGCCAGCTTGATTATCATGAACAATTGAAATGTATTTGTGATATTCATGAATAAAACTTAAAAATCAAACCGTACTCCAGAAATTCATATTGTATGATAATATTTTGAAGAACAGTTAAGCACTACACAAAATTTGTGCAAAAAATACTTTATAGTGACGTAGCATTCCATTATAGTAAATTAATTATGAGATATTATATTCTTAATACTAGATGAAATTTGAAAGGACAGCTTACAAATTACACATAGACATTTAAAATTGAACGGGATTGAATTAAACATAAAGCCATTTACCATCTCCGATTTTCCAAAAACGACTTTAATTTTATTTTTGTTATATTTCAATGATGAAACACCATTTTCAGCCGCCGTTGTACTATTCCCAAATGGCTTTTGTGAACGGTTGTATTACAACAAAAATACAAATGGATCAAAGAATAATACAAATAGAATGGAACCAGAACTAGTTTTTTATTCGAAATAAAAATAAAAAGCTTTTCCCTTTTTTGCACGTTTACGTTAGAATAAAGAATGAATAGGGTGGGCTACATACTCCCACTACACACACAGATTTTGTATACGGCATGATTCAAAGTTAAGTTTGCTTTAAAATTAAGCAAAAAATATCGACAGACTTTTTTTCGCGATTAAATAAGGTTACATAATTTAGATAAATTGTACAATGTAATTTTGATAGTTTTTACTTTGTGCTTATTTTAAAATAAAAAATTAACGTTGATTATGTTTCGATTTGCCGCCTGTGTGGTCAAGTGGACAACGCCGTTGGCTACCGATACGGAGGTCACAGGTTCGAATCCCAGTACGGGCAGTTTTATAAATTGATTTTTCAATCGATTTATGAATTTCTGTTCAAAGGCATGGATGGTATGCGATGTCTTGAATTCCCCCCTCCCACCCATCCTATCCTATGAATGAAGCGTATCGAGAGCGATTAGCTAACCACTAGTCCTGTCCTAGCCCTTTCCTTCTATTCCTACTCTCTTTGGAAAAAGAGAGGTTGAGCAACTGAGTAACAAGCAGTTCTCGTAGAAACACTTCTGTTGAGATAAACTCCATTAGGAGTCCATATGCTCCACATTGGGAGCGGACATGGTATATATTTTTTTTTCGATTTGTCAAGCTTCACTTAAAAGCATGTAATACATCAGAAACTACAGCTTTTTGATATGTTGACTTCCCTTTACACCATTGTCACATTTCAGCTTAAATATTCAATTACTGTCTGAATGACGTGCATCTTTTAAAATAGAAATATTGTAATTTCCGCACAAAATTTTTGATTCTCAGAAAAATTAAGAGATAAGCATACGCATGGTTTAAAATTCTAGTAAGTGCTTGTTGCTATTAATGCTTCTTTTATTTCATTTCTCATCTCAAATTTATGGGCAAACAATACGATAGGTATTATATTATACCTTACATAAGATTTATTTTTATTGTCATATAATATCATATGTTTTCGTTACTTTATATTTAACTTAATCTTAATACTTTCTGGTAGACCTCTAATATAAATCCACCCTCAGAAACCAGCGTGTGTATTAGCTTAGATACTATTAAATGTTAATCCAAATAGGGGCTGATTTATCCGCTAAGGAAGTAAGAATCGATGAATTCCTCAGAGAGGCTGGGCGGGTGGCCTATTGTAGGCGCAATACAATAAAAATCTCAGTAAGTGATCATCGCTTTGAGTAAGTATTTTATGCGTTAATCATCTTTTGAGTAAAAAGCTTTATAAGTTTAAGCATGGAATGTCATTGAATAAGTTAACGACACTTTTTGTATTGTATGAATAAGACATACATATCTAGAAATGTTATAATAAGATAAATCATTCCAATTATTAATTAAACGAGAATTACTGATCGTTAATCGAAGAGACAAACAAATATTGTATTAAATATGAATAAATTTTTTTGTTTACTAAGTCATGAATGTATATGTAAAGATCATAAACCACTTATTTACTCGAATTCTTCTCAACTAATAAAACACTATGGATGTTTAAATATTTTTGTTTTTAACAAACTAATGCTTGTATACATTTGTGTTTATTTAAAGTGTTGTCAACTGATTTGATTATTAACCAAATAACTAGCCTTGAAATAACCATTTTTATTGCCTTGCAATTTTTTTAATCTACGAATAGTGATTTTGCATTAAGACGCGAGTTGCCTTTTTTAAATTCCATGTTAAAGAAATATTTTTTACTTACCAATATCTAAAATCGACTGTTATAATATCTACTATTGGAAACTATAATTGAAATGTAAAGCAAAATTACCCATTTGAAAAAAATATTTTTATAATAATAAAAACGTTACTTACATATGTAGTTAGTTCCTTTTAAGTATGGATTAACATAAAACCTTTTATAATATGTTCTCACGTATAATCAAATAATTGTTGCATGCTTATCAAAAGTTATTTTTACTAAATCGTTGTCATTTTATTTTTATATTAATGTTTATGCATTGCCAACAATATTTTTATAGTTGCTAATTTACTATTACAATCACACAGATATAAATTTGTAATTTCGTTTGAAAGATAAATTCTATTCAATATGTATTGATCTTTACGTGTTTTCTTTCTATCCTCTGGAATAAAAAATACAAACCTCATGTCTTACGGTGTTCTATGTATGTCCTCGTCGTAAAATGGTATATACATTATTTGTTTACCCTTAGGCATCGTGCGAATTGTGTTTAGAAGTATCTAAGCTGATCCAAAACTTTTTAAAATGATCGAATCACAAAAAATTACATCATCTAAAAGACAGATTGCGAATGTCCAATATGTAATAAATTTTCAAACATTTACCACGCGACAATTTGGTTTATGATATTTTAGGGATTTAAAACTTGTTTTCAATGAATTCTCTAGTTAAACAATACCAACATATTTTTAAAATACATATAAATATTTATGGCTTATTCCGTCAACTACTTTCAATTTCATACACTATTTCTAAAAATCTTCAAAAATATGTTTAGTTGCCTCAAATATTGATTGTAACTACAATCGTCCTCCAAATTGTTACATTACTAAACTGACGGAAAAGATGAATATTATCGATTCTTTCAGTCATATTCGTAATTCGTATCAATTCACGGCAGACTGTAGTGATCAAATTCAGTTTACTTTATATTTAATAAGCCCATCTTAAATATAACTTCCGTTTAACATTTTACGGATCATTTTGTCCATCGAGTTGAAGTTTATCCAGCTGAGGCAATATGATATGCGTTGACGGGTGTTTAACGGTATGTTAAGTATACATAATAATTGAATGACTTAACCCACTGTTGCCTAACAGTATATTGAAATATTAATGAGGTAAATGCTTTAATTAGAGTTCCCACGAAACAGAGCTTTTCTTAGTATTGGTATCACCTGTTTCCCGTTTAAACAAAAAACAACGTTATTTTATATAATATGTGTACGTTAGAGCGAAAAAATCTCTTAACGATTTGTTTGTGGCTCGTCTGAATATATTTCGTATTCCTTTTAATAATTTACTTATAAAATCGATTTTAAAAATTAGTTCCCGTTTGTAAATCAAAAATAATTTATATAAAATTTAATTTGATAACTTGTTCCAAGAAATGTAATAACAGAGTTATCAAAATTATTTGTTTTTGAAAAATTAACTTCCACCATCAAAATCAGATTACATCAAAAATACAAAAATATCAAAAAGAAAAATATCAAAAATATCAAAAAAATAAAAGTATGAGTTATAAACTCAACTAATTATTTAAAAAAAAAATAGAACTAAATATTATATAATAAAATTATTTTGTTTGCCACCTTCAAAATCCAATATTGACATTGATTCTATTTGTTTATTATTTTTCAATAATTTATAGAGACTAAATTATTTCATAAAAATATTAAACGTATTTTTAAATGTGTGCGTCGCTCCAAAAGTAATAACTTCCGCATCTCATCATTTATCCAAGGGAATATATCGGTTAAGCGAGTCCCTTGCAGAAAAGAACTTGAAAAGGAAGTTAAGAAACTGCTTTGACAATAACACTCCAGCTATGTTCAGCGCGTTGGAAGACACAATTCAGAAATCATTGCCCACATACGGTAAGTGATAAAACTAAAAAAAAAGTACAGTAATAAATATATTTTTTAAATTACATAAAAACGTAGCATTATTGGTATTGTAAGCATCTATCTCGTAAAGTATCATTCGAGTTAAAAGATTTACAATCAGTGGCGGATAAAGCACGTTGGAGGCTCTAGGCGCAATAAATTTTGGAGGCCCTGTTTTTAATAAAAGTGTCGCAAAACTATTCGTCGAATAATAATGAATATTGAAAACTGAAATTAAAATATAAGGATTTATATAGTTTATGCTATTTTTGAGGATCCTAAAATTTGGAGGCCCTAAGCGCGCGCCTCTTGCGCTTATGGGTTAATCCGCCACTGTTTACAATCATTTGTAAAATCATCTTAGTTAGTTTATAAATAAAATATTTAAGGATACATACATTCTGTTAAATAAAATTTGTAAGATTTACATTTTTAATGACAATGGTTTTTATATTGGTCAAGAAACTATATCAATCTAAAAAAATAATACCCACTCGAGTATAAATTATTATTTTTGGAAATAAAATAAAAATATTTTCGAAAAAATAGAGTTACTAGAGACAAAGATAATGTCTAAGTATAAATATGAAATATGCCAATAATTGCTGTTGGGAAATTTCATTATGATTTTCATAGAAAACAAATGAGCTTTACTTGACAGACAAGATTCAAAATTTTTATCCAATAAATATTTATAAATATTAATTATTTGTATCATTGTCATTTTTTAGTTAAGTGAAAGCGTGAAGTTCGGCAAGTATGCTATTAATAGATAAATATAGTGACAAAATGTCTATTTAAAACAGTATAATATGCTCATTTGTCAATACTCAATAAAGTATAGGAACAGTTTTGAAACATAATAGCCACTAAAACCAAATTTTGTTTTGGGTTCATAATTTTTTTCGTTCCAATACAACTTAACGTCTTATTATTCGTGATATAAAAGCAAATTTAGATATTAAAAACTACATTTATATCTGTGCAAAATGATTATACAAAACAAAACAAGTCACTCTTTTGTTTTCCCTTAATTCTCCCTCCAATTTGTTTGACATTCAAATAAAGCTGGCACATTCAACTCGGGGGAGGCTTACTAATTTGAAATATAAATTCCAAACATCGCACCCCTCAGTGACATTAATATGGTTGGCGTCGAGATTCGGAGTGACAATCTCAAATATTCCATCCCGTTTATCTATCACCCCTGGTCTGCTGCGTTCCCGACACACCCGGCAGTTCAATTACCCTAAGAGCGTACGCCAATCGTGGACGGCGTCGCCCCACCCCTGCCAAATACTGCCCTTCCATTGGCGGCCCCACGGGCAGATGATACGATACCCCTCGCTCCCCGCGCCGCAGACTGATGCTAGACGGAAAAAGGACAACGAAAGTTTCAGTCACAAAGGGACGAACATTCTGAAATGGAATTGCTATAAGAAAAATGCATTAGCAATACAAGAAAGAGTACAGGAACATCTTATTTATTATCGATACTCGAAAATAATTAAGCTAAAACTAACATTTGATAGAAGAATATCAGAATTAATTTAAAACTTTTAGGGTGTTCACTGTCAATACTTGGTGGAAAGGCATTATATTAGTAAAAACACAATATTCCTTTGTACTTCATTCCACTTTATTTAATATGTCAGGACCGGTTTCGCTCATTACGAGCATCGTCAACTGACGTCAGTTGATTCGTCATCATCATCAACATCGTCAGTTGACGATGCTCGTAATGAGCGAAACCGGTCCTGACATATTAAATAAAGTGGAATGAAGTACAAAGGAATATTGTGTTTTTACTAATAATTTAAAACTTGTAACTAGTATAATATTTTTTATTGGATACAGAATAATAAAAAATAAATAAATAAATAAATAAGTCATTATATAGTTACCAGAGCAAGGAAAAGTTTTTTTTTTCAATTTGCATCTCCATCGTTTTCATTTGTTATAGTTAGTTCTTCGTCTGTACAATTTATTATTTTAGTGGCACTGAAATCTGATAAAAAAGTATTTTTAGATCGTTTTTTGAAAATATAATTTCTCAAAATTTAAAGTGAGTACATACTTAAGTGGAGTATACATACACATATGAGTATTGTCGTGTTTGTAAATCAGATAAAATATTTTGAATCGTTATTCGTAGAAAAAAAATATAATATTCATACATTAAATTGATATTTATTAATTGAAACTATTTTAGTTTGTCTAAATACTATATACTTATGATTTTCAATTATTTCCGAGTCTAAAATTTAAGAGGAAAAGTTTTTAAAATTAAAAGAAGCGATCTGACTTAGTTATTGACGCAATTATGGCATCCACTAACGTGTCCTTGACAGATTCACCTATATTTCAAGGCAAAGAACAAACCACATAATCGGATTCTCTTTTAACAAGATATCGCTCACCTTATAACATTTCATGACATGGAAAAGTATTAAAAGTACCTGGATCATAATAACCCTTTCGGACCTAAAATATTTTACCAATACATAACTTATCATTTTACAAAGAATATCGCTGTTTTACCATGATTTGTCAGTGTATATTCCATGTATTTTCAAAGGATTAGCTGCAGGTCAAAAAACTGTTATTTTTAATACATATTTTATTCAAAACGGATAACATAAAATATGCAACTAGATTTATAGTTTTTCACTCCCTTACAAAAAAAAATTCAAACTAACAATTTCAAAAATACCAATAAAAAATAGTCCCTTATTTAGTTAACCACTAGACCACTAGAACAATCATCGAACTATTGAAATCGGTAATAGTTAGGTATATATCATAGTATTCCAGTAAGAACTTATTTTCTGATTGGAAAATAATAATGCATATATCTAGCTCTCTGGGACTGAGGTTATTAATGTGATAGGACGTCCAGCAGAGCTTGCCACACTCATTTATTTAAGTAAAAGCTTTCCACGAGGCTAATAACCGATTAATACTTATCACAGTCAAACTAGGAGTTGACGCCTTTGAAACTGGGCATAAAGAATACAAATGACAATAAGATAACTGAAAATTGACTGATTCATGAATAAAAAAGCTCTCGCGAAAGGCACACGGCGTATTACCCAGGGGTGGGCTGGAGGGGGCTCGGAGGGGCTCGCGGGAGCCCCTTGTTAGATTTTACCACGGCCGGCGAGCCCCTTGTTAAATTAATAGAAAACAATATTCTCAGATAAAATTAGTACATAACTGCAATTCTAGTATACACAGTAGTACATTTTTAGCCATTTACATTGATTAGTTTATGGTAAACTGCATATTTTTGCATATTTCAAGTGTATTAAGTAACAATCGTTTGCTAATTTAAAAGTGTTTATATAAAAGCACATGACTGATAAATTTTGATATAAAGCGAGCCCCTTGCTAACGTATTGACAGCCCACCGCTGGTATTACCTATATTATAGGAACATGACTATAGCCATGTTCCGTTCAGGTTCAGTGTCTTCAGTTCCTCAGCAGCGTGCTGACTGTACCGACCGTGATTTTGAGTAGGTATAGCGGTACTTGACTTGGATCCTCTGGTTATGGTCGAGCAATGTATCCATGTAACTTTTCACACTTAAGGTAACGTTTATATTCTTCAGAGTTTCGTGCAAACATTTTTTGGCATAAAGTATTGTATATGAAATTGAATAAGTTTCCCTATAAAGTTAATGATAAGCGATTTGCTAAAAACACATCAATCTGACAATAATTATCAATCTTCTGCTACTCTTCACAAGATTATTTGAAAAAACTCACTCTTGATCATTTACTTGCTGATACAAAAGATTCATTAGTTTTAATTAAAAAAAAAAAGCTTTGGTACTTTCCTGTTATCCGGATGTACAAATCATTTAATTATAAAAAAATCTAACTTACATAACCTAACAAGTAACAATATAATTGCTTCTTTTTTGTTATACGGCAGAGTGCATATATTCATTGTTGAATGAGACTAAGGTAAGAGCAATAGTGGGAAAAATAAATTCATAGAAATTATTGAACAATATTTTTTAATATAATTTAAGTGGTACGTTCAGAAAATAACCTTAATATATGTAGTAACCGCCGAATCAATTAATTTTTTTAAATATGTCAAAAATAACTACACAAGATTTATGTAGATAAATTATGTGGTTAATGATTATAGCTAAATGTTAGGTACCTACCATTAATCACAAATATTAAGAATTGTGTATTTATTGTGTGCGAATAATCGTGAATAAGATTTTTCATAGTGATAAGCAACTAAATCTCTCTACATTCTTGTATCCGTAACAGTCGCTTTCGAAGTCACTACAAACAAAATGTTATAATTATTATAACGGAAAGTGAAATCTCGAACATATTTTAAAAAGAAAAACATTTATTGAACGTATATAAGCACTAAAATCGTTTGCTGTTTATATGGCTTCGCCACGGGATTATAGTATTGTCTCGCTAATATGTGAAAATAGGGCAAATCTGATTATAGTTAATACTAGCTGGGTATAATAATCGAAGAAAGCTTATTGACACACACAGTCTATGTCCATAAGACAGAAACCAAACATATGTTAAGATTTACATACACAGCGATAAGCTCATTTGCAAATAAATTTTGAAAAACATTACAATATTATACCAGGGCTGTGGAGTCGCGTGAAAAAAAGACGACCCCGACTCCGACTTTAAAATAATTGACGACTCCGACTCCAGCTTTAAAATAATTAACGACTCCGACTCCGAGGATTTTTTTAAATAATTTTATTTTAACTTATATATATATATGTATACCATCAGATCATCTTTAGTCAGCCAAGCATGAAATATTAACACTTTTGAATATTTTGTTTAAATACACATCATTAAATATATTTTTCAAAAAAAATCGAGCCGCTCATTTTTCACGACTCCGACTACGACTCCGACTCCGACTCCACAGCCCTATATTATACACATCGGAAAAAATTCTTCAATTCTTCCATTTTGTCATTAGTTTTCTAATACCACATTCTTAATGTGTCATTTTAGCATTTAAATTTAGAATAATAAGTTTATGCTTCTACTAAAACATCAAGGCACTCGAACAATATTTTTATTCAGCTGTCGTATTAAAAAAATATTGGTAGAATAAAATACGGAAATAAAAGTTATACAAATGTTTAAAAAAATCACATTTTTTTATCATTTAGATTTGGATTTCAAATCCAACGATTTTAAAGATTATAATATCTTAATGTAAATAAAATTCGCTAAGTTGGTACATCGTTAGACACAGTTGCTCACAGAATGATGGATTACAATTTTGAACGACTTTGATATTAAAACGCAGAGGAAAACTATAGTACCTAACTATAATTTAGCTTATTTAATTATATCAATAACTTGTATAGGTAAGCGTAAAAATGAATAAAAATGGTTACATAGCTAGAGTAATTTTCAAAATTATTTAATGTTAAAGGATTGACTTACCAAATCAATACTTGGCAAAGTAAATCCAATACATATTGATATAATCTTACTCAGTACCAAAAATGTGTTTTTTAACTTGAAAATTATTTATGGCTTAATTAAATGTATTACAATGATTAAATTTATTATTCTACCTACTATGAAACTGTTTCAAAATTTCACTTTTTTAACCATGTCCGCTTCCAATTGACGCATAGTGAAGTATGTATATTTCAACAGAAGTTTTACTATGAGAGTTGCTTATTACTCTGTTGACCAACCACTCCAATCTCTTTTTTTTCGAAAAAAGAAAACATAGAAATATACTCATGACTAAAGGAAGGACAAGACTAGTAGTTATCTAATTACTCTAGCTATCATTTATTTTAGGGATCAGATGGATAAGAGGACATTTTAGACGTCAAATAAATATCCAAACTTTCAAACAGAAACTGTAAGTGGATTGATTTTTTATTTGAATCCGTAACCACTGCGCTAACGAACCCGATGACGCTGACCACTCAATCACGAAACCAAATAATATATATATAATGCTTTATATTTAACAAAAAAGATACTTTTTTAATAAAATATTTATTATGTATTTTATTTCCTGTGTTTTTATAATATGTTTTAAATTGCTACGATGATTTTTCCTCGCAGTTTTGGGATTAATTCGCCATGATCCATGACGTTAGCAACGAGCAACGAGAAATGGGTGGCTGGCTGAGTGGTGAATGAACACTGTCAAATCCATCAGGCGGGATTAGGATCAAGCCCAGAACCAGGGTTATCCATATTGTCCATTCTCCAAGGCCCGTTTCCGACGTGGATTAATTTATAATACCAAGACTAAATAGACATTGTGCGATACGTCACTTAAACGGAACTATGATTCTGCTGCACATATTTATGTAGTTACTTAATCGATCTAAATTAATCCTGTTAAACATGCGTCTTTACTGAGTGTATAAATACATGAATCTTCATCTTGATTTAAGCTGTTATAAAATAAATTAATTGATCTGTACAATTGACACAGCAAATCAAAATTTAATTGGAACTATATATTAAATTTGAAACATACATTTTTTATGGACAAAATTCACTTCCACAATGAACAAGTGGTAGAATTCTTGTCGTGGCCAAAAATGCGGTATTATGTAAAGACTCAGTTTTGTTGCTTTGTGACAATTCATTTCATTTCTTTCTTCAATCTGTCATTTAAATGTTTTATAACAGGGTTTCACAAACTATTTTCTGCAGAACACTGGTGTTCCGCGGAGCCAGAGTAGATGTTCCGAAAAAAATTGGAATTGTTTTATACGCTGCAACACTGTTTAAAAAAAAACTTAAATATTCAGCTAATTGTTCCGTTATATTTTCCGGACTTGCGAAGTGTTCCATTCCAGAAAATGTTTGAGAAACCCTGTTTTATAAAATCGCAGCACACATGTGGCTAATTTTATCATGTTCATAAAAGGCGTATTATAAATAAAATAAAATTGTACTTATTCGCTTTTGAAAATCAACATCTTCCAATGTAAATTATGTACAATCTTCATTTTTATGTTTGGTAATTATTCATAAACTTACATACAATATGCAGTGGCGGCTCGTCTATACGCACTGCGGAACTGCAGCACCTCCAGGCAAATTGAAAAAAATGTAATATTATGTAAATATGTACATAAATTGATATCTTACACCGCGGTTATATCAGAAAATGACGTACGTACATTTTGAGCAGTTTTCGATAGTAAAATACAATTCAAATTAGGGCTTCCAAACCGGTTTAAACCGAAACCGGTTAACCGGTTATTCGGGTGTTTAAAAAAAACGAAATCCGATTTATTTTGGGCGGTTAACCGGTTTAATTAAAAAATCTTTTTCTTGTTTGAGCACCACAAGATTTTATTAAACTATTCATATGTAGAGTATAATTATTTAAAAAAAAATTGTATATAATAATAGTATTATAAAAAGTATAAGTATTGTATATATAATAATAACAAGTATGTAGTCGAAATCATGGACAACTATACTGCTTTCAATCAAATATCTGTAATACGAAAGTATTCCCATAATATGATAATAAAATAATGATAATAAAACAAGTGAATCTTCCGAACGAAAACAGCGATGTTTTATCTACTTTTTAATTGTATGCACTAATTGACTGTTTTTAAGTAATCAAAATACTTTTTTTTGAAACATTGTACTAAAATTGGTTTTTTGAAAATAAATCCGGTTTATTTATTTAAAAAAAAACCGAAAACCGGTTAGCTTAAATGTTCGGTTAATTGAAAGCCCTAATCAAAATGTATTTTTTTTAATTTTTAATCTACCGCAGCACCCCCAGATATTTGATCTAAGAGCCCCGCCTGAAAATATGTATCGTCGTTGGGGTAAAAAGCGTTAAATCGGTATTTTTTATTGTAATTTTATAATGTTGAATATTTGGATGAACAATCGAAATGTGTTTTTATTTGGAATTTGAATTGTTGATTGAAAGAATACAATAAGTGTGTTAAATGTCAATACTTTGTAGATCAGATAATTTCGTTATAATATTTGAAACCCTAAGCAAGTGTGTTTATGATGTTTGAGTCGTCTCGAGCGACTTTCAAAGATCTCATTGAGTTGATCTCATGTGTTATAAAACGTTTTTAAAATATCTGACTTCTTGGTCCGTGGCGGATTACCTTATAAGCGAATGAGGCGCACATTTAGAGCCTCCAAATTTTAGGGGTCTCAAAAATTGCTTAGATTATATAACCCATATAATTTTATCCAGATTTTTGTAAATTTTTATTATTTCATATGGAATTTTCTTACATTTTTATGATTTCCGAAAAACTGGGTCCCCAAATTTTATTGCGCCTGGGTCTCTCATGTGTCAAATCCACTGGTCTTGGTTGTTGTTACCGTGGTTTAAATCCAAACAATTTTTGTACATTTATTTTTATAAAAACATTTTTTATACTAATTTTAAAATTTATTTTAACTAACAAGATAGTTTTAGCTTATTACAGAGATTTTCAACTGAAATAATTTTGATAAACGAGTGTTTTGTTATATAAAATTTAATCACGATACTGCATTGAAAAATGAGCGTATTATTATATTTACTACCGTATCCCACCATAGTTAAAGAACTATCATGGAACATGGTGTAAGTAAGAACCTACATCCACACATGCGCGATAAGTTGTTTGTAAGTAGACATACAAACACAATGTTAAGATTTGCAATCATTTCCAACGACAATTTAAGTCTGATCTGCATAACAAATGAGATAAATACTTATATATTATAAGCTTTTTGTGTTTTGGAAGGTAGGTAATGAATACATATAAAAACAACCCTAGCGATTATTCATTTTATTTAACGCTTAAGAGTTTTAAAAGTTTTTAAAATATTAACAAGGCAGATTTATTTCAGATTATTTTAAACGTTATAAATGATTTTTAACATGATAACTTTTAGCATGTTATTTAAAAACTCTTTTAATGAATATACATACTAAATTCTGCTTTTCATTGTTTCTTTTTATCCAAAAAAATAGCTTTCATTTATTAATAATAAAAAAGTAGTCAAAACATGTTTTACTCAGCAATAAATATTAAACAATAATGAGCCCTCAAGAGGTGAAGTGAGCAAACTAGTAAAATAGTAAAACATTTTTCTTGAACTTTTAATTACAATCACTTCTTTACTTCGTGTTTTTTTGGATTGTATATTTTTATTTTACGGAGATCACACTATTGCAATGTGTTTTAACTGAGCTTTGCTTACTTCACTTGTACGATACTTTAATATGTGTAAAATATTACAACGCATCTAAATTTTTTTTCTAAAATACCACTTGGCTCACTTCATCTTTAATGGGCCTATTATTTGTTCACTATTATTGTTCCAGGTGATACAATTTGAAATATTTTTTTGTAACCTTTACCAATATGGGCAAATGAATTTCTTCTAGAGTAAATACTACAACAGGACATATCGGGCAATTTCCATCTTTAGATTAAATGACTCGTTGGTAGATAGTTACTCTTTTAATGCTTCGTTTGAACGATAAAAATGCGTATGAAAAGTAAAAATATCACACATCTTATTTAGATATAGATTCGTCGTATTTTTTAGTGAAAATGAACCTATAAATTTATATTCACAGATTTGATTTTCTTTTAGTTTTTAACAGCAATAACCGAAAAGCCGCAAGGCATTACGGCCATACGGCCACGGCTATCTTTTTAATGTGTTATTTTTTTAAACTAAAAAATATTAACTGTCATCCTAGATTTCATAAGTTACATATTTTTTTGATTGTGTATTTTAAACGTATGTAAAAATTCTTGAATATTCTATCCATCTAAAACTACCTCGAGCTTAAGTTGGGTATTAGAACAAAGTGTATTACTAAATTTTAAAAATGGTAAGCTTTTTAGTAAACCTTTAATCAGTCAATATATTGATTCCAAATTCATCATTTACATGTCAGCGTCAAAGTCTGCGAAAACATGGTTATAATTAAACTAATCTATTATATATAACTTGCTACCAACTTAGTTATAAAATAACAATATCATATTCATAATAATTGACAACTTAACAAAGAAAATATTTAGTAAGGCTCTAAAATAAAATAGTGAGTAAAAAGTTACGGTTTGGGCTTTAGTTATCTGGGGCTCACCCGTTGGGACTTGGCTAGGCTTATTTAATCTCGGTATTAGCAGCATACCTACCTACCCAGTAAAAGCTTTCGATACCCGTAGCTTAAAGCTTAAATTTCGATTCGCAACGACCCCCGCGATCGATGGGGCGAGTGATAATTTACATTGAAAGTGTTTGAACAGGAATTCATTATGCTTTTATGCTTACCGAATATACATATCTGAGCTGTGTTTACTTGGTTCGTTCCGAATGAATTATTTCGGACTTGGAGAATTATTTTTTACACATGAAAATATTAAAGAAAATGCCCGATCTTTGCGGCAGATGAAAGTTGAATAAATTTAAAATAAATACCAAAAAAATGAATGAATTTGTTGAAGTGGATACATTTTTTGTTTTCTATGTGTTTATGGTAACATTCTTGTGGATTTTGATGAAGGTATACAAAATATTGAAGTGTATCATTTTTTTTTAATTTATCTGCCAAAGCTTCTAAATAAATTTGATTTATGTTTTATATTACTAATTCTTGAATCGGATATTGTGTAGTTTGAGGTGCGTACATACTTGCACAAATTCGGCTGGAAAAACACTAAAAACGCGACGTTTAACTAGACCAAATTATGTTTTTAGTGTTTTTTCAGCCGAAGTATGGAGAGGGTTTTACATGTGCTTAAAATGAATTATTATGTAACGGATTTTTTAAATACTTATAGAAAAATAAATGGTAATATATTTTATTTTAAAGTCAGGCAGAGTTGACACCTATTTTTATGTGGAAATTGTTTACAAATTTTTATTGATGTTGTATTTAACTGCTATTAAAAAACAATATAATTTTGAATTTCTACTTTTTTCTGCTTTCTACAGTCGCAGATGATTTAAAATGATAAAAATTGGTCAAAAAACAACAACAATTTCATTAAAAGTTTCTAATTATACATATATTTAAGAATATTATGCTTGGTTTCGCGCAGTGTTGGATTATCCTACAAGCGAATGAGGCGCACGCTTGGGGTCTTTGAATCTTAGAGGCCTCAAACCAGCCCATTCAATACATAGTCCATATATCTTAAATTCAGTTTTCTATATTAATTTTAAGTATAAGTACGGTAATTAGCTATAAGTACAGTGACAGTATTAGTAAAGTAAGACTTTACACGGAATTTGGGCCTCCACATTTTATTGCGCCTGGGGCCTCCCAAGGTCTTAATCCGCCACTTGTTTCGCGTATTAATTAGTTCAAGAAAGGCTACTTGTAATACTTGGTATCTAGAGCAATTTAATTTAATTTATAATTATATCAGTGTTATATGTTAATTTTAAACGAGGTTAGTGTTTATTTTTTTATTTGATTTGAAGCTTGTGTTTCAAATTAAAGCATAACATAAACAAAGACGAGAATCGTTTTTGTTGTAATGTTAAATTTCTCTGCACATCTTTAGCAATTCGTAGAAAATTTGACGGTCTAAATTTATTTATCAATTCGAAATTTTATTTTTATAAAAAAAAAACGATTTGTTCCCAATGTTTTATTCGATGCAATTTAATTGTGACTTTTTAGTTGGATAGAAAAACTCGGAATGAATGAACAAACCACAGTTTTGGCTTTATATAATATATAGCTGCTCCGTCAATTGGTCTGTTACCGGGGGGTTTCCAGTTTGTGACAGTATTTGCTTTTAAAAAAACTCAATTGCATTTCGTGTAAAAATATTGTTTAATTTTATCATGCAGCCTCGTGAAATCGGTTTATAGAAATAGTGATCCATTATTAAAACGGTAAATTGTTTTGTTTGTTTGACTTTAATTGTTAATATGCTTTTTAATTTTAGTAATAAATTATTTTTCTTTTCATATATTGTTAGAATAATATTTGGCCTTAAATCAGCGGTGGGCTGCCAATATCTTAACAAGGGGCTCGGTAAACCTTATCAATTTTTTATCCATCTCCGCTCCCAATATCGAGCATATGGCCTCCTAATGAAAGTATTTCAACAAAAGTTTTTTTCTACGAGAACTGTTTGTTACTAAGTCGCTCAACTATCTTTTCCAAAGAGAGTAGCAAGGATAGAATGTAAAGGCTAAGGCAAGACTAGTGATTAACTAATCGCTCACGTAACGCCCAGTTGAATTGAAGTATCGGAAGAGTGGGAGGGAATTTTCAGACATCACAAACACCCATGCCTTTGAACAGAAAATCGATCGAAAAAATGCTGTTTCGTACTGAGACTCGAACCCGTTAGGTCCGGCACGGAAGCCCACAACACTAAATAAAAAAAAATGATGATACAACTAAGTCTTGCTTCATAATAAAATTTAACCATCTACATTCTACAGTAATTGCAGTTACATATATGCTGATTTAATCTAGATTAATGTTTTTGTATCTTATCAAAGGGCTCGCCAGCCGTGCGTAAATTTAAGAAGGGGCTCGCACGAGCCCCTCCGAGCCCCCTCCAGCCCACCCCTGCCTTAAATTAAAAAATGTTTCACAGTATTAAATATGAATATAAACCGTCATAGAAAACAAATTCTTTAATAATAAATAGGTAAAGGTGTTACGCAATTTATTACCTTATAATAGTTGCAATATCGTCTGACGTTTACAATATTTAAATTTAAAATGTTGACAAACAGCTTAAAAAGTCATAATTTTGATATTGAAGGCAAATACCAATATTTATATCGGTTAATATTCATTACATCATGTAATTCTTACTCTACCTGAAATTTACTATATGAAGCTAATAGCAATGTAGCTATGTAGGAAATGTAATTACAAATAGGAAAATACCAAATAATCATACATGAAAATCAGGAAAACCAATAATTTACGTGAAATACGAATACATATAGTATCAGTATTACAAAGTTAATAATGACATAAAATTAAACTTCTTTGAACACACCATCTTTGAAATGTGGCGAAGAATTTTCGTAATAAGATTTCTATATTACGTGAATAATCGGTTTCCTTGATTTCACCGTTTGATTTTTTGGTATTTCCTTATATATACATAATTCAATTTCCTATATAATTGCATATTTTTTTGCAGGAATTAGTAAACTTTTGGGCAGAACAAGTGTAGCATGTGGTAAAGCATATTTACCTTTTCATAAAACACACATTTAATCGTCAAAGTGGCATGACAGGCAGGGGTGGGCTGGAGGGGTGTCGGAGGGGCTCGCGCGAGCCCCTTGTTAGATTTTACTGAGGCCGGCGAGCCCTTTGTTAACTTATGAGAAAATAATATTCTCAGATCAATTTAGTATATAACTGCATTTTCTAATTTATATAAATATTATCTACGACAACGCTAGTATACACATTAGTATATTTTTAGCTATTTACATTTAATAGCTTACTGTAAATTGCATGTTGTTACTCATTTTACGTGTATTAAGTAACAATCGATTGCTTATTTAAGTATTGCATACAATTGCATAGGAGCTATAAAAATATTCACTCCTTCAGAATACTAAAAATTGCTACGAAATTAAACGAGCCCTTTGTTAACGTATTGGCAGCCCACCGCTGATGATAGGTCCATTTATGTTAAAAATAATTGATTTGTAGAATATTTATGTATGCGTGCTGTTTGATTAAAGATAGGTGTCAAGGTTTGGTTCTACACGTAGTGCCGAAATATATTAAAAAATATATACAAAAACGGTGGAAATCGTTTAGCTTCAAACTAATAAAATACCGATACAAAATGACACTTGAAATCATTGAATCCACTGTTAGCTTGATTAAGGTTTTATTACGTGCGACATTTTAAGCTGAAAAAATCCGGAAATAACTCTGAACAATAAAAAAAAGTATCAATGAACAAAAAAACGATACTCTTTTATTGTCTCAAATAAAGCGAATAAACAAAGGATTTGTTATATATTTAACGATGCACAGAAAGTATTCTTGAATCAAAACTTTCCGAAATCTTTAATTATATTATACCAGGTTAACAGGAAATACGGATATTTTCCAGAAACGCTCTGAGGGAGTAATAACCTTTTCTCCATATCCTTCAATCCGGAAATCATAATAGCCGACAGCATAATATAATATCCCTGCACAAAAGATACAATTTATATTTGTCAAAGTCGTCAAAAAACCTTTATTTGGCTACCACGTCAAGCGAAATGATTTTTTTGTCAATAAAGAAGTATAAAGATCAAAGAATTTGAAACTGGTCTTTCCATTCTTATTAAGAATCATAGAAGGTACAATAAAATATTGCGTTAGAAAAAAAATGAAACATAAAGATTACTTGGCCATACGTTTCGATACAACTTTTTTTTATTTACTGTAATATTAAATTATGTATTGAATTGGAACTTGTCCAAATACGTGTCTTGTGTGACTTAAAAGTGTTAATCATTTATTTAACATATATTTATTTAGCGTATATTTTTTAACAATATAGATAAGTAGAACATTTTTTCATTGAAATTTCTTGAATACATTGAAATTATTTTTATCGAATCATCTGAAAATGTCCAAAGACGAATGCATGGAAAGAATTATTATTCATCAATCTGGACTCTGGACGGAGTTCAGCTGTGATAATAATAATATAAAATAACTAAGATTATTCCACGTATTGTGCTATTAAGCAAGCATTTGCGAAAGTAGTCTGTCCGAAGATGCCTCTGAAAGCGGCGAAACACGTATCACAGTTTGTAGCACAATACGTGGAATAATCTAAGTTATTTTATATTAAAATGAACTTCAATAAAGTTACCGCCGAATCCATCGAAAGTGATAATAATAATTTGCAGGAAAATATAACGTAAAACTAGATTATTCAATATTTTTTTTCCAAAAATATCCGCTCCCTAGTCGTAACATATGGCTATCACATGGTTCCTTGTATAAGATAATTTTTGTGTATATTTTTTACAGTTGGTATAAATTTATTTTTATACGTATATGAATTAAATTTAAGTATAAAAAATCATTAATTAAGTTGATGAAAATACTTAAATAAATCAACTAATCACTACCGTGAGCAACAGTGGGATATGTCGAAAATATTAGTTTCGATATAATTAAACTTTAAGGTTTGTGCTGTACTTTTCAAATAGCTAATAACGGTATTAAATAGTTTCTTTTACGGTTTATAATAAAAGATAATTGTAGGTTTTTTTTTGTATACTATTATATGTACCTAGCTATTTTTATAATCTCACTGATGCTGTGAAGTTACAGGGCAATATCAATAATTATAAATGTAAGATTTTTCTTTTAAATGGAACATTTTATTTTTAAATTAGAAAATTTCATTGTTTAATTATAAAAGTTTACATTCTGGCAATCGATTGTAAACATCGATTTTTTAACTTTATCTGTTGCTTTATGGTAGCGAAATATATAATTGAATAGGTATTATTAATAAGATGTTTATAAGCGGAACATGGTAGGTATTTTTTTCTTCAATGTAATTTCACATTATTCGATTATTCATGTGTGTCCGATTTTTATCACGCATGATTAATTTCTCACCGTACTATAAAGGTTATTATACTTGAATGGTTTTCAATTTTATTCTTTGCTTTCCGCTAAATCTCTCTTTTTCAATACGGAACGCTACAGATACGATAGTAAACACGCATTGGCGTGATGACGTATCTAAAAAAGGGGGTGTCTTTAAATATGAATGTAAGTTTGTACCATTTGTTAAACGATACGTTGTATCTATTATTTTGTATTTAACGCGATTGTTTATTTTGTTATAATTGTAATAATTTAGAATTTCGACTGAAGGTGCTTGATGGAAATTTAACTTTAAATTAGAATTATTTTCATAATGCACGTTTTGCGAATGCACTCGAACTGAACTGCGTGTCAGTTTGAGTGCATTCTCGCACTGAGTAACGCCGGAAGATGCCGAGAGGCGAAACCCGGGTCGTGTTCGGTCAAGATTTTTATGGAAACGTACATTATAAAAATAATTCTAAATTATAATTGTAATAATTCTAAACTCATTTTTTTATAACATGTGGTAAGAATAATATATTTTATGACGTCATATTCGAGAATTGATTGTAATTTAGAGAGAGATTTTTCTCGACAATGAAGAGATAGGAAGTGAACACATTTAATCAAAATCGTGTGACCTCTAACGATGTATTGATAGCAATTGTAAAATTTAATATTTTATAATATACATTTAGTTTGAATTTATATTAAATGATCAGTACATATTTACAATAGCCAGTATATGAGATGGATTAAGACTAAGACCTTGGAAGGCCCCAGGTGCAATAAATTTTGGAGGCCCTGTTTTTCGAATAACTTAAAACCATTACAAAATTAAATGTCATCATGTAAATTAAAAATAACTAGAAAACTGAATTAAAAATATATATATATCAGATGACCTATTTTGAAGGCCCTAAGATTCGGAGGACCCAAGCGCGCGCCTCATTCGCTTGTAGGGTAATCCGCCACTGGGCAGTATTTATATTATTGAACTGAACTTTAGTCTCAAGGCCAGTTTTATGTTAACAACCAAACCAGACCAAACTGTATCTAATGTTTTACTATTGATCAAATAAAAAAAATACTGATCTTTATATGTTTATACTGACCATTCGCTTTATAAAATACTTACCACTAAGCTATTTATTTACTGACCACGGTAACGAATCTTCTATTAATTAAAACTACAACCCCACTTTCTTAAGTTGAAAGAACGCCACTGACATAAAAATAATAATAGATCTTACAACCAGCACGCGGTAATAACGGGCATAGTCTTGAAATCTTTTATCAACATGTTCTATGGGCTGTATGTACGGTGAGCTTTTCTAGAGGAAATATGAAACACTTGTTTGCTGTTGCGAAAGATGCACCTATGCAAACTTGGTTACTAATGTCAGACCTCGTAAACGTTTCTAGCAATACTACAGTCGTAAAGATTCTACTCAAATCGAAAGTTTTACCGCAATCAAGTTGGATGATAAAACATATCATTATAATATATTTGAGTTATATTTTACTTCAAACGTTTTAAGGTGATTGCAATTTTTTCATTACAAAGGATTTTTATAAATCGGAAAAGGCCAGTAAAAAGTACTTTACATCGTTTGACGTAACTTTATAAATGATTGATTTTCTAACGTTAATTTTTAAAAGAAAAAAAAATATCATCAGTTTGGCTTAGTAGGTCAAATTGTGTATCGATTGGATTCATTCAGCTTATAATTGTCGTGCCTTTATATTTCAGATCAATTTTAATTTTCAATTATTTTCATCATAAGCAGGGGTGGGGTGGAGGGGGCTCGGAGGGACTCGCGCGAGCCCCTTGTTAAATTTTACTAAGGCCGGCGAGCCCCTTGTTAGTTTAAGAGAAAACAATATTCTCAGATCAAATTAGAATATATTTGCAATTTCTGACTTATATATTATCTACGACAGCTTTGGTATACAGAGTAGCACTTTTTTAGCCATTTACATTGATAATTTTATGATAAATTGCATATTTTTCATATTTTAGGTGTATTTAGTAACAATCGATTGCTTATTAGGTATCACATAGAATTGAATAGGAGTGATAAAAAAATTCACTTCTTCCCCAGGACACCGAGAATTGCTTTGAAATTAAGCGAGCCCTTTGTTAACGTATTGGCAGCCCACCGCTGATCATAAGCCATCAAAATTAATTAAGCGATCTAGTGGGCGTTGGTCACCTACTGAAAATTTCTACGAACTATTAATTGTGAGACAATAAAAGTTTATCGATAATTTTCCAATTAAGTTATACGAGTTTTATTTGTAGACCATGGGATGGTCTGTCTGATCATGCTTCTTAAAGAGGTGAAACACGGGTCACAAAAAATAATTTTTTGTTATAAAATAACTTCCACAAATTTACTGCCGATCGAACCTATTGAAAATAGTAAATAATTGTATTAAACTATAACTAAATTTTTCTGCACGTTTATGTATAAAAAAATCACATATGTCCTCTCTCAATATCGTAGCAAATTGACATCTATTGGAATACATTAACAGAAGTTTTATTAGCGATAAATGGTTGTCATTCGCTTTTTTCAGAACATTATCTTTGATCCGTTTTTATGATTGTATGGATGAGAAGGAACGTAAAATATACAATCATTAATTGTTTTGATAAAAAATCAAAAGGTCAACTAAAAAAATTTTTTTTTTTCCGAGCTACCGTAAGTAAATTAATTGGACAAAATTCTAATAGCGTTAATACCCCAGCTTCAGAGATGGTATAATGCTAGAAAACAGAAAAAGTCACAATCTTTTGAAATATTTTTTTTGTAATTTTGAATATTTACCGGTGAAAATATTCATTTTGTTTCAAGCACTAATTTCTAAATGGATAGTGTACGAAAATTAGATTCACAGAGAAGTAAGTAGAAAACAATAAAAAGAAAATATTATTTTTTCAAGCAGTTATTTATTCAGGTCGCGACCGCTAGCAAAACGCACCTGTCACGATACTAAATCAGCTGTAACGGCAAATTGTAAAAAGTGTTTGTCGACGGACTCTAAGAGTATTTACTCTGTGTCAAAGCGGATATAGCGGACTCTCTGGGCGGTGGGCAGTGGGCATTCAGTAGGTATTGTGACTGGCTAGGATCCATGCCCCAACTGCTCCAAATAATCAGCTTTGAGAATAATCAGCGGGTCGGATGTTGTGTTTACCGACCGTTATGGTTCTCGATGAGAGTTGGCATGACAACATATTTTCAATAAGGTATATTCTAATGTTAGGTAAAAACAAAACATATTTTTGCTAGTCGATAGTTATGGTATTGTCGATGGATTCAGCATTAACTTTATGGAAGTTAATATCAAATAAAATAATATAAATGTTAACGTAAATAAGACTCATCATTGTTGAATTTATTTACTTTGAGATTTACCGTTCCTAATATAAGTAATTAATTTGTTATTGTATTATCAATGGTTGTATCTTACACCGTTAAAAAGTAAAAAAGAATAAAACTCGACCTAGTTTTTGGAATTTATGACATTTTTTTTTTGTTTATTCGTAAATCTGGCGATGTTATGTCTAATGATGTTTCTTAAAGCGGCGAAACACGTGTCACAATTTGTAGCATAAGTCGAGGAACAAATTCATTAATATATTTTATATTTCGGAGTTTGTATGTCCATCGGTTCATACCATATAAATATGTAATTAAATGTATGCATAATAAAGTCTTCTGTGTTTTATTGTTTCATGACGCCGTTTATTCAGACATTCATTTAAGCAAATCTTGCGTACATGTTATCTTTGAAATGTACATCATCTTTATAGCATGTAAAATAAAAATGCATTGGTGAACAGCATTTTTTCAATCTTAATTGTTTGTGTTGACTTAAAATTCCTTCCCATATAATAACGGGACGTAGCGAAAGCGATTATTTTACCACTAGATTATCACTAACCTAAGCCATATCCTTAATATCTTCAATCTCTTCAAAAAAGAAGGGTTAAGTAACTAAGTAACAAGCAATTCTCATAGAAAAATCTGTTGAGGTACCTACACTAAAAGACTATTTGCTCCACCAAGTGAAAGAATAGCGAAGCATTTTAAAATGCAATCAATATATTTATCATGTCTTTTAGACAATCTAGAATCTATTTAGACAATTTCTTTAATCGATATGTCTACACACTCCTGTCTTTTAGTATCTAGCTAGTTTACTTTTATCATGTCTGGCGTAAACAGTTAAAAAACGCATCGCAATGTTTTAGAATTTGTTCAAATAAAGTAATTGAATAAATGAATGCTATTACTGAAGTTTTTTGTATCATATTTTTCCATTATAAGACATTTAAAGTATCAAATTTCCGACATTTAGACCACGCACAATTTGACATTACAAACAAACCCACAAACGCAAGCCATGCATAACAACGACAAACAACGCAAAATATTAGGTATCACTTATGTTATGAGTGATAATATTTTAATAAAAAAAACATTATTACTACTTTAACAACTTCCCTGCTATATTGTTTATCACATTGCACTACGATGAGATTTACTTAATTCCAAATAGGCTACTCTGGATTCAGATATTACTCATATCATCAACAAATTTAGCACGGCTTTGAACAAAAATCAAACGTATTTCAAAGAAAATGAAGTTGCGTTTCGAATTCATTTAGTTAGAGATTGCAATTTCAGTATAATCTAAATCGAGGCATCGGTATTTTAAATACCAAATTATTCGTTTTTTCCGTATTTCAAATGTAAACGAGTCACTAAAATGCCAGCCGATTGTCCTCACCAATTCGTTCATACTGATTATTTCTTTCGACTCGTATCACTGGTCAATGTGTAACAAGAACAAATATAGTATTATCAAAATTAAATCTGGTTGGATTCTCCACTAGTCATTTTTTATTTAACTGTTATCGGCAGTGATTCGATAGCGATATTCGAGACAATCCTTGCATTACCGTTTTTTGAGCCTTGACTCCCGTTCACTGTAAAGTTAATTATTTATTTTTTGAATTGTGTATAATGACAAATAATTTTGAAAAATGTTTTTCTTAATTTAATTAACAAAGAACTCGCCGGTCTAAGTCAAATTTAGCTAGGGGTCGCGCGAGCCTCTGCGAGCCACCTTTATTTAGCACATCCCTGACTTTATACCATTTATAATTTATGGGCGCTAAACAAGTTTTTTGAGAAGCAATTTTTTCTAACTTTAAGTGCGCTCATTAAAAAATTTAGTATTTGATATTTGATACTGTATATAATACTATTAGTTCATATCAAATTAAAAATCACTTCTATCATATGTATGTTTCACACGATTTTTGTATTTTTTTAAACGTTGAAATATCACTTAAATCTTAGAATATGAACATTTATATAATAACTATAGGATATATTTTTCAAATCCAAATCCGCTATCAATGTGGAGACAGGAGAACAGAAGTGTTTTTTTTACGAAAACTGCTTGTTACTCAGTTGCTCAACCTCTCATTTTTCGAAGAGAGTAAGGATAGAAAGAATAGGACTAGAGCATGACTAATGGTTGGCTAATAACTTTCGCTACGCTACATTATTTAAGGACTGGAATTGCGGGGGGGGGGGTGAATTTTCATAAATAATAAACATCCATACCTTCAAACATAGAAATCGATAAATCGATTGAAAAATGCTGTTCGTATTGGGAATTGATAATTATAAAGTAAGTATATTTTCTTTATTGGAGCTGGAAATATCAAGAAATTACAAATTATATTATTAAATATAAGTGAATAATAATGACGTTGACATAAAAAACCAATTATCTATAAAATATATATATAGCATCATATTCTCGATACATTTTCTAAAGGAACAATTATTAATATTTTGAGGGTTTCATAGAAAAAATATGTTTCTTCTCACACCCTTATCAATAAAATTAACAGAATATTAGTAATTTTATAAATTTATTGTCTAAATTTAATGCGATTATCGAGTATATCGGGACCTCGGTTTATCGAGTGTTTTTTTTTTATAAATTTCAATGAATTCAAGTCAAATATTTTAACTACTGTTAGTCCAAAAACATAAATCGACAAAGCGATCAATCTAAGAAGGTTCAGTGGCGGATTACCTTATAAGCAAATGAGGCACGCGCTTGGGACCTCCGAATTTTAGGGGCCTCAAAAATAACTTATATTATATAACCCATATACTTTTGTTCAAATTCTTATACATTGATTTATATTTAACATGCCGAAAAACAGGACCTCCAAATTTCATTCTCTTGTGCTTTATCTACCTCTGATAGTGCTATTTTGTATGACGATCCAATCGATCGATGATATAGTTGTATTTTAATCCAGAGAAAAAATTTAGCGTATTTATGAAAATGTGCCTTCTTACGATAATCAATGAATATATTGCTTAATATTTGTATGATATTCGAAATACAGAAATTTCGGTAACATCTGGTCTTGCAAATGTAATTGGTCATAAATACTTTTTCATTATTTAATATGAAACATCGAATTCATGGTATGGATAGATTCTTCCGGTATTGAAATTCCTACTCCGGACCTTGTGCATAGGCGATATGATTTATTGACCTAGAAACAGTGGCTGACAATTGATGCAGTTTCATGATCTAAAATTGATACGATGAGACAGAACAAATTATTGACACCAATCGCTTTGTTCACGTATATAGCGATAAGATTTTTTCCTTTTCTTCTAAATTTTCACTGGCTATATGAATAGACCTGAAGTCTGAAAAAAGATTCGCTTTGCTTCAATAATTTGTATACATTTATTTAATTGCATTCATATATCGATCGTCAGATGAAATGTAAAAAAACTGTTATTTTTTTTTAAATATTTTCCCGAATCTTCGCACAGGGAATTATCTCATTAAATTTTGTTTTTATCAAAGCTGATTTTAAATTATTCGCAAAAACTCTTCCTTCATGATGACAGAAAAGAAAAAAAATAAGATATAAAAGGATTTGTAATAATCTTGCCGTTCTCTCTATAACCTATTGGATGTGACAAATAGAAACTCATGAATCATTTGAAAAACCAACGGGAACGTATCCATTCTGGGAATCGATCTCGTGACCCAGCAATTAATACGGCGAAAGTTCGATCCTCGATAAGACCGTGAGATTTAAACATGGGATAAGTGGAATTGAAAAAAAACGTTATTTATAATATATTACGTTAACAAGCCTCAGGCATAAAAAATCTTATGAATGTATTTAAATACTTTTTGATCATCGGGTAGCATTACATTTGTCAATTTTTAAGTTTATTACTACATATATATTGTTTTTGGTTATTTGTGTAAATAACCAAAAACTTCATTTATCTAAAGACTTCATCTAAATTAATGTGGATTGGATGGAGCTTTAGGGCACGTTAAATCATCAGCCAGCACACGTTAAAACTGCAGCAGTTTTTTCATCACGTGGTAAAAAATATCAGAAAATTTTACAAGAAATTGGTATCTAAGGTTGGTATTATGTCAATGCAAATATACGATATCCTACAAATTTTATTTGAATGTTAATTGAAGTTATTACACTGTATAAACATAAATGAAATGATGAATAATGTTTGAATTGAAATTCAATTAGCCTTTGCCCTAATTGGTGATACTCTTTATAAGAGTAAAATAAAAAAAAACCATCATACAGATTTATGAAATGTAGACGAATTACACTTGTGTTATTTTCACACCGCAACTTTGACAAAAAAGTTATATTTTTTATTTATTACAGAATATATTTATATAAGTAGCTACTTCTGGTTGTATTCGTAATATATGAGGCAGAATTTGATTTACAATACAAAAAAACTGATTACAGGAAATTTTACAATCACACTGATGCAGAAAATGTAGGATAATTTTGTTGAAATACATAAGTGATAAAACCGTTCTCTCTTTAGCGAACTTCAATGAAACTTATTTAGAAAATATAATTATTTTTTGCTACCATAATTTCGTAAAACCTTTCAACACGGACTTTTCTATGGCTACACCATTATGTGTTCACCTCTTAAAATAGATTTAGTATCGCTTTATTTCACGACATTATTATCAAAGTAATGTTTTACTATAATTCAAAACTTCAACAGTTGTTTGTCGATTTCAATATCATGTATCATGGACAAGTTGCAAATCGTTGATACGTTATTCTTGTTAAAAAATAAATGTGGTTAAAAAGTGGCCTAACATGAAAGAAGCAATCATTTTTTTATCGGAAATATTAATGTAACAAATTGACTCAATAAATTATACATATATTACATCGATTGTACGCTTTGATGGAACTGGTTTATTAATACAGTTAATTATAGTCTTTCAATGTCAGTAAAATCTGTATTATTTAATGAATACAAAGAAAAGATTAGGTAACATAGTTTATGGTGAAAGATGACTTCAGACTAAAAATCCGTGGTCTTTAATTCAATACCGAAATCGTGTTGTTAAATGAAAAAAAAACGCTATTTCGCTATTGAAAATAACGAAAATCGAATTCTAAATGTCATGAATGTAACATCATATATTTTAACTAAATTGTTTAAGATGACTTAGTATCATTTAAATTTGCGAAGGGCTATTTTAATAATGACAGGATGAATATTGTAAAGAAAAATATTGTAAGAAACAAAGCTTTGAAAAAAAATTATATAAAAGAGTGAATATAAATTAATTATCACGAATAAATAATCTACCCCTAGAAAGGAAATAAATGGCTAGTTCAATTAATTACATCCAATTTTTGAAACAGTTATAACTTATAAGTCTAATGGTCTATGGCAGGGTTTCCCAAACATATTGTGCAATGGAACACTTCACAAATCTGGAAATGTTACCGGAACACAGCTTATTTTTTAGGTCGGGTAATTCATAATACGTACATTGTAAAAATATTGAAAAAATATACGTTATTAAATAATTTATTATGTAATCATTTATGAGTAAATAAAGCTCTTTGTGACTCAAAATCTACGTCTGTACCTAGATATTTGTCGTTTTAAAGATCAATGGAGATTCATCTTCACTCGATTTTGAATATGAATTAAAAGATGTTTATGTCTAGCAGCGTATATTACCATTCGCTATTTTCGTGGAACACTTATTTAGGTCTCACGGAACACTAGTGTTCCGCGGAACATAGTTTGAGAAACCCTGGCCTATGGCATCTTTTGCAATTCGTTCGTTCTATTTTGATATTAGGTAATGGGCTCGTATTCTCAGACGCCATATATAGGTGCTTTAATACATCGATGTATCCAAACGACATATAATGGGCTTGGTGTCAAAACTCATAATATCAATTTGATATTTTTTAGATAACTATGCCAAAAGAACAAAATGCATCACTACATATTTCAAAACAAAGTGGGTATAAAAGTTTACTTTAAACACTGTTAAAATCACTGCTCAGGGTGACTTTTGGTGTTTAACCTTTATCCGCTCGCGCGCTGTGCGCAAAAAGAGTAGCACACTGCCCGAGCATTTTTTCGTGAAATATTCGCGACAAACGCATCCGTTAAAAAAAATATATCTCTAAAATTAGTCATCCTGGTTGAGTAAAAAAAAACATTATCAAAATAAAAGATTGTTTATTATTTACAAAAGCTTTATTTGTGTCCGAACTGATTTATTACGGTCTGCCTAAAATTACAAAACGGACATATTATTTATTAAGAGTCGGACCTTGTAACGCAGATGTTTATATTACTCGTATGACAAAAATATTTATCGAAACCGAAAATAAAATTATGGATCAGTATCTCAAAGACATTATTTATGTTACCTTATATTCATATCTTGAATAATATTAAAATAAATCAGTGTAATCCGATAGCGAAATGAACCATAATCAACGGTCCCGTACGGGAACGCTGGGCGTATAAAGGTTAAGCTCACATTTTAAATGAATAATACGATGTGGTTAAAGAGAATCTATCGGCAACCAGTATTTTTTTTAAAGTATATTTTGCACCAAGTATGCGCTACTTTTCACTCGCGATAAATATTCATGGTAGTATATTTTTTATAATTACGAATTGGCCTAAGTCGTTGACCAATGCACCACGTGTCCGAAGGATTTGAGTCCGCATCCTTATGATAGTTAAGTAAATTTATAGAGATCAATTTTTATGTGAATGTACTGTTATATATACACATTCAACTTCCGGTTTTTCATGGCGTTTTTTTTATTTAAAATAATTTATTCGAAATAGTAATATTCCTAAGCATCGAGATGACACAGTATCTTTTATTACCATTATTAAAATCATCCATGAAATATTTAGATCGTCCATCTCTAACAATGAAATCTTTCAATACCGTTTATTTTTTATGAAAGAATTGTGTTAAAAAAGTTAAAAAAACGGTATTAATTAACGCTATCAAGTGACTCTTCCACAACGAAATGCACTTTTTGTATTAGCATGCAATCGAATTATATTACAGTAAAATAAAATGAATTTTATTTAGACATCTTTTTGTCAGTCAACTTGAAAATCGTGATGAAAGCTTTTTTTTATATAATAAAATCGCTAAAATTCCATAGCAACACTCGTTTACAGTCAACCGAATAGAAACAATTAAAATTTATCATATTTATTTCATTGATAAATAATACATACAAACAATTGGTTTTTATTATTGAAAGATTAATAATACTTTGTTTTTCATATGACCCCATGAGAGGTAAAGTGAGCCAAGTTGTATTATAGGAAGAAATGAGTAAGATGCGTTATAAAATTTCATAAAAGTCCTTAAGTATCATAAAAGTGAAATGAGCTTAGTAAATACTCCGTGCAATAGAATAGTGTAATCTCCCTAAAATAAAAATATGCATTCCACCGAAACACCTAGTAAAGACGATATTGTCATTAAAAGATCAAAAGAAAAGTTACATTATTATTATGTATACTTCACGTTCAATTTTAAACTATACATTTAAATCCAACACTCGATTAAGATGTAGATTAGATCTTTTTTGGATTGGTACGTAGTTTATTTAAACATTTTAATGAATGAATTTGTAAATGCAGAAATACACAATAGTTCTTTGTTCAGTTTTTTTTTATAAAACTTAACCTAAAAACATTAATATCCGATTAATAAAATGTATTTATAAGTAAGCTGTCCTTAATATTTGTTAACTAACGAACTAAGTGCTTACATAAATAATTGCGGAATATCAAAATTATAACATGACATATTATTAATTCTCGATAGTTATTGTTTATGATTTTGTTATATAATAATATCACTTGTAAGGTGTTGTGCCAAATCTTATTTAAAATGCGTTAAATTTATTTAAATAAAACACACACTTTTTTAGTAATTCCATATTTTAATTACGCTAAAGACAGGTTCCGCTCATTGCGAGAAAGTCATCAGTTGAAAAAGCTTGCGAGAACAGAAGATAATAATATTTTCCAATTTGCTGAAGATACTTAACTCATATACTGTACGCTGAATCGTCAATGGGAATCAACTATCAATTACACCTGGCAAAAATTATTTTATCTTTACGTTTGCATGATTGCACAAGAAAGGTGTCGAGTAGTCGGCGGTAAAATTAAATTTCGGATTGGGGCATGCCAAATCGAGCGATTGCCATTATTTTGTGAAACGGTCAATTCTCGCCAGGTAAGGGAAAAAACTGTGGCCCATTGCGTAACGAGCAATCTCTCAGCTTCTGCTCACGGTCCGAAGCAACCGAGTAGACACTTCGCTGTCATACTTTGCCACTGTCGTTAGTCGGCAAGATGAAGTTAACAATAGATATCAGTAGCCAACTGAAACGAACGATAGTTTACTGACAGACGGATGATTTTGTCACAATTTCTTCATCACGATTAGCAAGTTGCACACCGAAATAAAATCTGTTAAAATAACATCTGAAACGTTGTAAGTTATTAAAATAGAGTGGAACTATTGTTTCACAGAAAAGACAGTGAATTTGACAAAATTCTATTTCAATAAATGTACAATTTTGATGGAGCCGTCAATGAAATTTAAATATAATTTCCTGTTAGTGCAAAATAATCCTAAACTTAAGCCAATAAAGATTTACAATTACTCATATTATTACAAATATTTATTTGAGTGCGTGATACACAATTGTACAATATATTTTTTTAAAAGATTGTTCGCCATATCTTTTACTTATTATAAGTTATCCTAGTGTTAACGTATATAAAGTTTATTTAAACTATAAAAGCAGGGGTGGGCTGGAGGGGGCTCGGAGGGGCTCGCGCGAGCCCCTTGTTAGATTTTACCACGACCGGCGAGCCCCTTGTTAAATTAATAGAAAACAATATTCTCACATCAAACTAGTACACAACTGCAATTTCTGACATATAATATCTACGACAGCTTTCAGTATACACATTAGTACATTTTTAGCCATTTACGTTGATTAGTTTATGCTAAGCTACATACTGTTGCATATTTTAAGTGTATTAAGTAACAATCGTTTGCTTATTTAAAAGTATTGCATATAATTGAATATGACTGATAAATTACTTTGATATTGAGCGAGCCCCTTGTTAGCGTATTGGCAGTTCACCGCTGTATTAAAGCCGTTCCGATGTGGTAAACTATTTCAAATATTCATTTTACTTGAATGGCAACTTGAGTAAATATAGTATATAAAATAAATATATTCAAATAAGCCACTTACGTTAGTTAGACCATCAACCTATGGTGCGTCACCTTGCTTATTATTGCTTATTAATATTTAAATACATTAATAATTGAGCTGCAAACATCACTCTGAGAGCTTTTTAAATTTTTGAGTAAATGACGAAAAATTACTGTACATTAAATTAAATATTTTTTGTCATTTTCTGTATATGACCATTTAATTTGCATGCAGAGTTTGCATCAAAAGTTTGAAAAAAAAATGAAACTCAGCTCACAAACTGTGTTTTTTGCAATTGAACCAAATTTTCGAAATGATTTCCTCAACAGATAGAATGAAATTTGAAGCTCTCACCAGAATATGATTTAAATTAAAGAAAAATATAGCATTCATAGGTCGTTTTCATAAAAAATTCGTCATTTACTTTGTCGAAATTTTAAAATGATCTTGGATTGTGATAATGAACGTTTGACATTTCTGACAGCCATCACGATCACGGTTAGGCTGGAAAAATAATCTGTTATTACCAAGAATATTCTATTGTATTACGTACTAATGTATTTCATAAACAAAACTCAAATTGAATTGACAGAAATCAAATCTATTTTTTTTTAAATTTCGTTAAAAATTAACAAAGTATTGAATAGTAAATGTGAAACCTGCCGACCCCATAAATTGTCACGCATGATTCAAAATTAAAATTCTATATCTATGTTACATGGTGATTATTAGTAACTATTATTAAAGCCATCAACTAAATAAAAACAGAATTTTGATGAAATATGTACCAGAAGTTAGGAAAATGACTGAACTATACTTTTATTGATGGCAACACAAACCTAAGATGGAAAAAAAGTTGATACAGTACTTACATTTATAGTAAAAATATACGGTAAATATACTTTACACCGTGATACATATCCTTTTCTTATCAAAGCACAATGCAACTCGAATTATTCTACCTAATGATAAGAAATCTAATTGCGAAAAGGAATATGTATATAAAAAATTAAGGAAAGCGATAATGCGACTAAAGAAATTTTATTGTAGTAAGAAATTTGGCTATATGAAATGAACCGTTTGACAGAATTTTGCTATTATGGCGACGTTTTCATACATATATAAATATATCGCCTGCTGTGGCTCAGTTGGTAAGAGCTTGCTCTACCGATCACGCAGGTTTGGGTTCGATTCCCGGTCAGATCACAGTGAATTTGAGAATTATTCAATTCAAAGTTGTGATCGAAGACTGGGTGTTTGTGATGTCAATTCACACCATTTCCTCTCCTCCAATCCTTCTGATCCTTTAATGACTGGGCGTAGAATAGCGATTAGCCAACCACTAGTCCTGTTCTAGCCTTATCCTTCTTTCCCTACTCACTTTGAAAAACGTGAGGTTGATCGACTGAGTAACAGTTCTCGTAGAAAAAACTTCTGTTAAGATACCTCCATTAGGAGGCCATATGCTCCACATTGGGAGAAGACATGGATTAAAAAAAAAAAAAAAATGCATGATGATTTTGCATTATTCCATACTTAATTAAATTTCCTACATAACTACATTATTATTAGCATTCGGGTAAAAAAGAGTAGCACGTTGTAAAGCACATAATATAATGACGTCATTTTTTTTATGTTATAACCCTTTGTGCAATCCTTTTGTAATAATACAATCAGAAACACAATAAGAATATATTTCAATTAAAAACGATGTGGCATTGAACGTACATACCACATTTTCCTGGTCGAATTTGTTTTGAAAAAACATTATCACATAATAACGTGATAATTAATTACATTATTTTATCCTGCGTGTGACATTTCTCTTTCTTTTCTGGGTGACCTAACATTATGAAACTTTTTAATTTTTCATGGGAATGTTAATGAGAGGGACTCCGCGTTGATTTTTGTCATTGTAGTATTGCACCCTTTTTGTTGATTCAACATCCAACTTGACCTGTATCCATCCTACCTTGGGTCAAATTAATGTAATTTACTTTCAGCTCCAAACTTATATAACTACATGATATTACCATCCAATAATGCCATTATTGATAATCGGCTAACTTGTATAGAAGCTTAGTGTTTATACTTAAGTAGAGCCCCCTCTAAATGGAAACGAGAATTACATGGAAAGAGAAAAGTAAGCGGTCGCCTTATGCTTTTCTAATCACTACACTCATGGGAGGCCCCAGGCGCCATACAATTTTGGGCCCTATTTTACGGATACCATAAAAACGTCAGAAAATTCCATGTAAATTACTAAAAACATATAAAAATCTGAACAAAAAGTATTTAGGCTATATTATATTATAATATTATAAGCTATTTTTGAGGCCCCAAGGGCGCACCTCATTTGCGTATAGGGTAATCCGCTACTGACTACACCTTGCCCTGTGATTGGTGGATGTCGTTGGCCTCAGTGACGGTGCTCGCGGGCTCGAATCCCAGTACGGACGCTTGGATGTCTAAAATTGTATCTTGTTTATCCAATTTTAAAGAGCCAACGTGAAAGCAATTAGCTAACTACTAATCCTGAACTAACCCTATCCTTCTACCCTACTTTTTTCTCAAAGCATTTATTCAAAAAGCAGTATCGTGACAACATGATTAAATAAAAAAAAACAGAAAAGGTGCTCTAAAACTTTGTATTAATTAGAATATTTTGGAGAAAACAATAATATTTCTTATGAAAACTTCATCAAATGAAAAAATCAAAACAGTCATTTAAGTTACTAGATTAGATTAATTTAATTTTAAAAAACTCACCCATCTTATCTAAAGGCGGGGGCAAAGCGGTTAATCAACAACCCTGCCCTAGTTAAATTCTTACACTTTACAAGCAATTGTGTAACAAGTACTTGTAGACAAATATCTGTAGAGATAAACTCTATCATGGATAAAAAAGTATTGACCTGCAAATACATTCATATTAATATATATCCAATCCTTTTTTACGCGATTTTTTTTCGCGATTTCGAATTTACGCATTTTTTTTGGACGGCAACGGATGACACAGCGCTTAAATAAGTGATGGCTCCACAAAAAATTAGGTAATGTATTTTTTCTCTGAAACTTGTTTAAATACAATGCATTTATTAAATTCGTTGATTAGCACGTTTTCCGGTTATAAATTTTACCACCGAGGATTACTTGTACCTATATGATTTTGTACAATATATAAACAATATCATGTACTCGATTCAGTGGACCAATGCGGACGGAATGGATACGTTAAAGCCGAGTGTCCATTATTATATTGAATGCACGTTTAACTAAGGATAAAAAAATAAAAATGAAGCGAAGTTTTCATTAAGAAGTGAAACATGAATCAAGATGGGATTTGACGTGTACCTTGAACGTCAAATCATCGGCCGTCACTCGTTTAAGCAACCACAGCTGTGACTTTTGAATTAAAAAATAAATACTAATAACATGACGTTTAAACTGTTACTAAGATTTTCCGTCAAATTTGAATGTCTTGTATCGGAGTCCGTTATATCGCGGCATTATTGTATTTTTTCTCCTGTAAAAACATTGTTTTCTCAGTTTCTTTGAAAATGTATTAAAAATGTAAACTTAATGATTTGCAATTAATTATTAGCAACGTTCATATAAGCATTCAATATGACTGTATATGAATATAAAAATGGGCGTTTACTTAAGGGGATTATTTGTATTTATTTCCTAAATGCTTGTATTATTTATATGACCCATAAACTAGCTGTATTAATAATAGGGATATAACAGTCGCAAGCGATTATTTCCCTATTTTTAACGACAGTTTATTCTACAAGTAAATATTTCACTATATTATTCTGTGTTAAACAGCTGTGGCAATGTGGCAAATATATAACATTTTTCTATGTAGACCGTTATGTTAGATGCTGAAGTGTTGCAAAATTTAAGTTGTTAATAAAAATATCATAACAAAAATACTAAATTGTCGCATGTGATTTTGAGAATAGATCCCTTCATTGGCTTCAACCCTTATGTTAATTTTCATTTGACCAAATATTAGAAATGTATAGTATATCTTTTTAGCATGTCTTGTTTGAAAATAATATCTTATATAAAATTATTGTACTTCCTCAAATAAATACGGTCATCATAAAATCAAAAGGTTTGTTTTTTATTGTGAATAAAATTTACGAAAACAAACGGCAATTTTCGTTACGTTTTATAACCGGAAACGTTTACAATAATTCTTTTTTTTTTAAAAAAGATTGATTTGATATGTGGTGAAGTTTTTTCTATCAAAAGTAAATCATATAAAATTAGAAATAATTGTAAATTTTACTTGTAAACCACGTAAATATATTAATAACATTTGGGTTATAACTCAATCTGCCCGTTTTACGTGCGTATTACGTTACTAGGTTAAGTTTTGCTGCATTTTCTTTTACAAAAAATTGAAAAATCACCTTATTATGTTAAACTATTTAAAATGAGTTTATGTGCGAATTTTAATAAAAGTGTTGTTCATGTTTTTTATAAAATAAAACAAGAATCTAATCTATACTATCAGATGACTATGTATTTACGAAACTTCTAGTTTATACGTAATCTTGTATGCAGTGGCTGATTAAGCACATGGGAGGTCCCAGGCGCAATAAAATTTGGAGTCCCTGTTTTTCGGAAAACATAAAATCGTCAGAAAATTCCAAGTAAAATATTGAAAATTTGAACGAAAATTATTATGAATGCAATTTTTGAGGCCCTTAAGATTCGGGGCCCCAAGCGCGCGATAATCCGCCACTGCTTGTATGTATAATGTTTTTTCATTAAGATTTAAATTTAGGATGTGCGAGTAATTTGGTACAGATCACAGTTCAAAGGAACCTAATAGAAAAAAACGAAAAATGCGAGGAACCGTAAATGCGGAAAAGCTTCAAATATTTCTTTTTTACTGTAGAATATGTATTTTTTTAAAATTCCTGAATAATTAGTTGCCTATTTGTAGTTACTTCAATTTTAACAAAGACCTCTCAAGCTTGCGTACTTTTCTAAATCAACTCTTTTTGCTATGTCAACCCGTTTTTCTCCTTGATCTTTTCAATGTTTTGAATTATTTTTCTAGTTTTCTTCGCGCAACAAAGTACGAGGCTAAACCGAGTTTATAAGGGTAATGGGATATAATCAATAAAAACGGTTAATCGGGATAATACATGTGACGGAACCATCATATTTAGATGAAAGATCGAAGAAATCGATAAATCGGGGAACGATTAATGTGGGATTATGTAACAGTGTTGTTACGGGTGTGAGACTGGAAAATAAACGATACATACGGGAAAACGAAGAATAAAAGAACGGCAGATGTTTGAGGTTCTTTTAAATAATAAATAACTTATTTTTATAAAGTCCGATGTTGTTGCTATTGATCCAGCTTATGGAAGATATATATTTTTTTGACATTTTTTTGAAAAAAAAATATTAATAAAAAAATGCTACAGATCTTGCATGCATAATAACTGTTTAGCAACGCGTGTGAATGAAGCTAGTGTTATGTGTTATTGTGGTTCTATAATGTTTTATTATTTCAATACTGCATCTTTTTGACGCGACGTGTGCCTAAATGAATATTATATTCGCTATTCGACTTATTTATTTGATTTGGTACTTTTCAGCGAAATTAGTTTATAATGATTTTTTTAATTATATTAATAAATTTCTTTTTTGAAGAACTGTAAATTTTCAAAACGATATCTAATCAATATTTAACATTTACTTAATATTTGGTATTTCATTTAGTTTGGCGGAGCTGCGGCCAATTACTAAATAAAATGAAAAGTGTGACAAACTTGTGAAGTTTCAACTGTCGTCACAACTGACGATGCCGATCCATTGGGCCATAAAAACTAAAAAAAAAGCGCTGAGAAGTTGCAAAAAACAAGCGAAACAAGTACAAGACAATTTCAATACTATTCGATGTTGTGGTTTACATAGAAGAAAGTATTGATATAAATAGTGGCCCGTAAATGGAGAGAAGTCAGTTCACTACCAACTCCCAATTCCATCATACACCTGAGAGCAAAAGTGACTTTGTAGGTGTTTTTCACTTAATTACTAGCTTTGCTTAGCAGCAGTTCTTTTAATTAAAGAGTGATTTAGAAAACAGTGCATCATTAAAACTTAAAATCTAAAAATCTTGTTTTGTGATTTGCAATAATTGTTAAAGGGTGCAATAAAATTAAGAATCTACAGTTTTGGATTATACATAACAGTTTATCTGAATTCTTTAATAATAAAATAAGCATCGTATCTTTTATTTGTCTAATCGTTTGCTGTTTATCAGTTTATCATTAATGAATCAACTTGCCTCTCAATTTGAATCATCAAGCAATTAATACTTAAAAACATTTCAGGATTTACTAATGATTGAGTGTGTGTTTCAGGAACATGCGGTTGATATGGCTGGTGACATTGGTGGTGGGCTGTTGGCTGGTTGTAGCCTGCAGCGAAGCCCGCGAAGAACAAGAAGCTGACTCTGGAGACCTCGTCGCTGCGGCCTCTGGCAAGTCGAGTCATCACGAATCCGGTGGTGGACACGAGCACCACGCTGATCATCATTCCAAACACGGAAAGAAAGGTGACAAAGGATACAAGTCCGGTCATCACTTCGACAAAGGTGAACACGGTCACCACGGTAAAGAACACCACGCCGGACACTACGGTGAACATGGCGGTCACAAGAAGAAGCATCACGATGAAGCCGGTCATTACGGCGGTCACCATGAAGCCAAGAAAGGACACAAAGCCGGCAAGTTCGGAGAGAAGAAAGGACACAAGAAGGGATCCAAGACTACCGGATATCACCACAAATCCCACAAAGATGAATACCACAAGGAACACAAATTCTACGATGACCATCACAAGGGAGGACATCATGGAAAGCATGGACACTTCCACGGGCATCATGCCAAGAAGAACGGAGGACACAAGAAGGGAGGACACCACAAGTCTGGCTACCATGATGATCACTACGGCAAGAAGGGACATCACGACAAGGGTCACTACGACGAGGATCACAAGGGACACAAGGGACACCATGGCCACGAAGAGCACCACGCCCACCACTCCGACTACGGAAAGAAGGGAGGACACTCCGGCGGCAAGGAGTACGGTTTCAGCAGTGGCAAACATTAAGCAATGCTGCAACTGTAGCCTACCCCCAAAATATTATCTCTGACTTCCGTTTTTGTTATAAATTGTTGATTAATATTTTCATTGTTATTGTTTTGAATGCAACTGTTTTTGTTTACATGAACTTAAATAAAAAAAATACAAATTAAATCAATCTTTCTATAATTACACTCTACCTATACCAATAGATAAAAACACAAATAAATTTCAAACACAAAATTCCCTATAAACTGGGTTTTCAATTACTTGTTTTTAAATGTTTTATATAAGCAGTAAAGACAATTTAATTATAATAAAAACCTTTTTAAATAAATTTTATAAAAAATATTAGTCCGAATAAATTAGGCTACTTATTAGTTACTTGAAAGAAATTACTAGTTAGTATAAATTAGGCATTGAAAAATCGCCATTCTTGAAATGACATCAAAAGTTTTTTTTGTTTATAAAACATACAACAAAAAGGTCACTTATAGCAAAGAGAAAATACGAATCACAAATAATAAAATGTTTTATTCATCTTTCTTATCTGAAAAGCACAAAACTCTCCCGAATAATATGATTGGTATCTTTTGTGGTGTCATGCAATAAGGCCATATAAGTAAGTAAACAAATAATTGGGGTGGCCCACTCTCTTGACTCAGTACTCTGAGTACTCAATTAGTGTGAAGTGTTTAACAGAATGGGGAAAATGGTCCCTTGCATCTTCGAATTGATATCAAATCTCAACCCCTAACCGAATGAAAAGCGGCCCGAACTAAGAAGTTGGGTAAATACATTTTTTATTCAGTCAATAAAATCAATTCGCTATTCGCATCTAATTTATCATTGAAATTACGTTAGAAATATCACATATCTCTGAATACATCGATATTTATAGTTATATTTGACAAGTCGTCAGATATATGTGATTTTATAGAATAATTAGATGGGCCATTTCTTAGGCTGGTTGTAAAGTGTTTTTTTTTGCCTACTTAATTAAATTAAGACAGTTTTAGTTTTTTTTTTTCTAATTTTATTGTATTGGCAAAATTCTTATGCAATATTATAATTTTGTCACACTATCGTGGAACTTTCTCTATTGTTGGCTTGTAATAATATGAAACACCTCGTCGAATCATTTTTGCTGATTTATTTTGAATTTGTTACATCTAGGTACTTATCTGTCTAACAGGAAATGAGATAGAATCGTGTTGAGTAGCTTTTTTCAATTTTTTATTTTGATCACCGATGTTCATTCTACAAAAAATATTATTTATTAACCACTTTTACTTTATTTTATTATTAAGGCGTTTACTAATCGTTGTTGGCTTCGGTTACGGAGGGCACGGGTTCAAATCCCGGTACGAACAGTTTTATAAATTGATTTTTCAATCGATTTATGAATTTCTGTTCGAAGGCATGGATGTATGTGATGTCTTGAATTCCCCTCTCCCACCCATCCTATCCTATGAACGGGGCGTATCGAGAGCGATTAGCTTACCACTAGTCCTGTCCTAGCTCTATCCTTCTATCCCTACTCTCTTTGAAAAAAAGAGAGGTTGAGCAACTGAGTAACAAGCAGTTCTCGTAAAAACACTTCTATTGAGATAAACTCCATTGGGAGTCCATATGCTCCACATTGGGAGCGGACATGGTTTAAAAAAATGTATTAGCAAGACACATTAAAAAAACACAGTACGTTGCACATTATACGCGTCTGAATTCTCGAGTGAGTGATTCTGGACCCGCCATAATGTGAACGTTAACCGCGGGAAAGATAAAAATCGAAAACTATCCTAATACATGTACATTGATAGTTATTCGAAAATTTAGCATCGGCTTTAATGTGTGCCAAAACTATTTTTATTACTAAATTTACATTTTCAGCAAGTTCGGGCCTGAAAATAGGGAAACCTTTTGGTTTATTATTATCTGGAAAGCGACTAAAAGGACTATCACTTGGGGCTATTGTTGTCATCCGCATACGTGTCAAGCATATAATAGAACACTCACTCATTGAATCATTCGATTCAAATATGAAAATAGGTAGGTAATATTATTAATATTTCAGTTGGCAGAGACAAATAATAATTGGTACATACTACGAACCTACTTAGATTCATGGCATATATAGATAATAGATATAGTCAGCGGTGGGCTGCCAATATCTTAACAAGGGGATCGGTAAATGTTATCCATTTTTTTATTCATGTCCGCTCCCTATGTCGAGTAAATGGCCTCCTAATGAAGGTATCTCAACGAAAGTTATTTTTCTACGAAAACTGCTTGTTACTTAGTCGCTCTACCTCTCTTTTCCAAAGAGAGTAGTAGAGATAAAATGATAAGCATAAGACAGGACTAGTGATTAACTAATAGTAGCGCCCAGTTGAATTGAAGAATCGGAAGAGTGGGAGGCAATCTTATGACATCACAAACACCCATTCCTTCGAACAGAAAATAGATAAATCGATCGAAAAAATGTTTTTTCGTACTGGGACTCACGGACGCCAACAACGCTGAATGAAAAAATGAAACGACTACTAATTTTCAAATTTATTCATCTACATAAATTGTAGTTATGTGATGATTTGATATAAGACGAATGATTTTCTTATCTAACAAGGGGCTCGCCGTCCGCGTCAAAATTTAACAAGGGGCTCGCGCGAGCCCCCCCGAGCCCCCTCCAGCCCATCCCTGGATATAGTACTTTATTTAACTGTTTACGGTCACCACGCGTGCAAGTGTTCTTGTATTTAAGTTTATTATTATTGACATTTCTTATCCAAATGCAATATAATGTGGTCAGTGGAGTGGTTTAGTGCTAATCTCAAAAGTACTGGAGCGCTGTTAATTTGATTGATCCAGACGTCCCCTTTGACCTTTGTCTGTATATTTATGTTTTTCCAAACAATAAAAACTTTAGAATAGTATGCGTCTTTAATTTCTGGTCCATTGAAATTATCGATGTTTTTTTTTCATTCTCTGATTATAAACATGAAACATAACATAAAAAACTGTATGAATGTGGATATATGATTTCTAGTTCTATGTTCCCCGTTTAACGGTATATCATTTTTTTAAAATACTAGTAGCTTGCACGGAAAGACTCGCGTTACAACTTACAACATAATATTGACAAACGATTTTTCTAGATATTCATATTTTCAAAGACTATTTCTTGCAAAAAAGAAACACTGAACTGTGACACTGCACAACAAATATTATCAATTATTTTGGGAGAAAAATCGACTACCTGCGATAAAATACACTTCTATGAAATTAATATTCATTGAAAAAATCTTTTACGAATACGAACAAATAAGTAAGTAAAAAAAATATCGGGGTATACCCTGGCTCGAAAAATAAGTGTCGGGGAGGCAACCCGACCCTACTACACAACTGGTTATTAGACTGATAAATGATGTCTTTGATCTGATACATGATTTTGTATTTTTAAATATAGAATCGTATAACTTAACGCGTCATACTGGCATGTACAGATTTAGTATAGGTAATCAATAAATTATTTAAAGATATCGGTTTGCTGAAATATTCAAACTGTTTGGATCATTTGTGTGCGATATAATGCATTTAACATAACACATATACATATTCATATTGTGTAAAATACGAATTTATTTTAAACGTTGTGTTCATATAATTATATATAATATAATGTACACGCAGTGGCAGATTAATCACATGGAAGCCCCCAGGCGCAATAAAATTTGGAGGCCCTGTTTTTCGGAAAACATAAAATCGTCAGAAAATTCTAAGTAAAATATTTAAAATCTGAACGAAAAGTATATGGATTATATTATAAAATCAATTTTTGAGGCCCATAAAATTCGGAGGCCCCAAGCGCGCGCCTCTTGCGCTTATAGGATAATCCGCCACTGTGTACACGACTTTTTATTTCGATTGATCAAAGCTTAATTAAACCTGTAAAACTATTTCTAGTAATATATTCAAAATTCACAGAGGTTTGAACAATTCAATAATATTATTGAAGAATATATTTTTTTATACGGTAAGTAAATAAGTAAAGCAAAAAATCGTGTAAAAAATAATATTGTTCATAGAAAAGTTGAAGATTGGTTCCCTGAAATAAAAAAAACCGTGTTATTTGAAGAATAAACACTAATGTGCTATGTTATGTAATGTAGTATAAAAAATCACGTAAAAAAGATCCATTATAAAAAGTTCACAAAATATTAGTTTTCATGTATTTTCAACGGTTGAAAAAATATCACTTTCATCGCTAAAAGTGTTTGGCACATGTAATATGTAAGGTTTAACAAAGACTTTTGTTTGTTCTCACTGTCTTGTATTGTTGAATTTCTTGTTATTAGGATATTTGTTTTCCACTTGTGTTTTTTTGTATCTGGAAATTATGTTAGAACAAGGGTTCCCAAACTTTTCGCTCCATTTCCCCTTACATCATTGTTCAGAATTTCTCCTTTACTCAAGATAATCTAATTTAGAGGTCTTCAAAAATTCGACCCCAAGGGCCACACTGATTCCTCTTCTAAGTCCCAAAGACCAAGACCTATCTAGCTCATCACATCAACACACATATCGGGCGAGTACTTGTATGTAAAAAATAACATTGAAAACTAGACAATACATAATTATTATAAAACTATTTACCTATCTTAATTCTATTTTTTTTGGTTGCAACATTTACTTGATATAAACACCAAAACAGGCCGACGTTAACCCATAGACAAAAATATCTATACACGTTAAACGTCAGTCATTTCAGCAACAAAATGGCGGAGGCCATGAAGCAAACTGTTGCCTTGATGCTCAAAGGCATCGACAGGTCAGTGTTTATTATATTTAGAACGTTCCGAAAGCCTCGCGGTAAATTTTTCTGCAAATCACGATTAAATCTCCGTGTAATAATGATGTTTATCTTTGAAACGCATTCCAACCTATCTATAAACCCCATGTGTTCGCAATGTTTTTAGGTACAACCCCGAGAATTTACCGACTTTGCAACGATATGTTGAGATCCAATCGCGGGAAAACTCTTACGACTTGGAGGCTAATCTAACTGTCCTCAAGTTGTATCAATTTAACCCGCCTATGTTCAACTTGGATATTGCTTGTCAAATTTTGTTGAAAGCTTTGACTAACTTTCCTCATACAGACTTCACTCTTTGCAAGTGCCTCCTGTCAGAGCCTCATGTATGTATCTATTTATTCTAACCGTAAATAGCATATTTTGAATTAATTTCCATAACCGCGACTCTCCTTTACCTCCAAACATTACAAAATACCTCAACAAAGGATGCCTATTGATTATGTGTAATTATTGGGCCTTCCCATTAATAAACCGGTAAACACCAAGCTGGCGGTCGAATATTATTTGACAGCTAGCCGGCGTGTCAGTGTGGCCAACATAAGAAAAAATAATTATTACTATTCGAACTTAGTACGTACGTTACGTACGTTGTATTGTTTTATGATACAATTTCCGGGAGACTACATTGCTTATTTATTTATTTTCAAACTTCGAACGTTCGTTTTATGGTGTTATGATACGGTGTTTAAACAATGCGGATGGCTGTCCACACACTTCGCACAAACAATTGTTTTTAATAAAACCGCGTTTTGCCAACCACTGTATACACTTTGTTGTGTCGTCTGTCACTTTAGATAACACTAACAATCTCCATTTCTCAGCCAGTATTTGCTTAATGTCCATTAATTCTGTACTAAAAACACTTGCCGTCTGCCCGCCAGTATCAGAAACTGTACCATAAAACCGTATCATAAAACCATAAAACGAACGTTCGAAGTTCGAAAATAAATAAATAAGCAATGTAGTTTCCCGGAAATTGTATCATACAGCCATACAACGTACGTAACATACGTACAATATTCGAATAGTAATAATTATTTTTTCTTATGTTGGCCACACTGACACGCCGGCTAGCTGTCAAATAATATTCGACCGTCAGCTTGGTGTTAACCAATAAACCTAGTCACCCGTTTTAGGGGTATTTTGTAAAGTTGGTAATTGTATGTTAAAGCTAGTCATGGATTATTTCGTCGAAAAACTTCACAAACTAAGCTAAAAACATCGCCACGATTTACAATTTTTTTTGAGGGCTTGATAATCGCTTTAAAACCACACATTAATACGAAGAACACTGATAAATTATGCGAAATACGAAATATTTTTCACTACTTTGCCTCTTATTATTCATTATGGCCTCCATGACTAGCTTTACCACACAATTACTGTAAAGTATTTTGTTGACTAACGTGTTTTACTGTTTTATTCCAACAATTATTTTTTTAATTTTTTTAGTCCGAAGAAGAGACCATAAGTCAGATCAAATACCTTGCTGACATTTTGGAGCAGTGTGATTTTGCACAGTTCTGGAATAGGGTTCACCAAATGCCCGAGTTATGCAATAAGATCGCTGGTTTCCACGATTCCATCAGAAAGTTTGTCTGCCATGTTGTGGGCATCACATTCCAGACCATAGATAAACCCAACTTGGCTAACCTATTGGGAGGAATTGATGGTAAGATATCATACCATTTCAAACATTAAGAAGAGTTGCTAATACCCGCACTAATTATTGTAATATTCTTAATTATATCAGTGTTCTGCATACTCTTTCATCACTACGGACCCCCAACGAAGTGTCTAAAGTTTCACAGACCTGTGAAAAAATTGAACCCATTTTGCTTGAATTGTGGAATCAAAAGTTCTTTTTAAAACAGGTTCAGGTTTGGCAACAGTAATTATTGCATATTACATTGAATAATTCCATGTAAATAAAAATATATCTTCGTATTTTTTCCAATAAGCTTGGATTTGAAATAAATATATATGTATGTTCCGGACCTCTTTGACAGAGCCCGCAACCCCCATCTGTGAAACATTGAAATTTGACAGTATAATATGATACTGTATAGTGGTACCTATTCTAAAGTTTGTGTACTCTCAATAAACTAAGCATTGTGACATTTCATCAAAAAATAATTATTTTATTTAAAAAATACTTAAACAAATTTTCAAACATAAATTTTATAATTTGCAATAAAATAGAGGTTTAAATAATTTTAGTCTCATAATGTTTTTACAGCCTGTTTATATGTGTTCTATATATTTTTTTCTAATGCTGAAAGGTAAAATGTATCAACACCCGTTTGTATAGTATTATTGTTTTGATATATCAGTTTTTAATCATTTTTATCATTCGTGTTACAGATCCTACCCTCAAACACTGGGTTAAGAAGTATGGATGGAGAGACGACGGTGACTTAATCTTCATTGCTTCTCAGGATGAGAATATCAAAACTAAGAATATAACAGAAAAGATTGATTTCGATAATCTAGCCCCATTGATGGCATCTTGTCTTTAATTTTTTTTTAATGTATTTTCGAATATTAAATTAAAAGTCTGATGAAATCTTTTTTGTTTTATTAAATTACTTTTAGGTTGTACATGTTAACACTTGTGAAAAAGATATACCATTTTAAACAACGCCAACAGAAGAATAATCCAAGTGAAGACATATAAAATTGATATTTCGTAAAAAAGGTGAATCAACATTTTTCGCGAAATCAAGATTTTATTTTTGAACAACTGAATATAACCCAAGTAGAGGTAACAAATTGCTGTATTTATTAAACATTTTTAAATTTAATTTGCGATTATTATTTTTAACTTAACATCTGGGGTATTAAATGCTTTTATAGAAATACCAGGAATTTTTATTCCAAACAACATTTATAAAATTAATATGAACTGAAAAGATTGAAATTGTTGGCGATTAACCTAATCTAAGTGTTTTATGATATCAGGTACACAGCATATAAAAAATAACAGGTTAAATATAGGTAGAAAGAAATCTATAATAATAGCAGGCGCATTTATATTAACACTCTTTATTCACTTTTAAGGTGTTCACTGTCAATACTTGGTGGAATAGCATTATAATAAAAATAATAAAAGATTTTTAGTTCTTTTTCCACTTAAAATTTTATTTGATCAGGACCGGTTTCGCTCCTGACGAGCATTATCAACTGATAAGGAAAATAAATTAAACAGTGCTATTTATATATGGTTTTCAAAAATGTTTAGAATCTTCATTGTTGCTGATTTTGTTGAAGTACATCAATTACATGGAAGCGGGAAAAACACTAAATCATCATTAATTTATTCACTTTAGTAATGTAGTTTCATTTTGTCCAAAATTTCCCAAATTTTAATTGTGTTTATAATTGATATCATTTGCCACTTATTATTGATGATTTTTTAATTGTATGTTATAGGTGTTAAGCATTTTAATTTTAATTTTGTGTAATTATAATGTAATTTGTAAATCCTTCTAATTGTTAGTGCTTACACCTTTTATTTCAATTTAACTTGTATAAATAGCACTGTTTAATTTATTTTCCTTATCAGTTGATAATGCTCGTGAGGAGCGAAACCGGTCCTGATCAAATAAAATTTTAAGTGGAAAAAGTACTAAAAATCTTTTATTATTTTTATTACTCTCTTTATTTTTTGGTCCAATGGAGCTTATCTTAACAGGAGTTTAAACACGACGACCTTAGTTTTCAAAATAAGGTTTGAACAGGACTGGTGGTAAGCTAATGGCTTTCGTTATGCCCTGCTTTTAGATCGTGTGGGTGTGAGGGAATTTCAAACATCACAGATATTCATGCCTTCAAACAAATCCATTCATTGATTCCTTTTTTTTAAACTGTTATTGGAGCTTGAACCTGTGCTGCGAACACTCAACCACGAACCGTAAAACTCAATGATATTGAATACTTTATGGAATAATGGACTCATTGGCGGATCCAGAAATTGTCCCAGGGGGGGCCATTAAATTTGAAAATAAACATAATACATTAAAAAATAAATGCTTTTAAGCTAACATATCTATATTAAAATAGTCAATACATAATTTAATATGTATTCTACAAAACATAGTAAACTATACGATTAAGGAGCCTATTTCACAATAAAGTTTTAATAAAATAGAAAATAAATTCTCCTCAGGGGGGGCCATGGCCTCCCCCTTGGATCCGCCAATGAATGGACTGAATCAGGATAGTGATTTATTAAAAACAGGAAAAATAGATGTAATATTTTAGTGGTCAAATAAAGTGCATAACTAATGTGAAAAAGTGAAGATGATGGATTGGGTAGCTGATAATATGGGTAAAATCTCCATTGAAAAAAGCATACCCAGCTAATTAAAGTATTTTACATTGTATCCAAAATGAGGACACAATGATGCATGATCCTATTATTGGTTGTCAAGAATTTTCTGTAATAAATACTATTGATATTAGGATAGAATGAAAATTGTGAGGATACAGTTACAGTAGGTAATCTACTTACTTGGTTGAAATAGAAATATAAAAACAATTACATCCGTTAGTTACATATTGTCACCTTTTTGGCAGAAGTTGGTAACTAATGGAATTGAGTTAAGTATACAAACAATTTGGAATGCTTCAATGAATGTTCAGTTGAGCAATATTTTTTGTTACTTCGGTAGTTGTATTTTACTAATTTCAATCAAATTCTAAATGTTTGAAATCTTTGGTTTAATCACTCGGCATAAGTGGTCTATTTTTATTGATAACAACATACTCTTGTGGTGTTTTGTTATTCATGGTTGGAAAGGGTAATAAAATATTGCATAAGTTAAATGGGATTAGTTCATAATTGCTGACATTGCCAAGGATAAAGAAATTAAGATTATATTAACGCATGGCTTGTTAACAATAAGTGTCTAAAAAATATATTCAAATAGTAATGAGCTATTAACATTGACTATATCAAATGATTTTCGAAAAAAGCATATTCCCCGTCCCCCCGTGCCAATGTGTTAATATAGCACCAATAAATCTTCGGCCTGCAAGTAATAACTTTGTTTCAAAGTAACTTGTCAAAAACAAAAAATCAATTTTTACACCCATTTATTTATTCGTTTGCGGCTCAGTCTGCTATTTATGTCACAGTTTGGATGTCGACATATTCCACATGGACGCGAATGAGTTCCTACGAATGCTATTTTTTATGTATTAAAGTAGTTTGTCGGAGTTTATACAGTTACTTTAAATTTTAAAAAACTACATTTTTTCTACTGCTTTTGAATATTCAATTATATTGTTTCTTCATTGTAAAATTTATGATTTGTCAATCTTTTGCAATGTTCATGTTAAAAAAATAATCATTAGATACGAATCAGTAGCTACTCAAAATCTATTTTAGGCAGCTGTGCCTGAAGGGTTAAAGGTGGGCAATTGTCTTGTAGATCAGTTTTTGACTCTTTCAATATTTTGTTACTATCTTTATGCATCCATTTTATAATATAATATAATTATCTATGATCATAAAATATCGAGGATACAGGTTTTATTCTAAAAACTGAAAATTTTCATTTGATATTTACTCTTAACTATCACCTGTTACTTACCAACTTCTACCAACTCGGTGATGATAGATCGATTTCTATGGATTCGTGCATCTAATTTGCCATGATAGATTTGGTTGGAACCCAGTCACCATGACATAGTTATGAGAAAAATGCACTTGAATGTTTGAATACTTGTAATACTTACAGTTTAAATTTGATACATTTGTATTCAAATCATATTATAGTTAGTGCTTTTTTAAAATTGGATAGGTGGGAGGGAATTTGAACATCTCAGACATCCATAATTTAAAACACAAAGCCAAACAAAATCCTTGTACTTAATGTCACTTTACTTCTTGGATAAACCACTATTACCACTTTAACTTCATAACGTTAACTACTTTTACACAAAAAAAGTTTGCTATAACCACTTTAACCTTTTAGAGGAGTATGGACGTACATGTACGTCAGCGCCATTTTTCTGTAAATGAGTATTAAAGTACTTAAAACTCAACACAGGAGCGTCTGTCTGTAAGCATATATATGCACTAAGTGTGAATTACATATATTCATTGGGAAAAAGTCACAAAATTGTGTTAAGAAAAGGCAGTAAATCAAAGTAAGGTTTATATAAATCTATTCACTCCTCTAAAGGTTAATATTGGGAATGAAAACATTTTTGATATTTGGAAGTTATGGATGAAATCCATAATTATACCAAAAAAATAATGTTTAACTTTTATATAGTTTATCACTGTTGACAATATGCATTGTCATCAACAAATGAAACAAGTTTTCAGTATTATTAACTTTATAAAATACAATAAAATTAAAAGTTTATAAAAATACGTCATTAAACTATTTCTTAAGATTATTTGAGCATTTTTATAAATAAATAAATATGCTCATTGTTTTTTGAAACTCTTTAAAATTGGATAAATGTTATCAAAAGCCTCATAAATCTCTTGTCGCACTTTGGCACCGGTCAATACGACTTTGCCAGACACAAATATAAGTAAAACAATCCTGGGTTTTACCATTCGGTAAATGAGACCAGGAAATAGTTCCGGTTCGTACGAACTAAACTGACCGTGAGTCAAAACAAGTCCTTCCAGACGAATAGGAAACTTCACATCACAACTGCCAACCATATTTTGTACCTTGAAGTCTAAAAACTTTGCCTGGAATAAAAAAAAAAACAAATGAAGCGATTCAAGAATGGATAAATATGTAGAATAATCCGGTTTAACATATCTCCAATCTACTAACTTTCATTGTTATTATTCTTCGAAGAATCGAAGAGTACCAACAATGAAAGTTTCTTTATGAGTACGAACATTATCTTGTATTAATCTTCATTAGTCCAACTTTCACAACTTCTAGAGTGACTTGAAAATAACAAGATTTAAGTAAAATGTGTAACATTTATTATAATATTATAACTAAATAACTACATAGAAGTATTGAATTAAGCCTTTTTTGCCAAGCAACATACATGCTTATAATTTCAATAAAGATAAAAAAATACATAAGATTGATTTTGGGGTTTTTGGGATAGTGTTAGTATTATTTTATACAGGGCTCAAAATGTCTTCTCAACTTACTGATGAGATTATTAGGATGTTTAGTAACAATCTTTTAGTGTACAGTATAATTTAGTGTTGAGTGAAAATTACCTTATTTGGAACCAATAAAAAATAGTAACACAAATTTATTCAAGTGCAAAATCATCGGTTATGAACCCCTGGAATTACTATCAGGTATTTATAGAATTTATTACGATTTTTATAGTAAACACTAAGCTCAGTTGATTCCTTTCCTTATATTTGGTTAATATGTACCAATTGATATTAAAATTTATTTAAAAAAATAAAAAATGAGATTTCCAAAAAAACTCATGAAAACGCGTATATTCCATATAGTTTTCATCCAGTACCAGAAAGGTTAACTCTATTAACCTTCGAGCATAGAAATAAACTCCATATGAAATAAATGCCAAGAACCAAAAATATTTTACCAGAGACAAGAATATCAATGGAAATGTCAATGTTTAACCGGATGGCCGCCACAAGCGTCTTAATGCGCGAACATTTCCGTGAACGGTACGCCAATCATACATAAAATGACGTCTTCGGATGCACGCTTTGAACAGGATTTTACTAACGTAAATCAATTATGTTAAACATACAACTGTGTCGAGCACACAACGACTTCTATTGGGAATATCGTCCTATACTCACAATTGAAACAGTTTTCGTTTTTACTACTTGAAATGTAATTTGAAATAAGTCTGTCTCCGAGTATGAAGATGGCGCAAAATTCAGGGGTGGCAGTCATATTATCTATAGAAGACTATTAATTTTCTGAAACTTAGTGTGTGTACATTTTAAAAATTAAACTCAAATAAACAATTACTTTTGAAATAATATTTAGTTCGCGTATTTTCTATGACAAAATTTGTGACAACCCTGATGTGTCATAAACATTTTAAAATTGTTATTATGTATAAATGGCGGCACAATCGCATCGTCATCGGCGCACTCTTCATTTATTTGGTAAGTTTTAACAAATAAACTTTAAAACATTTTCAAAAACGATAAATTAAAAAATATATATAATTGCAATTAAACTCGTGGCGTGCGAGGTACCGCCATACATACACCTGCTGGCAGTTAAAAGGTTAATCAGTAAATAAATAAGGCATTTTTTATGATGTTGCAACAATAAAAAAACTATATAAAAAAATAAAAATACTTTAAAAAACTAACATAGGGCAGATAAAATAGTATAACTGTCATATTAGAACACCAACTAGTTTGGTATCTTTACGTACGCAATTTCATATCGCATCAACGTGAATCTTAAATCAACGGCAATAAATCAGAGCGTAGGTCTTTTTCACAATAAATCTGATCGGTGATTAATCACAACTTGATAAGCATGAGGTAAATACTTCGTAGCGGGTGTATGACAAGTAAGTGCCATTGAATTAGAGGAATAAAAAAAGTTTTATGAAAACAATAAAGGTGGCAGGTACAAAATGATCTTAACCCTGCCAATGCGATAAAATTTGGTTACCATAAATTATTCAATATCAATAATTTGCAAGTAAATTTTTTTTTTAAATATTGCGATAGTATCCACGAGCATCCAATGTATTAAAAAATTAAAATCTCGATTGAGCATCTCGTCAGCCACACCATAGGCAGGATAACCTGATTAGGTTTTTTTACTAGTTTCTGTTCATAGGTGGCGTTCTGTTATTGCAAGTAACGAAATTAATTCAAGAGATATTGTTATTCTTACCGTGAAACCAAGTTTTTGAATAATTCTTGCATATTTTCTAGCTGCTAATCTCGAATCTTCTTCACTCTTAGCTCCTGTGCATACCATTTTTCCAGAAGAAAATATTAAAGCAGTCGTTCTAGGCTCCCGAATTCTCATAATCACGGCAGCAAATCGTTTAGGATTATATTCAGCATTACGGGCGTGTAAAGCAATTTTTTTCAAGTCTAATTTGCAACTCAAATTGACCGTTGATACAATGTTTCTGAAATAGGGAAAAAATACATAAATAAAAATTATCTATTCTGTGATAATTAGTAAATTTTATACTATAATAACAAAATGATAATATTTATCACAATATTTATTATGGCCTTTACTGGGCTCGGATGGGTTAAGACAATTGAGATTCGCTCTCAGGCCGGGCCTGGGTAAGGAATTTATTTCTCAGAAAAATATTTCAGATTATGTTCCATAACAAAAAAATAATAAATTTAATAATTTCTTCCACATTCTCATGAATATTTAAAGTTGTATATATAATTTATTTAGGAATACGAAGCAAGAAACCCAAACAATTACGTGACCTAATTTGAGCTGAATGTGAAACAATGATCTCTTTATTTTAGAATAACCAATTGGTTGATCAAGATCGGCAAACCAGTCGAAATAGTGCTACTTTTTGATTTTATCATTTTTTTTATACAATAAATAAATGTTCTGAAGTCGGAGAGATTCGTAACGTTTGGAGAGTTTTTAAGGTTGCTTTTACGATTAAAAGTTCAATAAAATATATATTATAGTAGATTTAAAAAAAATCTTTTTCAGGCCGATATATATTTAAAAAAGGGTAAAAATACAAAATTTACACGTCTGTGACAGAGACATGATAAGAAAACTCTACCTATTGTTTTGATACATTACATGAATTCGGTGTTATATAATCATAATTTAATTTGAACCCTTTGTAACCTCCACAGCAATGAACACTAGGACACTGGGTTCCTGGAAACTTTTCAACCAACCCAAAATCAGCTTATTTAACAACCTTTGAGCGGGTTGCTGCCTGTAGGGTGATGTTGCTAGATGCTCAGAATGGTAAACAGGCCAGGTTCAAAGGATTAAGAACATAGCTGGCACTACATATAAGCAAATACGAGAGATATGACCAACTTACTGCAATTGAGGTAATATACCAGGATCTGCAGAATGTGGAGTCATAGGCGTCATCGGAGTAGCAGGACCACTAATTTGATTCATAGAATTTGAGACAGCAGCCATACTTCCAGGGCCAACCATGGGAGACATAAGGTTTTGCTAAAAAAATAAAATATTCTCAATACTGTTGTCCAATGCAATGAATTATTGTTGAGCATATGTATATGGCACATGATTCATTAGGAGCGAAATAAAAACTAATGATTTTCTGTTCAATTTAAATCACATCCCAGCAAGATTAAAAGAAAGTGGTTTAATATGATTCTAATATTTCCATGTAGGCGAATGAGTGTCTCTGGTTTCCTAAAAAAATAAGGTGGTTTGGAATTGTTCTTTCACAAATAACAAATGTTGAGTGCCAAGTAAAATTTTTGAGTAATATAAAATCCCAAAAACCAGTGACGACAATTCAAGCAACACATGTAACAGCTATTTTCATATTTTTGAACAATAATAATTGCTCATCTCTGTCTGACCTTTAAAATAGATAGTCTGCATATATATTGATTCTTGAAATGAAAAATGAATTTTTTGTAGTAAACGATAATTATAATTATTGACACATTATCTCTTGATGGCACATTTGTACATGTTAAGTAGTACTCCTGTTATACTGAAAGACAGACTAGGAAGTGAGGCCATTCGACTGTTTGATCAATTAATGCTCCGCTGAAAACTGGGAAAGAATTTAAATGAATAAATAGACGATGTGTGTAGTCAATTTAATAATCTGAAAAAATATAACTCCCATATTTATATGATTATATGATGAGAAAATGTAGCAATGTACAAAATTCACGTAGAATGTGAACAACTTAAACTATGAGACTGTATAAAATTAAGTGATAGGTTACAATGTTTTTGTGACTTACTGGTGTTTGTGGCTGCATCATACTTTGAGGGGTAGCAAATGAAGGTGCATAAGTATGGATCGGCCGAGGAGTGGACATCAAGGAAGGCATTGCTGATCCGAAGACCCCCATGCTGGGTGATGCACCCATGGGGGCCAACGGTGGCATTTGCTGTTGATGATGTAAGGCATTTGGAAGAATCTGTTGATCTTCTTCTGGTTGATGGAGCGGTGTTCCGATACTGGGAATAGAGAACCCAGGACTAGGTAACATGTCCATCTTAAATGAATGAAGAAATATTACACTGAGGGAGAATAATGATCTTATTTATTAGAGCTTGAAGGTGTATAATACATAAAAACATTACTCGTCCCCAAAGAACGGTTACAGAAGTATATTAGTCTATGGATTAGAGTCTGTCAAAATATCAACGCTAAGCATAGAGAATATATATCACAGATAATATACAGAATATGTATGTATACTAAATGTCTATGCCATTGGTCAGCAAATTGCGGCTCTTTGGCCCCTTAAGTGCGGATATTAATAGACAAATTTGGCTCCCAATATTTTTTTATATTGTTTGTAATGTTAATATTTGGCTCTTTGGCGAATAAGTTTTCCGACCACTGGTCTATGCTAAATGTATAATAGTATGATGCTAGTCTATGGTATGATGTACGCAGTGGTACGCAGTAAACAAGCTTGGTGTATTGCCATATGAATGATCATTGTGTTATAATACCCAGCATTATTAATAATATGGCTATGTAAATATAAAGGTTACAAGAGAAATATTTTGAATAAAAAAATATTCCATGCGTTTTATTGACTATACATACATTATAATCAGAGCCACAGTGTACGTGTGCCCTTATGGGTTCGCAGCGGCTTTGCCGAACCGGTTCCTAAAATAATATCGGTTCGGATAGCCGGTTACTAATTTCTGGGTTTTTTGAAAATCCCAAAATCGCCAAAGAAAATTTCACTACAAACTTTAGTTTCCATTTTATATGGATGAACGTGAATATAATATTTTTCACTTTAAAACAGATCATTTTGATATTAAAGTGTCTACAAAATTACCTGTTACCTTATGTGCTTATAGTTAAGAATGAATTTCGTGGAGTTTTTGGAAATTCACAAAGTAGGTACTTAATTAATAAAAAATAACTTTATTAAATAATATTTTATAGAAGACTAGCCGGTTCCTGGCAAGCGTTGCAATGCCACTTAAAGAAAGAAAGTGTTTGTGTTTTAATTGTGTTTATTGAAGTGCATGTTTTCTTTTTCTGTATGTTTGACGTTTGCTGCTGATTTTCTATGGTACGACACGCGCGCTACCTACTTTAATTTAATTGTACTACGCCTATAACCAGTGTCGGGGTGAGATTCTTTAGCGCCATAGGCAACGGTTATTAGCGCGCCCCCTTTTTGACAAAACGTCCCACTATTTTTTCGAAATAATGAAAAAAAAAACAATTGAGAATCATTAGAAATATATTTTTTTAATATATCCATCACCGTTCTTAATGTGAAACATGTGGTCACCTAATGGAGGTATCCTAACAGATGTTTTTCTACGTGAACTGTTTGTTACTCAGTCACTCAACCTCTCTATTTCGAATCATGTAGAAAAAGATCAAAATAAAATAAAATGTCTATTTATTATTATTATTAGAGCACATATATAAAAATAGTTTAAATGCTCCATTTATGCGCCCACAACGGTTTGCGCCCTAGGCGGTTGCCTATTTCGCCTGTATGGTGGCGCCGGCCCTGCCTATAACCTTTGCGGAGAAATAAAAACATCGATTTTTGTATATAAGACCTATTGTAAGTTAATTTTAATATGCCGATAAACTTCGCGCAAGTGCAAGCAAAAAGTTTGTCAAAGTTTAATTGAAATCGGATGAGCGGTGTGGCAACACATAAAATACGAACAAACAATCACACCTAATGCACGGAACACATTTGAACGGAATGTCAAAATGTAGACCACACGTTTTGACTGATTTGAAATATTCCATTCTTTAATTTTTAATACAAACAATCGAACGTCAAATTTGAATTGTCTGAATGCTGTTTGATCGTCAGTCGACAATTGGCGGTTGAATTGCATGAACGGTATAGCAGACATACAAACATGCATGTTTATATATAAGTCCTACTGTAAGTTGATTTTATTATTCCTATAACCTTCCCGGTATTGCAAGCAAAAAGTTTGTCAAAGTTTTATTTGCATTCGGATTAGCGGTGTGGCAGCGCTTAAAGTACGAACTAACAAACATTATTTTTTATATATTAGATAAGGGGCTCACTATTGTTTAATGGATTGGACATTTGACTTCTTAGTTACATCATTTAACTGAGCGCACTTTTCCTCAATTTATTATATTTCTTAACACTATAATTATTTGCTAAACCATTTCTCTTTGCCAGTCGGAAGTAACCAAAGCTCTTTTGAGAGGGATGTCTCTTCCAATAATACCGATGGATGTGTAAATAGCTATAAATTTAGAGAATACATTAGCTAAAATGTTACATATAAAAATATGAATCACAATGTGATATTTTATGTAGGTATTTGCACAACATGTACCCTGACCCAATTTTTAATAGTATGTTGTGTCTTGGCACTAAAATTATTTGGTGACCGCACCTTTATGATAAATAGAGCCGAATAAGTATCTCTAATGATTTAAGTATTATAAATAATAGTTTATCGTGTGCTGTTGGTTTGACAGATCAAATTTTGAGTATCGTGCCTGATAAACCAATAAATCTCTCCAACACCCGCTTTTAAACGGTTGCACAACTATCGTCTGAAGGTTGGCTTGTCAATTGACATACCTACACACGTTCACACATTGATTTTTGATGACTTTTCAAATCCGATCAAAACATTTCGCAGAAGGAGCTACATAATTCGCTACCCTAAAGCAATAGTGGGATAAGTCGAAATCTTACAATCCCTGAATTCCGGAATTGATCATTTACCATAACTATTTCTTTAGATATCACTAATTTCAATACAACAAAATAACTGGCATTACAGCTAACGGCCATGGCGACATATTTTTCTCTTAAGCCACAGTTGATTGAAATCAATTCGAGTAGAAGAGACAAACACACGTGTCCAAGATCTCAAATTCTTATTTTTATACCGCCCTAAAAAAGGAATGATTGCAATTGAATTATGTGTAAAATTATACAAAAAAACTGTCTGGTCTGCGTACGACTGCCATCTGCATTAGTTTCCCAGTTTCGAGATATTATAAAATTAAGGTTTGTGCTGTACTTTTACGTACGGTTTATGATAATAGATAATAGAAGGTTTTTTTAGATTATATTATTTGTATCTAGTCATTTTAATAATCTCACTGATGACTGCTTTGAAGTTATGGGGAAATATCAATAATTGTAAATGTTGAAATATTAAAAAAAAACAGTGTTTCATTATAAAGGTTTACCTTTCTTACTTTCTACAATCGATCGGCATACTTATCTTTACATTGACTTTTTCACTTTATCTCACTGTTGCTATATGGCAGCGATTATGTTCGTTTACTTAAAAAAATCTCGTTTAGTTGATGAAAATTCAATTAATGTTTCGACTAGGGCAGTGGTCAACAAATTACGGCTCGCGAGCCACGTTCAGCTCTTTGGCCCCTTGAATGTGGCTCTTCCACAAAATATCTCATACACTGCGATTGAAACATCGTGTCCCCCACGCAGAAGTTCGATTTTCGGTCTTAGAGTTGGAATGGGCGATCTCTGCGAATATATAGTTGATATTTGGCTCAGCTGACTAATGAGTTTGCCGACCACTGGACTAGGGTATTCATTCCCGGGATCGTATAAGTACCGATCCCGCTATTTAGGCATTCACTATAACTGTTACATTTAAATAGTCAAATTTCAAATCTAATCCCGGGATTGTAAGATTGTGAATCCCGAAATCTCGAAATCGCAAAAAGGGTCCGCGTTTGGATGCCCTGGTTTTGATCTATCGAAACATACGTTTTGGACGGGAGATTAAGATAACAATATACCTAAAATGCAATTCAAATTTCAGACATGATTCAGTTATCATTGGTATCGCTTGAATCACTATTTTTCCGTACATTTGGATCTTCGTCGATTTGGTAAAAACCTAACGTTAAAAATGCCAGTTATTAGTAAATCTATCTATCCTGCACTCTATTTTTAAGATTCGTATACACATATGCAATGTAAGGTTAAAACATATAATAATACATATCTGTTGAGCAATGATGTACAAACATAGTTATAAAATAATTCAATTTATGTCACTATAAAATATAATATGAATAATATATGAATTTATGTATTTGCCTGAAATAGCTTTAAGAAGTTGACTGGGCAGTGACGATTTATGAAAGTAACCTACTAATTTTACCCTTCCATCTTTCATTTCTATTAGAATTCTATACCCTTGTTTAAAATTGAATTATGATTGGTTTTATTAATAGATGTTTCTATCAATCGCAAGAGAAAAAAAATAGAATCCATAAATATATTATTTACTATTCAGTGTTCAAGAGTTATAATAATGTACTATGTACACATAATAATTATATAATGTTTTTTCTGTCAATCTTAATGAAATCCTATATCGACATTTTGTTAGTATAAAATTATTTCTTTTCGTCAGTCAATTTTCAAAATTTAAAAAATATCGTGACCTAGGTAATAAATTCTTATAAAAAACGATGTTTCGCAGTAATTTTGTTTTATAATTACTGTACCACTGTAAAATCATTCTGTGGCCTATGAGCATCAATATAATATGTGATGAAATGATAACACGCGTATCAGATTTTTTCATTTAGAAAATAATAAACACAAAAAAGAGCTTCTTTGGAAACGATGTGAAAAAAATAATACATATCTCGTTTCACATAATTGCAAAGGTTAATTCAAAACAAAAGACAATTAAGTTTCTCTGTATGGAAACTATATTTATTTGTGAATTTTCTAAAATCATAAATACATGCGCCAAAGAATAACATCATCACGGCTCTAATAAAATTTAATTGCGCTAACGAATCACGATCTTACAACGTATAATTAATTTTAACGTTTATTGTTAAATATCAAATGATTTAAAGTAAGTAGTAAATATCAGATAAATTAGGATAATAGGGTGTCACTTTTGTCAAACATTAACTGTATGCTTTCATTTTCTCTAGTCTTCTTTAGCATAATATTGGCAAAAGATCTTTTAAACCAATAATTGTTCAATATCACCTAGGCAGGGAATCACTATCAGACTATCACTAGGGGGGGAGGAACCTTTTCTTTTCTAAAGGCCATATTCATATATCTGATTCAAAATAAGGCCTCAGTAAACATTGACACTAGGGAATCTATGGCCGGCAATTTTGCAAACAATTTCATGTCAATTTCTAAAGCCCAGAAATTTGCGGTTTTCCCAAAATTACCAGCGTGGAAACTTTTATATATATAAAAAAAACAGAATATGCCGTTCAAGTCAAAAGGCTGCAGGTTCTCTACGACTGACCTAGGCCATAGGGCGTCATTGTCAAATCTTTTAGGACGTTATCTCATTCGCCTGAAATTTTTTAGGGCCTGTGAATTTTAGTGTTTTGACTTGTTGTCGTTATTTCCACGTAGAACCCGGTTGAAAAACGCTAATCTAGAGAACTGAACTTAGTCAGTATAAAATTAGGACAGGAATTGACTATATATTACTGTTTACTTAACTGAATTCCTTTATCAAAATTAGTACGAAAGTAATTTAAAAAAAATCTTCTGTAAAATTTATAAATTGTCGGTTACTATTTGCTGCCAATTATGGGTCGATATATTATTGGTTGTATGTGTATGGGATAAAATTTATACTTAAGGATGATTTTACAATATTATTCGACTCGTTTTTAACTCTACCCTTTGTTAAACTGTTCTTATTCAAATTCACCTTCTTAGAATTTATTTCATGCAAGATTTCAAAATATTATTACTCACCAAAATGTGCAATTTTAAGCACACTTCAGTGCATGACTTGAACGTCAGCCATAGTTTGCTACTCTTGAGACACTCCTTTCAATCATTTAAAAACCTATCATAGTATTATAACCTTGCAAATTTATAATATACTCTTTTGAAAAAATATAAATTAGAATTAAATTGTTGACTACCAAAAATATTGAATTTTTAAATCATAATGACTAATTGATTTTAACTTCTACTACATACATATATTATAACTGTACAGGGTTATTTATGTCATAGGGCGAGGTTATTTGGCGCCCTAGGCAAAGGTTACTGGCACGCCCTCTTTTTAACAAATCGTCTATTTTTTTTCGAAATATTGAAAAAAGCCAATTCGGAATCGTTAGAAATGTTTTTTTATGTATTGCATGAGCATGAGCAAATGACCTCCTAATTCGGGTATCTCAACAGAAGTTTTTCTACGAGAACCGTTTGTTACTCAGTCACTCGACCTCTCTTTTTCAAATAATACCTATAATACACATAATTACAATAAACAAATACAAACATCAAAATAAAATATAATATACTATTATTCATTATTTTTAGAGTATATAAAATAATTTCAATACTCCATTTATGCGCCCCCTATTTTTTTGCGTCATTTGAGGTTGCCTATTTCACCTGTAGTGTGATACCAGCCCTGAAAATGTATATGAATACAGTTTCATTTTTTTTCCGAAATATTTCACTCATATTCAAGCAAGCAGCTTTAAAATTATGATGATGATGTATTTTTTTTTTATTACAATTCTTTGAATCTAAATAATAAGTCGTTTTCAACAAAAAACGAAACGACGAAAATATTAAACATGCGTCAGTTATATACAATTTAAAAGTGTATTGTTCTAATATCGAAATATAATTACTTTTGTGGTATACATGCATGTGAATCAAGTCATAAATTAAATTAAAAATACAAAAAATAATTAGTTAAGTACACTAAATCTTTAGGATGCAGATCGCGTATTTTTTATATTTATATTTTTAATGTGAGGCATACTTTAAATAGAGTTCAACTGATACATTTTATTCAAACGTTTTAATCAATAAGAACTCCGGTAGGTTAGATTAGTTTATAATATAATTTTCCTGCCACCCGCCTCAATGGTCGGCAAACTGCGGCTCGCTTGCCGCACGTGGCTCTTTGAACCCTTGAGTGTGGTTTTTCCACAAAATACCCCACGCAGTACGATCAAATCTTTGTGTCTAAAACTTAGAGTTGGTAGGTCTGGGTTCGATTCTCAGTAAGGTCAATGTCAAATTTAAATTTGAGACCTCAGACGAGGGTGTTTGTGATATCAATTATATATTATACTCGAAAAGATTTCGAGTGACTCGCAATAAATACTCTCATCGATTTCATCGCGTGTGATCTTTCGACTTTAAAATATTTGGCGCATTGGCATAAGTAGTAATGCCAAATATATTTATTAAATAAAAACAAACTTTTAGAGTTAAAAACATAATAAAAAACAATCAGGGAGTTCAAGAGAGATGAGTCTGAAAAGAGCCGTGACCTGCCGACCCTCTGACCTATTCTAACCTACCAAAAAATCTTATTACATACTTAAAACAAACGAATTAATTTATTTGTAGACCGTACGCTAAAGTGGCATCAATATTTTTTAAGTAAATTTTAATTGCAAAGAATTTATTTATTTTGCCTGACGTTTTAGTTCGAAAAAATAATAATGTAAAAATCGAAACAAAACACGAAAGATATTGTGAACTGATTTGAAACCTGTCAGATTTCTATAAGTATTAAACGGGTAGATTTACCTTAAAAGTAACCATTAACAATCATCGTTACTAGTTTACGGTTGAAAATTTTACATTCATACAGTTGTATAGTTGAATGTTTCAAATAAGTCGAAAATAACTAAATACCAGCTTGCGGTTATGTCAATTTTACTTCAAACCTAGAGTCTGAGGTATTTTATTAGGAAAAATGTGATGTTAACTAAATGATAATACTTCCATATGAGAAAATGGCAATAAAATAAAACCTCATTAAGCTCCTCGTTTCTTTTCCAATTATAAGGAAAAAAATAAACATGCGATGCTCAAATGAAATCACGAAAATTCAACAAAATTGACTCGCTCCACATAATCGTTGGTCGAGTGACTGAAATTATAATACGATTTGAAAGTGGACAAGTACCCTAAACCAAATCGGCTATTTTATATTATGAATCTTGTGGTGAGTAAATTGATGCCAAGCATGATAATAATGTGTTTTTTTAGTATCAAAATTTGAGAGAATAAGAAAAAAAGCCCATCATAATATAAAACAGTTTTTTTTCATTTGACCGCTCTCAATCCAATGTTGATTTTAAAAGGAAAACAAATATTTTTCTCTATTTTTTTCTTTTCAAATGTCGAATCTGTTTTTAGAAACAGACCATGTATATGTTTTCGGTAATTATGTTTTTTTTTCAAAGAAAGTGCATAATCAAATAAAAATTATGTTTTATGATAACTTTATATCGATTAATAATGTTGTGCAATACTCCTCTGCATAAAATTTTAATTAATATTAACAATTAATATAAAATGGTGTTCAAAAAGTGACTTATTTGAAAAAAAATATCTTACACTAAATTTAAAGCGTTACTACCAACACCTATTTTTTCCACATTACCACAACCAAATCTAGAAAGAGATGAACAAATTCTGGCTACAACTTAAATCACATCAAATACGTGCTGTAAAAATAAGCAAATTATGCCTTTTTAATACATTCCTTTATCTTTATCATTTATAAAAATATGTGTCCAACGTTTAATTTAAAACCAAGGAACAAGAACCTATATTCAAAGGTACCAATAAATTGTATATTTTATTTATTTTTTCAAATAATTGTGTATACTTATTTAAAAAATAAAATAATATGTCCATCTCTCTTTTTTATTTTATTTTTATTTTGAGGAACATAAATAGAGACTGCAAACGTTAAAAGATTTTTGATGGTCATCCATAATTATTTATGTATTTTTTAATGACGATATCAATATTTAATTGAAATGAAAGACTCCAATTAGTATCCAATGAAGCGTTTATAAGGAACAACCCAATCACAATTATATCACCTTTACTTTTCAAAAAACGTGTTTGAATGCCACGAAAACGATTGGCAAAAGAATAAATCAGCAAGCATTATTTATAAACCAGATTTGATTAATAATAAACAACTAGCTGTAAGCCCGTTGACCTCAACGGGGGGATTTTTGTTGCATTTTTAAGTAGTCAGAAAATTTACAGGCGTCAAAAATAAATTACTAACCTATTTATTGAATAATCCAGAAATTCTGATAGTAAAAGAAATATATCTGGGGGCGTATATCGACAGCCATGCCCTGCAGTATTTAAATTGTAAATTATTTATTTTTGGAATCATGTTCTAGTTTGCCAACAACTATTTTTCGTAATAGCAGAAATTTCGTAAGTTATTGAATTTTTGGAATAATGTTTAAGTTTGTTAACTATTTTTCGTAGTAACAAAAAAAGTCCTTGTAAATTACTTAATTTTTGAAATAATATTTAAGTTTGCTAACAACCATTTTTCGTAGAAGCAGAAATAGACCTCGTAAATTATTTAATTTTTGGAATAATGTTTAAGTTTGCTAACAACCATTTTTCATAGTAGCAAAAATAGTCCTTGTAAATTACTTAATTTTTGGAATAATGTTTAAGTTTGCTAACAACCATTTTTCATAGTAGCAAAAATAGTCCTTGTAAATTACTTAATTTTTGGAATAATGTTTAAGTTTGCTAACAATTATTTTTCCTATTAGCAGAAATAGACCTCGTAAATTATTGAATTTTTGGAATAATGTTTAAGTTTGCTAACAACCATTTTTCATAGTAGCAAAAATAGTCCTTGTAAATTACTTAATTTTTGGAATAATGTTTAAGTTTGCTAACAATTATTTTTCCTATTAGCAGAAATAGACCTCGTAAATTATTGAATTTTTGGAATAATGTTTAAGTTTGCTAACAACCATTTTTCATAGTAGCAAAAATAGTCCTTGTAAATTACTTAATTTTTGGAATAATGTTTAAGTTTGCTAACAATTATTTTTCCTATTAGCAGAAATAGACCTCGTAAATTATTTAATTTATCGTAAGTTTGCTAACAATTATTTTTCCTATTAAGTAAATTATTTTATTTTTGGTATAATTTTTAAGTTTGCTAACAATTATTTTTCATAGTAGCAAAAATAGTCCTTGTAAATTACTTAATTTTTGGAATAATGTTTAAGTTTGCTAACAATTATTTTTCGTATTAGCAGAAATAGACCTCGTAAATTATTGAATTTTTGGAATAATGTTTAAGTTTGCTAACAACCATTTTTCATAGTAGCAAAAATAGTCCTTGTAAATTACTTAATTTTTGGAATAATGTTTAAGTTTGCTAACAATTATTTTTCGTATTAGCAGAAATAGACCTCGTAAATTATTGAATTTTTGGAATAATGTTTAAGTTTGCTAACAACCATTTTTCATAGTAGCAAAAATAGTCCTTGTAAATTACTTAATTTTTGGAATAATGTTTAAGTTTGCTAACAATTATTTTTCCTATTAGCAGAAATAGACCTCGTAAATTATTGAATTTTTGGAATAATGTTTAAGTTTGCTAACAACCATTTTTCATAGTAGCAAAAATAGTCCTTGTAAATTACTTAATTTTTGGAATAATGTTTAAGTTTGCTAACAATTATTTTTCCTATTAGCAGAAATAGACCTCGTAAATTATTTAATTTTTGGAATAATGTTTAAGTTTGCTAACAACCATTTTTCATAGTAGCAAAAATAGTCCTTGTAAATTACTTAATTTTTGGAATAATGTTTAAGTTTGCTAACAACTATTTTTCATAGTAGCAAAAATAGTCCTTGTAAATTACTTAATTTTTGGAATAATGTTTAAGTTTGCTAACAATTATTTTTCGTATTAGCAGAAATAGACCTCGTAAATTATTGAATTTTTGGAATAATGTTTAAGTTTGCTAACAACCATTTTTCATAGTAGCAAAAATAGTCCTTGTAAATTACTTAATTTTTGGAATAATGTTTAAGTTTGCTAACAATTATTTTTCGTATTAGCAGAAATAGACCTCGTAAATTATTGAATTTTTGGAATAATGTTTAAGTTTGCTAACAACCATTTTTCATAGTAGCAAAAATAGTCCTTGTAAATTACTTAATTTTTGGAATAATGTTTAAGTTTGCTAACAATTATTTTTCCTATTAGCAGAAATAGACCTCGTAAATTATTGAATTTTTGGAATAATGTTTAAGTTTGCTAACAACCATTTTTCATAGTAGCAAAAATAGTCCTTGTAAATTACTTAATTTTTGGAATAATGTTTAAGTTTGCTAACAATTATTTTTCCTATTAGCAGAAATAGACCTCGTAAATTATTGAATTTTTGGAATAATGTTTAAGTTTGCTAACAACCATTTTTCATAGTAGCAAAAATAGTCCTTGTAAATTACTTAATTTTTGGAATAATGTTTAAGTTTGCTAACAATTATTTTTCCTATTAGCAGAAATAGACCTCGTAAATTATTTAATTTCTCGTAAGTTTGCTAACAATTATTTTTCCTATTTAGTAAATTATTTTATTTTTGGTATAATTTTTAAGTTTGCTAACAATTATTTTTCATAGTAGCAAAAATAGTCCTTGTAAATTACTTAATTTTTGGAATAATGTTTAAGTTTGCTAACAATTATTTTTCGTATTAGCAGAAATAGACCTCGTAAATTATTGAATTTTTGGAATAATGTTTAAGTTTGCTAACAACCATTTTTCATAGTAGCAAAAATAGTCCTTGTAAATTACTCAATTTTTGGAATAATGTTTAAGTTTGCTAACAATTATTTTTCCTATTAGCAGAAATAGACCTCGTAAATTATTTAATTTCTCGTAAGTTTGCTAACAATTATTTTTCCTATTAAGTAAATTATTTTATTTTTGGTATAATTTTTAAGTTTGCTAACAATTATTTTTCGTATTAGCAGAAATAGACCTCGTAAATTATTGAATTTTTGGAATAATGTTTAAGTTTGCTAACAACCATTTTTCATAGTAGCAAAAATAGTCCTTGTAAATTACTTAATTTTTGGAATAATGTTTAAGTTTGCTAACAATTATTTTTCGTATTAGCAGAAATAGACCTCGTAAATTATTGAATTTTTGGAATAATGTTTAAGTTTGCTAACAACCATTTTTCATAGTAGCAAAAATAGTCCTTGTAAATTACTTAATTTTTGGAATAATGTTTAAGTTTGCTAACAATTATTTTTCCTATTAGCAGAAATAGACCTCGTAAATTATTTAATTTTTCGAATAATGTTTAAGTTTTCTAACAACGATTTTTAATAGTAGCAAAAATAGTCCTTGTAAATTACTTAATTTTTGGTATAATGTTTAAGTTTGCTAACAATTATTTTTCGTATTAGCAGAAATAGACCTCGTAAATTATTGAATTTTTGGAATAATGTTTAAGTTTGCTAACAACCATTTTTCATAGTAGCAAAAATAGTCCTTGTAAATTACTTAATTTTTGGAATAATGTTTAAGTTTGCTAACAATTATTTTTCGTATTAGCAGAAATAGACCTCGTAAATTATTGAATTTTTGGAATAATGTTTAAGTTTGCTAACAACCATTTTTCATAGTAGCAAAAATAGTCCTTGTTATTTACTTAATTTTTGGAATAATGTTTAAGTTTGCTAACAACTATTTTTCGTATTAGCAGAAATAGACCTCGTAAATTATTTAATATTTGGAATAATGTTTAAGCTTGCTAACAACCATTTTTCGTATATATATAAATAAATAGTTAATCAAATTATTATATATTAAATTAATATATTTAATTGAGCAGCCTTATATAGCCTCTCAAAACGCTGCAGAACGGTCAAATTCGTTTAGTGCAAGATTTCACCCACAGATGTCATTATTAGTTAACTAAAACTTTAAATAGAGTTTTTTTTTCGTAACCATCAACTGGACTAGTGGAGCAGTGGTTTAGGTGTCCGAACGTCGCGCATGAAAATTGGGGCATGGTATCGAATCCCACAGCTTGACAGAATATTTTTTGAAAATTAATTGTTTTTACACATAATAAAATAAAAATGTCATGATTTCAAAAATTCACTCATGACGTCAGAGAAAAATGAAGAAATGAATTAATGACGACAGCGGGGCAGGATGGGGGGGGGAGGGGGACCGTCTTTCTTGACGTCATCGAAAAGGCGAAATCGCGACCATAATATACAAACGAAAAAAGTATCTCTTTAGTATGAATAAAAAAATGTTGACAGCGTGGCTGGGGCGGAGGAGGGGAAGGGGAAATCGGGGACAATTTACAGACGGACGGACGGACGGACGGACGGACGGACATTAACGACTATTAATATATAGATAATTTTAAATCAAATACTACTGATTATTAGGAAATGGAAGAGGTGAAGACGACAAGACCAGCCAAAGGAAAGATTTCGGTATTAGCAACAATACACTATTTACATAATTTGACATTTTATAATTGATTAACTTTATTTGTATGACTACATATCTTATAATCAATCTTAAAACAATGTTTGGCAAAGACACCAACATAAAATTTGGAAGAAATAATCAAACGTTTCAAAACTGTTCTGTCTCAAGGGTCGTAATAATAATTGATTGTGTTGTATTAATGGTGAAAATAGTGGTGAAATGTAGAAACCTTGAGGGTGGTGATATTGGTCAGTGATTTAATTATCTCAAACTAAATGAATAATTTTACATGTGAAGGATTTTGAATGAAATCGAACGTTGGTTCTACAAAAAAGCAATGACTTTTATAAATCGATTTCTAGTCTGAAACTTTGATTTGGCGAAAGGTAATAGAACCTAAGAAGCATTTAAAAAAGCTTGTCATCTCTGTTGAAGTATTCAAAAATCTCTTTGTCTTTCTTTGTCATACATGTTTAAAAAAAATTGTTTCGCAACAGTACTATCGCATATGAATTGAAAATTTACTAAGTGTTCATGGAATGCTCTTTACGAAATGTCACAGACAATGAAGTGAGTCTGAAATCAGAAAAAAACTTCTCAGAAAATCTTTACGAAACACATATATTTTCAAAACAATAGGAAATAGGCACTGTATTTTTCATTATCATGATATAACTAATATATAAAACATATGTAACATAAAATGGAATAACAGTGTATGACCTGTGGCCATATTTATGAGAGGTCAGACCGGAATATAAAACAATGTTGAGCAGTAAACATAACCTAAAAATTCTTTTCCGCAAATCACGCATGTGAGAAAGTTTATTTTGTTAAAAATGCGATGCCGAATTTCACAAGCTCTCACTTTCCATGAAAACTGACGAATTTCTTTTTTAATTAATGTTTGTAATGACGTTTCACCATTTACAAGCGATGTATGAATATGCAATTTGCCATATAATTATTACGGTAAAATTTTTCATACTAGCATTCCTATCTGATTACAAGTATCATTTCGTACTATTATATTTTATTTATCTAACCTTCTATCCGTAGCCAGCCGTATCAAAGCGTAAAACGATGCTTCTTACTCATAAGAATTATCACGGCGAGTTATATATTATTTGGTTTTTCACAGTTAATAACTGGCACCTGGAAAAAGAAAAAAATGATTTTTATCTCTTTATTCATCTTAAGATGAATAAAGAAATATACATCCTAACAGTGTAGCATAAGATTAAAGTTAGTTTGTTGCTAAAGTGGATTTAAAATAAACTCATTTGTCTCCATGCAAATTTGATTGACGAGTATTTTGTCACACTATAAATAATATTGTATTTATTTTCAACATCAAAAGTAGAAATTAAAAGTAAAGTTAAAAAAAGGATACTTCAGTATGAGCCTACTTGAATAATATTATAGTTGTCAACTTCTGTGGTCTAGCTAGAGGGAAAAGCTTTGCCGTAGCCATTAGTTAGGTGTATTGTTCATGCCTCGGACGAGTCGGTATCAAATTTATATTTTTTCAATTGAAATTTGAGATCTTCAACATAGGAAACAACATAGCATACAATTTTATTTATCTTTGAGTTGATATTGAGTAATTTGTAATGATTCTTACCGAGTTTATTTCGTACGATTTTCCATTATTAAAATATTTGGCACATTGGCAATTATCAGCTGTAATTATTTTATAATAGTGCCTAGAATTATTTTTATTTTTTTTGAGGACCAACGAAAGCAATTACATTATAAACGAGTACGCGGGCAATAGTTTTATACGTTATAACCAATTTATGAAATAACTTCTTAAGTTAAGAATTGAATTTTCATATCAGTTTACTTTGGTAGTATTTTAATAAATGTTTATTACAATAGTATATTAATAAATATTGATGCAGAATAGAACCATTGTAATTATTTTATTCAGTTGTTAAAAAAACGTTTGGGCTTTTCTCAAATAAATATTTAAAAAAATATTCCTGCTATATTGCTTAAAGCGATTGATTGATAATTAATTATTGTAATCAGTGAAACCAGCACGGTGCTACTGGCTAGTAGCAATGGTTCGAGTATTCAAATTAATCTATGTTAAATATAATAAAAATGGATTATTATTAAATATTTATTAACTGAGTATACGAAACTATGATTATTGCGACGTAAAATTTTATTTTCCTATTTTTAAAAGCATCGGAAATAATTTAAGCTAATACACAAAAAAGAAAATTACTTTGTTCATTTTATTAAAAATACATTATGTATGTACATACAAAATTGTTTTATAATATAAAATAATTGTGTATGTACATACATAATGTATAACATTTTATATTCAATGTCGATATGTATTATTAAAATGAATTAATGAAAGTATAAAAAGATTTGGCAAGGCTTTGCACACCTCACCTAATCGATAAATAAATTATCATGGCAGCAATTTCCAAACTGAAGACTCGGACTGTTGCCAAGGGTGGTACGAAAAATTTAACGAAAATGTATTTTTCATAACATAATATACTTAAAAAAATAAATAATCAAGTATATCTTTACGTAACTTTCACACATCAGCGAATCTTGATTTAAAAGTTCACGTGGATATATGATACATTTGTCGATAATCAAGAAGATGAATTTGAGCTGAAGACAACTGAAAAAGAGTAATTAAGTGAATAACCATGCGTTTTAAATATTATGGTGTATTAAAACATTTTTTTTTCAATCGATTTATGAATTTCTGTTCGAAGGCATGGATGTATGTGATGTCTTGAATTCCCCCCTTCCACCCGTCATATCCTATGAACGGGGCGTATGGAGAGCGACTAGCTAACCACTAGTTCTGTCCTAGCCCTACCCTTCTATTCCTACTCTCTTTGGAAAAAGAGAGGTTGAGCAACTGAGTAACAAGCAGTTCTCGTAGAAACACTTATGTTGAGATAAACTCCATTAGGAGTCCATATGCTCCACATTGGGAGCGGACATGGTAAAAAAAAAAAAATTTTAGTTAAACCTTACCCAAGTTAGTAGTAGAAAAAGAACTTCCAGGTAATGCATTAATATAAATTGTTTAGTTTTTTGAGTTTATTAATGTAACATAAAATATTTTTCTAAAAAATATTGAAATTTTAATTGTGTTCATATTATATAAACAATTAGTCTCCACTTTACTTAATTACACTTTGATGAGTTTTGTAATTATATTTTAGACATTTTAAACATTTTTCTTTTAGTAGTTTTCTTTAAACTATATAGTGTCACATTTTGTACCTTTATTTGTAAATTCATTTCAATACCAACTGTTTATTACACTTTAATATTTTTTATTCTGTTTAGTATATATAACACTGTAATATTGTATTCTATTACAGTCGTGAGTGAAACCGATTCTGATATTATTAAATAAAAGTAGAATTAGTACAAATGAGAATTTTTTTTTTATTGTTGAATATAATGCTTTCCACCGAGTATTGACAGTGAACACCCTAAAAGTGGTATATCTACATATATTATCATATGAAACAAGGGTCGTGAGGAGCAAAAATATTTTTTTAAAGGGAGACGTAGTCAAAAAAAGTTTGGAAACCACTTATATAAGGTTAAGTGAAAATTATACACCTGTAAAAATAATAACGCGCATCAAATGAATTAATTGGATGCATTTTAAATCATTGCCAAATTTTGGAATACCGTATTGTTACTTTTGAGAAAACCATCTAGCAAAATCATGGCCGGTAATAATTTTATTATTAGAGAGGCGAATCTTTTCATGTGGATTGTGCCAAAAAGAATTTGATAATTTCACTTTTTGCTATAAATTGGGTACAACGAATTTCACGCAACGATCAGGGTTGCATTTACATAGTTATATTAATAAAAACATATTATGCTTGAGATAATCTTCTAATTAAAAGAGACTTCATCACATATTTGGATTGACATTGATTTATTATTTAAATATAATTCAAGTAAGTTGGCTAAAAAATATTTACGGCATAATTTTAGCATTTAATTGTGCATTTTTGTTGTTGAGAATAATCGAGACCTAGTTTTAGAATATATAATTTACATAAATTGTTTGAAAAAAATATAAAAATATAATATCGTCACTGTTCTGGCAGATGCTGGTAAAAATAAAATTGTGGTAAGTACGCAATTAAATTCTTAGATACCAATTCTTTGTCCCGAACAGCTCAGTTAGTACAATTTACCATACTAGTTTTCCAATAGATAAATTGAATTCAATGCGCGGATGACTTTTTATTATCCGGTATATCATGTTAGTTATGAAAATAAAAAAAATACCACATATAAATTTATGTACTAAATATACGTTAAAACCAGTCATTTGTAATAGAAGTCATTTATTCAGATTTAACAATTCTATTTTAAAATAAGAGAGCATTAATGTATCATATTTAAATTTGATCTTAATTTAGTTAAATTTGTCTGCTGTGAAGATACTCGTTCCGTTGCTGTTGATATGGTTTATTGTTAGAAGTGTTTTAAACAACACTAATATATGAGATTTAGATGATTTATCATAGGAGTCGTTGAAGATCCTTGCATCCAATAGTTTTCCACATTTATTACACACCGCTGACTGAAAATTATATCTTTCTCATAAATGAGTCCATACTCCGAGCGTCTTGACATGGCTAAAATTTTAGATAGAGAAAATACACATTTCAATACTATTCCATCATATTAAAATATTGAAAAATTGCAGCTGCATTAGATTACTGCAACGGCATTTCGTCAATTAATGAAATTTCGGCATTAAAGGTTGTTTTTTGCCTCGAGTCCGAGCCGATTCGTCGAACTTTTAAGTATTAAGATAACAAGATAAGATATTCATTATATCCGAGTTTGGGGAAGGTTAAAAAAAACACTACTCCTAAGTAATGGTTTCTCCCATGTAGTAAATACCCCAGAATTCATATCATCTTTCGTCGATTTTGTAAAATATTTCATTAAAAATTATAACGAATACTATCCGGATATTTCCCCAAATATCCGGATATCGAATAGTTAAAAAGGACCGGATATATCCGGATATCGGATATCCGGATATCCGAGTTGGAATCCCTAGTTAGTACAATTTACCATACTAGTTTTCCAATAGATAAATTGAATTCAATGCGCGGATGACTTTTACTTGTAGTAAATGTAGCTTTGGAAATATTAAATTTAAATACGACCCTGTCAGTGACCAAGCAATCTTCTAAGCGATTTAAAAAAGAAAAACAAAATTGATAGTGATTTCAATACAAATAAATTTATATTAGATTCATTAAAAATAATAGAAAAAAACTGTTGGAGTTGTTGTGTTGATTAGTTGATGTTAGTGAGTGAATATGGATTTGGTGTTTTCAATCTCTAGAATCTAGAAGTTTATTGACCTTCTGAACACAGAATATACATTACTGGGTTCTTGATTTGTGGGTTATAATTCAATTGATTTAACTATTTAATTTTTTTCTCAACTTATGCAATATTTTAGTCCTAATTTTTATTTTATTTTTCAATATCGCATTGAAGCATTGTGCTTTGATTCAGAGCCCGAACCCTTAAGGGGCATTACAATAACTTGTAATTACTACATTTAAACAGATAAGAAATTGAGCCCAATTTTATGGATGTCTAATGTTTTTCAATCATTCTTGCGGTGTTATTCTCGTGGGCCTACATTTTAGACGGTCTGCAATACTCCGCTTTAGTAATAAAACTTTTACTGTATTATTCACTCAGTTTAATCTTTTATTGGTTAACTTTTATTGGTTAACATTTGTTAACATCTCAATAAAAAGGTTTGGAGTAAATTGTCGTTAAATATCTTCTTTTAAAACTGGGAATACTATAATAATTGAAATAAATGGTTAAGTTATGAGCATACTATTGACGACTAAGCGGTTTATCAATTATTACTAGTTTTTGTTAAAAAACCTCTTCCATGTTCCTACTTCAGGAGTCAATATGGTATACACTGGAAGCAAACGTAGTTAACAACTTTAAATAAATACGTTAGTATAAAGTTAAATGATTATTTTTTTTAATCATTAAACACCGATTGTTCGACTTGAATCACGTTCTTCGAGGCTGTAATGACCGATTCGTATATTTGTTTTCATTATTGAACAAATCTTTTTAATGAAATGTTTGCACGATTTTTGTTCACGTCAAATAAACACAATTCCATTATTAGTTTCCGTGATTATTCGTAGAATCTGAAATATTCCAAGCAATACTGTATAAATGCGGATATACCTATCAAATAATGACTACAAAATGAGAAATACTACTTACAATTCAATGTAATAAGCTATTGTCTGTTAAGAAAAAATCAGAAATGTATGAATCTGATAAAACAATTTTTATAAAATATTTGATTGCATTACGAACATGTCTCAGGGCTTTGGAGTGTCCTTCTGTTTAATAGCTGTTGAGAAGATGATTCAACATAATCTATTTGGGGGGCACACAATTGAGTAGAAATAAATCTAAAACAAACAATCATCGGACGCGCTAACAATTCATGACGGCTGTCAAATCTCACACATATTTCAACGTCAAATTATGCACGTAGGATTAATTTTACTTTAAAAATAATTGTTATTTATTCACATGTCTTTGAGCAAAATTTTATTTATTAAATACAATATTTTAAGTTACATTTTTTTTTATTTAAATTGATATTTTTTACCCTTTCCTGTTTATTTTTCATATGGCTATTCAGCGGTAGGCTTCCAATACGTTAACAAGAAGATCTCTTAAACTCAAAGCAATTCTTGGTGTTCTGGGGAAGGAGTGAATTTTTTTATCACTCCTATTAAATTATATGCAATATTTAAATAAGCAATCAATTGTTACTTAATACTCTTATATGTAACAATTTGCAATTTACCATAAATTCATCAATTTAAATGGCTAAAAATGTACTACTGTGTATACTTAAACTGTCGTATCTAATATATAAGGCATAAATTTCAGTAATTTACTAATTTCATTTGAGAATATTTTTTTCTCTTCAATTAACAGGGGGCTAGCTGGGCTTAGTAAAAATTAATAAAGGGCTCGCTCAAGACTCTCCGGGCCCCCTCCAGCCCACCCCTGTGACTATTGGTTCAATAGATAGAAAATTCAAATCAAAAACGATTGCGCCAACATCATAATTTTGTTTGTCTCTTGTAACCAGACCTTTAAAGTAACTTCAGCAGAGGTTGACGGACAAGTACCGGATGCAGTAGTTTCCGCTCAAGGCTGTTTTTTCTGTGTGAAATATTTTTCTTCGCTTAGCAAATAGCAATTTGATGTAAATTGATCTAGCAATTGATTTTCCATTCATACTTTAACAGAAGAATTAGTTTCAAAGGTCTGACTAAAAGGTTGTTAATTCAAGATCAACGATTAAACTTAAGTGCCAAAGTGAGTGACATTTTCATGAGATAAATTTCCACTCGCTGGATTTTTATACGATCAATTTAATGTAAGGTATATAATAATTATAAGTACAAGATAAATAGCAATCGGAGGTGTTAAGAGCTTATCATTACGATGTTCAATTATTTTTATATATACATATATTAATTCCCACCAAGAATAGATGATATTATCATAAAAGTATCTGGGAGACGATTATTGAAATCGGACAAACGTTGAGACTTCTGATGGTTTACCTTATAACAAAAATCAATGCGATTATAATAAACATGTTTATACAACAGCGGTGTGATCATTATTACCAAAAGCCTATATTAGTTCTGATTAAAAAAAATATTATTGATTCAGGTACTTAAGACTTATTTTCATATCAAACAATTACAGAACACACAACCTTAAAAGTATATGAGAGGAAAAATAAACGAAACTATAAAAAAATCGGTCTAAATATACGTAACTTTTATAATTTAAATCAAATTTGATTTTTAAAAATATAATGTAAAAATAATAAATTCTTTCTTTAATTGAAATTGAAAAGTTAAACATGATCAATTTCAGGTTACCAACAATTACTTTTCCTAACTGAGAGACTGTGTAAAAATCAATGCAATAGAATATAGATAATAGCCTTGTTATTAAATTTAAACAGTTTTTACGGAAAAGTATCATAGTTATTTCTTGATAGTAATTATCATTAGTAGCTGTCAATCCACTTGTAGATAAAACGACTCTTTAGTTTCACTTTAGCTTTGTCGGTGTTTACCAAGAAGGATTTGTGACACACATTATCGTTGTAATACATCTAGAATCTAGATGAATACATTTGTCATGTGATATTTTGACATTCGAATAAACTTTCTTATTTTTAATAATTATTTAGTTACAAAGTAGCATTTACATTATTGAGTAACATCGAGATTATTTAAAAATATTGATTGAATTGTTTTGTCTTCATTCAAACGATGCACTGCAAAGCAACGCCCTGACATGGGCCGTCAAAAACGTCTGAAAAAACGTCTGAAAAAAGTCCATACAGATTTGAAACGAAAACACATATCTCCACTATTCCGATAAAAATTCACCAAATCCTTCATTAAAGCTATCAAATTCTGACATGAATCAAATCAAAAGATTAACACGCTATTTTTTTTTCAGAAAAAAATATATGTAATATTGCCATAGAGTGCGTTTATAACTTATTGTTACTATTGTACTTAAAACAAAAACTAACCAGGGCTTAAGAATTGTCTAAGAACAAAAATGATTAAAACAAAAGGCAGCGTAAATATATTATGTTGCTTCAAAGAATAATCAATCTTCGATTGAAGAACAAAAGAAGCTAAAAAATGCACGTTTTGACTATAAGAATGAAATAGTACTAAAGTTAACGGAAAAGTGAAAAAAAAAACAATTACACTGAGAAAATCATTGTATAATTGTGCATACATAAGTGCATTTATTTGTTCTATACATTTAATAGCTCTGGATTAATGGCAGATAATAGCAACACCGTTCACAAAACTAATTATTGTTTGTGTTCAATTTTTATTAAAAATAGCAGTCTTAATACATCATTGTGACTACTGATTTTAAAAGGCCACATTTCGTAAGAATAGATCATAAAAATCAAACGGATGTTGCGAAATCCCATGCCACCGTTGAAAATCGATACCTGTAATAATTGGGTCTTAATATTAATTATATATTATTTAAAAAAAAATGATAACGTGTTAGTGCTTATTAAAAATAGTTAACATGTGTAACTAAATATAAACGATCCAAGAAGCCACCGGCATAAAAATTAAAAGTGTACATACATATTTACAACTTTTGCTTTTGTGATTAAAAAAATATCTGTAATAATGAAATATTAAGTTTCGATCATTATTAATTAAGGTATAATTATCTTCACCAGGAGTTTTACATCCTGTGGTAGGTTCTGGCTGCTTTCAACATCTCTCTGTTGAAAGGACCCTCTTCCAACCCGGTTTTCAAGCAAACAGCTTCGTCTTGCCCACGTATCTTCAGCCTGCTTCTTCTATTGATCCTTATTATTATTGCTTTACAGTAAATGGGTATCAATATTTGAATATACGAAGATCTATCAAATGTTTGTTACCAGTTAGAAAGCAAAAAGTGGAATTTCATTATCAATTATTTGACAGTAGTAAATACAGTAAAGAAGATTTTTATATAATTTAGAAATCGTGGACATGAATTGTTTGTTCTCCCAAGGTGTAGAACCAGCCTGCCAATGAAGATGCCACTGGGGAGAGCGCTCTAACGTTGTTCAACAATATTGCTTCTGATGTCGACATATTCCACGAAGACGTGGGTGAGTTCCGACGACTACTATTTTTTATGTGTTGAAGAAAAGTTTGTTGGAGCTTATTCAGTTGACTTCCTTGCCATTTTTTTCTACTGCTTTTAATATTAAATTGTACTATTTTTTTTCTTCATTTTAAAAGTTTTAAATTTAAAATTTGTCAACCTTGTGCAATGTTAATTAAATAAATAATATTAAGAAATTCAAAGAACACTGCAAATACTTAATTTACAAAGGTTAAGTTTTTTTAGAAACCTTATATCATAATTAAATAAAATTGCATTTGCAAAATTGAATCAAAATGTTTTGGTTGTAGAATTCTTGTTCAAGTTTTATAAATAAATCATTATTTAGAAATTCTTTTATTAATTTTCTTTATTGAAAGACAATCACCGATCATTCGTTCCGGATGTTTTTATTTGAATGCTTACAATTTTTCTAATTATTCTTCCGTATTTGTATACCCTTAATTAAAAGATTCTTACAGAATGTTCCCTTGGTTCTCTAAGACGTCTACGCCTATGATGGAAGTTAAAATGTAGCGCGAAAAATGTTATAGAACTCTATTACCTTGTGTATATGTAATAATATTTTTTCGATTCGAGTTAAAAAAAGCTGTCAAAAGTGACAAACTTACATAACTATAGCGATGCTTATATCTTTATCGCTTACTTTTTAAATCCAGCACTAAATGTAACAATATTATTATGGTATTTATTTATGATCATTAAAAGTAATGTTCAACGTGAAAATCGTTTGTTCGAAATATTTCACGTACCATGAGGCAGAGCAAGATGAGTTGTTAAATAGACACTTCCATTGTCAAACGGAAATTTTTCATGCCATTGTCTAAAAAGTGATAATTAAAACCAAAATAATACCCAATTAAGTCTTATGTTTCATTTTGATGTCACGGAAGTCTTCCGTATTCAATAAATTTGTTTTTAACAAAAATTGTCACTGAAACAAACAAACGGAACGTAAAAATAATACACAGGTATTATTTATTTACATACTAAAACGCCTACAAGTTATTTATGACAAAGGAAGTAACATTTTTTTTGCTTGGTTAAAATAAATTATGTGTGATATTCAATTTGCTTTTGTAGACGACAATAGCCTAACTATGAGTTCATTTTACTACAAATGCGCACATTCTTTTTTCTGAATCTTTGAATTTCTCTTCGGAGTATCAACATATAAAATATATATATATTTCTAAGAGAAATTCAGTAAAACATAGACACTTTTAATATTCATATTATTTTATGTAGAGAATATCACTCTAGATACCAATTAATTGATGCTGAATATTTTGGTAGTGAATCGCTTATACAGTTTCCAAGTAAATTAATCTGGTCAAATTCAAAATGATGATACATATTTTATTTCCCAGATACGCACGAAAGTGAATGTGTAGCGTAGGAAAATACACTTATCCTTGATACAATTCCAAAAAATAATGACGCATAAAAACAGATATCAAATTCTTTAAAAGTGAATACTTCCGTCAGATATTTTACTAGTAAGTTCATTAACAGAAAGATTCAAATATTTCACTCAAAATACGATATATCGTGTATTATTAAATAAAATCTATCTAAGAATGATTAATGTACGACTGCATTATGTATAATTAACGGACGTGTAATAAACATTATGTCTATAGAAATGATAAAAACGATTATTCTAGTCGGCTGCGATGAAAAATTACTATTTTCTTGTGGTTTGATTATTACTGAACGAACACATTATGTATATTCAGCTGTGCAGTAGCTTAGTGCAATATGACCTCGTTGTTGAACGAAGGTCCGGTTCTAATCCTTCGATTACATTATAATACATACTGCAGTTTTTATCTTTCGATCGGTTATATTAAAGTTCTTTCACTCTCTATTTTAATAATTATATTACTGAAATAAATGTGCTCGGTTAGATTGTGAATCATAATATTGTTATATTGCACATAATATTAACGATTATTTTTTGCTTTCTGGATACTAAGCCGCTTAAGTATCTGTAATTAACTTAACAAAAACTGACAATATCTGGTCACGAGTATTTATTTGATTTTCCTAGTACACAAACGATATTGGCGAGCTTAACAACTGATTGATGTGAATAATAATAACATTTTTAGAGCCTTTGTTTGTATTCAATCACTGTTTATTTAGATTTTATAAACGGAAAATATATGTAAATATACGTAATGAAATTACGTCTTTAAGATTGTAACATGATAAGACAATGGTTTTTTGTGTTGATTTTGTGATTATATCACCGATAATAATCAATCAAACATATTTCAGAATAATCAGGATACTGATAATAGAGACCATAAGCAATGTTGGATGATAATTCGTCAAGACCAAACCATATATTATTTTATAACGGAATGTTTTAGTTAAAAAGACGTCATGAAAGTTATCTTCCAATGTGCCAGTTATTGAACTTATAATGACAGGCATGTTTAAAATCTTGGGTATTTTATTTTAAATAAACGTTTATTTTGTATCCTGTCTGAATGATTGAGTCCGCTAACTTCTAGGTCTTCTAAGGCAGCCATGTCCAAACTGGGAGGGAGGTGTAAAAAAATATCAAATATATGTAATAATTGTTCTTGAGGTCTGGCTAATAAGACTTTACTGGTGTAACATAATATTAATGCTGAATACATTCAAATTTAAAGATAATGCAAATTATTACGCGATGATGACTTTTGCCAATCACTTGATGCCAGAGAATTACTCGTTCAACGTGGAGTTAAAATTTTACACCTTAACGCGAATGAACATAAGTTGTTTTACTAAGAAATTTTGGAAATAATAATGCACAGTTAAGTAGTTTGCCAATTTTAAATTATTAGATAAATCTTAAAAATTCCCCACTACTTTATCCTTTATGTGAGTATATGTATATAATGAAAATTCATAAAATAATTATAAATTTTCCAGCCATCAAAATAAATATAATTCTAGAAATTATCAACGATTAAAATCTGTAGGCCATGTTAAAACATTTGAACGATAATCACATTAAATTTAAAAAATCTACAAAGACTATTTGCTTAAGTAAATATTTCCCAGCTGATTGAACGTTATGAAAATCAAATCATAGTTAAGTTAATCCATGTCGCCATCGATAGCTATTCCATACACGATACACTTATTAACGAAGCGTCAGTTGAAGTTCATCCGTGTACTTAAACGCCTGAAGATTCCGAAAGGCGAAACATGAGCCGTTAATGTCAAAACTTGTGTGGATGTACAAAATTTGAACGATTCAAATTTATTATTGAAATTTCACCAAGCACCTTCAGTTGAAATCTTAAATTACTCTTATTTATTCCATATTTTATATTAGGCCCAGAACAATGAGATGACCATTTGATACTCATGAATTAGAAATTACTTCAGCTAAATTTTATATACTTAATCGTAGAATACGTTCTCATTTGAAAGAAAGTGAGCACAATGTTTTTTTTAATATATGACGATAAAAATGAATGTTATATATTTATGACAACAATGTAAAGAATTTGTTGTGAATAGTCTCAAAAATCGATAAAACGCATTACAATTGTAGTATGATACAAATATAATAAATACATTAAAATAAAGTATGCACTTTTTATGAAATTCGCATGAATCGTTTCTACCACCGAAACTATTTAAGTGTATTTAGTGAATAATTGGTGTGGGCTGACATCGAATGAAATTGATTGACGACCTATCTTAAGACTAATGGATTTAACCTTGGAATGATTATGAAATATTTTACAGGATATATCGTATGTTTGCTAATTTTAAAATTTACGATTGAAAATATATTTTCTCGTGACTTTTAAAATTTACGATTAATGCTGGTCATTATACATGAGGAAGCAATTGTTTATAAAACAATCGCTCAATAAGAGAAATTTTATTCTATCACTTAATCAAGTATGTTCGTATTCTGGGAAAACTTTTTTTAAAACCAATTTCATTAAAAAATATCTTTATTTATTAAATATATAGGGCAATAACATATTCTAGGCTAAAATTTGATTTTTGGTGTATTATATCGGAATATTTGGATGTCAATCTCGTACATAGTACACTTATCACACAGTGCCAATTTTCATTGCTTGTCTACTTTTAAACCAGTGTCGTAATAAATAGGTGTAAATAGATGTAAAGAGTATTTGCAAATAAGAATACGCACATAGAATACTTATTCGTTTATTGATAAATTGGAGACTTAAATATATTTTTTTAATTTGAAAAAAAATGATGGGTGAGCGTCACAACACTTTTAGACCGAGAACAAGAGGAATGTTCGTCTCCCCCAATTGTTAAGATATCACTTTTTACAATTTTGATCATATAAAAGACATATTGTACATTAATTAATATATGCTGTAAGCTAAACTTTTAGTATATCTTTATAATAACGGGTAGCTGATAAAATTATAAAGATTTAATTATAATATGTACTTTTGGAGTGAGTAGATAACATTATATTCTTTTCGCTTGAATTTAAAAGAATATTTCATTCTATAAATGAAAGCCTGGCTACCCGGCTTGGCGATCAACATCCAATTGAAATTAGTAAAAATAAATCAATTTTCTTTTGTATTTCTAATATTTTACACTAGTTTTTGAGTATTACCAAAGCACTTGTTAATTTTGAGCTGGGCTCCGAAGACTTGTATTAATTTGTCTAATATTGCATAGCTGTTTAAATAATTTTAAAAAGAAAACAATTGATGAACTCCTGTTATATATGAACATAGAAAAATAAAAAGTGCATGCTATGGGAAACAAAAGTAATTGACATGCCAACTGTTAATTATGTTCTACTGCATAACAAATCACAAAAGCAATAAAGTATTATGATATTTTAATTGATAATGTTTTTTGGCGTTTTTCACCGTAATTGCAATGTCAAATTAATCAATCATGTGCGAAAAAATGAAATAACTGAAAAATAAACGTATCGGAAAATCGCATTTTTTAAATATTTGTCTATTTTTTGTGTAAGTTAAATTATATAAAGGAATTACAGCGCAAAAAGATTAAGAGAAAAAATGTGTAAATCGAGGAAACAAACATGTATTCTGTTCACAAAGCATGAAAAGAAACACATAGATCTAAATACAATTATTTCAGTTTTTGTGAAATGATAACCTACTAAGAATTACTATATTTCTCTAGTCGAATTTGTATTAGTTATAGATGCATTTTTTCGATTTTGTTGTTAATTTGAGGCGATAGTTTATAATGTGTCAAAAGAATTCCATTACAATTTCAACATCTTAATTGATTTTCGATATTGAACCGGTATAAAAAATATTTTAAATCGGAAGAGAAAATAGTTTAATCCAAAATTGATTATTCCATTCGTGTTCACGTAGTATTGAGTATTGTTTAAAAAAAACTTTCGTTACTAAAAAGCTTCAAATGCCTCACCTAAAAAATTAACCCAATTGACTTTATTTAAATCAGCATTAATATAACCCTTAGTTTTAAGATTAATAAACCCCAATAAAAGTATGTATTAATTAATTCCTAATTTGTAAATGTAGACTAGGCAACACTTAAAGCATACATTTACTATCCTAATTTAATTTATCTTGCTTACAATTAAAACACTAGAATACTTACCACTCTACCAGCTTTACTACTCTTTTAAAAGTTAAAGTCTAAGAGTTTATTCAAAATGCTGATTATTCAGTTTTTTGTATAATTCGAATCTACTTTGTCAATCTTCTTGATTATACTTGTACTGTTTTTCATCAATTCGATTATTTTTATCTTAAATTAATTGTATGTATAATATTAATTACAATGTTAAAATTAGATGCCATCAATGAGTTTTTTAAAATCGATCATTTAATAAGCCTACCTTCTTTGAAAAGAAAAGTGAAACGACTATTATAATCACAAAACTTTTCGATGAAAGTCTTCATCAGGTTTCCATACATTTAAACTGAAATAGAGTATAGTGGAAAATATACAATAAAAACACAGAATAAAAAAGGTTTTTTAATAAGAGTTGTACAGGAACTGAAGTATTCTTGATGTAATTAGTATATTTAAAGTCAATTTGACTAAAAAAAGTCGTTTCATCGTTTTTAATGCACGTAGTTACGCATTTTTTTTTATCATGAGTTGACTTTTCCATCAGTCCGGATAGGTCAAGCAGGTCAGGGTTTATATCAAAATGTAGATCGATGCCTTTCTTTGAAGCCTCCAAGGTTACTAAAATAGGTATGGATTACTTCAATAAAGCCAGAGGCAACCTAGCAAAACATTTTCCATCGTACTGTGAGACAGAATGCTCGGATAAATGGTTTCACTTTCATGCATTTTATTGTTTTATTAAGCGTACGAAAGAGATGGATAGTACCGCGTCGAATAGGCTGTCTCACTAACGAAAGGAAAATGTATAGTTCTTTTACTTCTATTAATTTAGCTATTATTTGGTGTGGATATTTTTTGTTTTTGTTTTAACAACTAAATAACATACCGGTGTCTGTGATGCATTATAAGAAAGGTCAACGCGTGTTTATTTTATTACCATTATTGCAATATTTTAAGTAAGCTAAAATATTATGTTTAAAATAATTAGCGGATACGAGGTGAGAAAAAACCTATCACATTATGTGGGTTTTAAAATTTGCTTTGGTTTTTTATTATCACATAGCAAAATATTGCGCCTTGGACAAAAAATATTCATGTTTAAAGTTGTTTTGTTAATACGAAAAAAACAATTGTCTTTTTGAATACTACGTAACTTTGAATGTCTTATAAATTAAATATTGTTTACTACGAATCTTTGATTTAAATCTGAGGTCTACAACTACGGCTTATGGGCTAACTAACACAACCTCGTGAGCGCCACTACGGCTCGTAGGAGGCCGGACATACCCGGTTTGTATGTATTCAGTATTTTGGTATGATAAGATAGCTAGGTATTGACCCATGAGATTTAGTGGACGATTGGCCATTACGCTAAAAAGTTTGGAGACCCCTGATTTAAATTATCCATCAGGACCAGTTTCAAACACCTCATTGAAAAGAAACATTTTTTTTTATTTTTCTAACTTAATAATTCCTCAAATTTTGGGTTTGCTAGTTTTTGCATAACATGGTCCAATTTTCAGCTCAATAAAAATTACTATGAATTTGCTTTTTAAGCAAATTCCTCCTGCGATAATGTGTTGTTCCTGCGATATGTGATATTGTTCCTGCGATAATGTGAACACAACAATTCGAAGCTTTTACGATTATTTACATGACCAGCCACCGTATTTGACGATGCTACCTCGCTTAGCGACACCGGTCTGCGGATATCTAAATGCCATATTAGGAGTGCTTTTTTATGTCCGTTCTCAATGTGGAGGATATGGCTTCCTAATAGAGAAATCTAAATACTTTTTACGAGAAATGCTTGTTAGTCATTTGCTCAGCCTCCTTTTTTAACGACAGTGAAGATAGAAAGATAGGGGTGGTACAGGACTAGTAGTTAAATAATCACTCTCGCTTTTCCATGTTAATTTTAGAATTGCAAGAGTGGGAGAGATAGATCACAAATACCAACGCCTTCGAGCAGAAATCTATCTTGTAAGTCTAATATTAGTTATGATAATTCATTTTTTACTATTTTTACTTTTTTGAGAGATCATGATTTAAAAAAATATATTTCGGCATAAAAATTCTTCAAAGATTTTTTGTTGTTGTGTATATAGATTTGAAACATTAAATATTTCTAGAAAAAAGGTGCTGGAACGCCGTTCCACCGCCTTACATTTAATAAAAGGACTGTGTATTAGAATATATAATATCTATGTGTTACATTATTTAATGATTATTACATATATTATATATGTAAATATTATAGGTATATTGTATCGAATTCTGACTATCGAAAATCTTATTCGTCCACCTGGTAATGTAGAGGTTCTATAATCATGTAGAGCACAGCATTTAACTCAAACACCCACTTATATATTTAATAATTATTCTAAGCATTATTTTCATTTTGCCAAGCGGAGATATGTCAAACAAGTGTTATATAAAAGTGCGTAGTAGTGGCGTAATAGAAAGAAAGTAATTTAAATATTTAATTATAAAATAAATTATAAAAAAAGAAATTCGTTAAATGTATCATGTCAGTATTTTTCTTGTCATAATAAATGAAAATTAAAATCATGTTCATGTTAAATATAACAGAACACTTTCTTGACACTTTCTATGTGAACTCGTTTTGTATAAATTTGAACCCAAAACAGGATAAAAATTAACACACTAGACCAAAATCGGTTCCGAAAATATAAAAAATAGTTATGCACACAATTTTTTTTACAGAAGGAACAATAAATTTTCTTTGAAAGTCAATATATGAAATATACACAACACCGAAGTGGAAGAAGACTTATATACTGGTGTTTTATTGACTCAATCTAATATTAATTCAATATATTAAAAAAACCCTTTTTCCTGGTCACTATTTTCAGTCCCCTTTTTTTAAAGCTAATTTTAGGTACTTACTTGACATTTGCAGCTTACATCCTTTTTATGGAATATGTATTAAGCTGTATACATTGTGATTTGTGATTATCGAATGGTTTTGAAAAATGATGTAAGAAGTCATTAAATAAAAAAAATACAGTGTACATAATTTCTATATTTTTTACAAAATAAAATTGTTGTATTAATTTAACATGACTACTTATGATAACCTAATCAGAATGCACTGAAGACATTGTAAGTATTATTGTGAGTTAAATTTATAGACTTTTGCACGAACTATGTTTAATGATAATGAAATAAATATCGACTGTGGAAAGGAAAAAGGACGTAACCCACATATATCAAATTTTACAGGAAGTGCATAAAACGTATTTTGATGATTTTAGGCCATATGCAAATTATGAATTATACGCAACCTTGAAGTGCACGGAGACTTCTAAACTGGTTTTGAATTGACATAATCTAATATTAATTAAAGAAGTTATCTAGAAAAAACCTTTATTTCAGTCTTTTTTCTTGGTTTTAATTTTTTACAAGGTCATCTTTTTCAAACTTTAAAGTTAAATTTAGATACTCATTCGGCATTTGCAGCTTGCACCTTTTTGATATAACATGTATCAAGTTTGATACATTGTGATTATTGCAAAAAACCTGTTATGAAAAAACTGTGGGTTACGTCCTTTTTCCTTTCCACAGTCGATATAATATATTTTAAAATTGCTGAATAATTGTTACTGACGTCTTTTCAGTAGCAACTGAGATTGTATTTTAGATATTGAGATAAACTTTTTATGTATACGGGATACAAGTATTAATCGATAGTCAATATTACTTTGAAATAACAATAAACTAATAAATAAGTAACGAGCATTCTCATATATATTATTAATAATTTTGATGCAATACTACAGTCGCGCAATCATAGAGTCAACATTGATTATTGATTATGAGGTGTCAATTTTTTTTTGTTACCGACATGAACGAAACGCTGTATCGATTATTAATGGCAATAATTGATATCTCTATTCCTTTCTGCATACTAGAGGTCTGCACGGGCCAAAATTTTACAAAACTACCCGGTCCGAGCCCGAAAAACTCACGCCCGACCCGGCCCGGGCCCGAGTCTAATGCCGCACTTGTTACCCGAACCCGACCCGAAGCACCGAGAAATTTGAAATCCTCGATTTGGTATACTTTTTCCCCAGATTATCTCCGAAAGTCCTTTTTTTTTTTTTTTTAGCTCACCGAGGAATTTGAAATCCTCGATTTGGTATACTTTTTCCCCAGATTATCTCCGAAAGTCCTTTTTTTTTTTTTTTTAGCTCACCGAGGAATTTGAAATCCTCGATTTGGTATACTTTTTCCCCAGATTATCTCCGAAAGTCCTTTTTTTTTTTTTTTTAGCTCACCGAGGAATTTGAAATCCTCAATTTGGTATATTTTTCCCAACATTATATCCCAAATTCCAAAGCCCGGCCCGGCCCGAGCCCGACTCTCGATTGCGCTTACCCGCCCGAGCCCGGCCCACGGGCCGGGTCGGGTAAGAGCCCGTGGGCCAGGCCCGGGCCCGTGCAGACCTCTACTGCATACAAACTTAAACAATCAGGTTGACCGCACTTTCTTATTAATTTTCTGAGGCGTGTATTGCAATACCAATGTTATATACTAAACTAGATTTGATTGTATAGTATTGTACAATTATATCTAGTAAATTTGATTAAATTATAGCCATTTTCAGATTAAAAATCAGTAAAAGTTGAATTTCAATCAAATATTTAGTCACCCAGAAGGTCTACCAGAAGTTAATAATTGACAAAATTAAGATAAGTACACACTGAGATTTTTCTATAACAACTATTTGCCTATATAATAACACAGTTTATGCCGTTGTTACTTATTGTGACACGTGTTTAGCTTCATTGAGAAGGTATATTGTAGCAAGAATTACATTTTGGCAAAATAGAAATTTTATTTATTGGTTATTAATATTAATTTAAGTTTAAAAGCATACAACTGTCACATTATTTCTTATTTTAATTTGTGAAATAGAATCAAAAAGCCATTTTATTGATATTATAACAATACAATTGCAGGTCTCGTGGCGTAGTGGTCAACGCCGTTGGCTTCCTTGACGGAATTCGTGGGCCTAAGTCCCATTGCAAACAGTATTTTTTCAATCGATTTGTCGAAGACAAAGGTTTTTGTGATGCTTAAAAAATATTTTTCAAATATCAGGGCGTAGCGAGAGCTACTTCTTAACCACTAGTATTATCATGTATTAGCCTAATATCCCTTTGCCCCTATATTAAAAAAAAGAGGTTAAGCTGTCAGGCGTTTGTTGAAATACCTCCATTAAAAGGCTATAAGCTCCACATTGGGAGCGGACATAGATAAAAAAAATCTACATATGTAATATAAAATATCGAGGCTAGAGGCTTATCCAAAAGTTTTAAATTTTCCATTTGCTGTTAACTCAAAACTATCAATTTGTAACTTTTGCAAGTACAATGACGATATATTGTATTATATTGGTTAACTGAGCGCTTGCCCTGAAAGGCTCTTTTCTTTGAATCCTTGAATGAGTGCTTTTATAAAACTATCTGTATTTTACAATAAAATAATAATTATCCTTCGGTAATTATGCCACTCACAATATTGCTTTAGGTGTCGATTAAAAAGATCGTACAAGAGATTAAAAAGTAAATTTGCACAGTGTTATTGCCTTTTTTGTTCTTGAAATATAGTTAAGTATTAAATTTGTTTCTTTTTAATGGACTATGTTACATCGATTACTTTTAAGGTGTTCACTGTCAATACATGGCGGAAAAGCATAAGGTATATTAAAAAAATAAAAATATTCGTTAATACTCATTCCACTTTTATTTTATAAGATCAAGACCGACTTAGCCCGAGCGTTATCAGTTGATAAAGGTCGTCACGAGCGAAACAGGTGCTAGTAATAAAAAATAAAGGTGCAATACTTTTGTTTGCAGCTCACATCGGTTACGTGGTCGAGTGGTCAACGTCGTTGGCTAAGAACACAAAGGTCCAGTACTGACAGTCTTTATATATTGATATTTCAATAGATTTATGGATTTATGTTTAAAGGCATGAATGTATGTGATGTATTCAATTCCCCCTTCCACCCATCCTTTCCAAAAAAAAACAGTGAGTTGCGATAGTGATTAGATAACTACTAGTCCTGTCCTAGCTCCATCCTTCTACCCCAACTGTCTTTGAAAAAAAGACGTTGAGCAACTGAGCAACCCATAGAAACTCTTCTGTTAAAATAATCTCGACGTGTAGTCTAGATGCTCCATATTGGGATCGGAGATGATTAAAAAAAATATCAATTATAATTTTTACTTTCAAAGTTTAGTCTTAGAGTATGGAAAATGTGTAGCTGCACACCTTTTGGCTAAATTTAATATTACGTATTATCATGAAACGAAAATATGGCCGTTTCTATTAAAATTTTCACGATTAGTTGTCATTATGTATATTATATTTTATAATTAATAAAATCAAATAATAATATTCGTTTTCTAAATTTAATTATACTATGATCATTAATTATATTTTGTTTTAACCATCTGTTTATATATTTTGTCAATTAATCATTACATATTTATTTTGTTTTCAGTTGAAAATATTTTCAAGTGAAATTTTTGTGACATACAATTATTTTTTACTTCGTTTATTTAAGGAACTATCAGTTACACGATATAATATGGAAATACTATAACTAAAACTCACCCTATTTACGTAAATAAAATATATTGTAGTAAAGTATCGATGTCCTATCTATATAACATATGTATATATTTTTTTTATAAAATAAAATATATGTGGTATGTTCTGTTAAAAAAATGAGTTGGTTAGAAGGAAAAAAAAATGCATTATATAATCATTATGCGATTCATAGTTCATAAGCCGTCCGTTCAGTCAATTTATTATTAATATTTTAAATCAATATAATGAATTTCTATCTACAGTCAAAACCATACAGCGAGTCCTTTTTTTATTCGAGTTTTTTGAACGGCACCGTTTCTTTTTCTAACGCGATTTACTCGTTGCAACGCGATTTTTCAAAAAAAAATCAAAAAGCAAAAAACTTTTTACACAAGAAACAGTGAGCTTTTACAAAATCTTGGATTGATGACTTTACTCTGAATTTTGTTACAATACATTTCTTGAATTCATAAAATATCACTTTTCAGCCAGAAATTTTATCTAAACACAGAGACCTGAATATGTATTAAATCTACTAAATAAATGCACCCCTAAGAGAAATAATTAACCGTCAGATCATCAAAAAAACCCAATATAATTATAATCGACTCAGTTCAAGAATCTACTAAAACAGCATTTTATCAAACAAGTCAGAACAAAATTTATCACTTTCGTCAAAAATGCGCGAACGAGATATATATATAAAAAGTCAATACAATTATGAATGTATACATATGTATCTGTTTCTCATTGTTTTTAAGTATAAAATAAAGAAATTAATGGTTAATATGTATTTTTTTTTAATTCGAGTTTTTTATACATTCATAAAACTAATTTATCAAACTATTATATATGAAAATATTTCTTTTAAGTGATTTAATTTTACGCGTCAGTTTTTAGAACCAATGTATCCCATAAAAATGGATTGGTTGTACCTAATTTTGTCTTTAAGCCCTCTATACGACTTGTTCCTTCTGATCCATAAGGCAGTTAAATAAGTGAATCAAAACGAATTTCTCTTGAAAATATGTAGGTTCATCTTGTGAACGGTCACAATTTAGATATAACAAGCAGGCAAGATAAAGCAAATATTATATGATTATGCTCAACGTCACATTTTTTTTTTCTTTGCTTGAACCTGGTCAGCCTATATTAATTCAATATCATTCTATTGGCGAACAAAACACTCTTTTAATAATTAAAAAAAACGCTTTATGCATGAACGATATCGAGAAAAAAGTTCTACTGTTGTTTAAGCCAGCTGTCACTAAGTGGTAGTCCGCGAAAGAATTTGTGGTGGTTTGCAAAGACGTTTGACTATATTTGCATTGATCGTGCATTTTTTATTATGAATTCATCTGCGTTTATTTGTTGTATATTTTCCTCGTTATATTATTAATAATATTCAAATTAATCAGTGCAAAAACAAGTTTTATTACTATTTCATATTTAGAATGTCACTTTTATGGAAACAAAATCATGTTAGTAGTCCGCGGTACGGATTTATTGAGTTTAGTGGTCCATGAGATCCAAAAGGTTGGCGACCGCGTTGTTTATACTATTTGAGTTTGTGTACATACTTACATTTTTTTTGTAAATTTATTTTTTGCGATTCGACATTGATTTTTTTATTATTTCCTCTACCTATTTTAAGGAAACAGAAAATTTGTAACAAAGGTTTGTTCAAATTTCACACTTTACAACAAACAACAGGCATAATGATATCTTAGTATGGAGTTTCAGGAAAAGATGTTATTATCATACGTCGATATATTAAGATTTAAGAATCTCTTATCTAGCCTTAAAGCCACTTCTAGTTTTAACGGTTTCACTGGAAACAGAGCAAATATCTCATTAATCCAGGAAGCAATACACGCTTTCAAATAATGGTCAATAGAAATATCCCATTATAATTATGTGATACTTGATTGATGTCCCACGCAAGTCTTTTTTAGTGAAAGAAAAAATAATGTCTTTATTATAAAAATCTATATACGTAATTATGTCACAATCAATTAAAAATATGAAGTGTTGATTGTTTTTTTCAAATAAATTCTCACTCTTAATATGAACTATTCATGAGAATGTCAACATAATATGGCAGACGTTTTTCTTAACAAAAACTGATTTTCAATTAGTCGTTAAATATCTAGTTTATGATATTAACTAATAAGCATTTCAATTGGGTATTCTTACGTTTGACTATTCAACCGCAAACGACAAAATCAAAAAGCATGTACAAGTCGGTTGCAAAGTTATAACTGTGGATACATATTAAATTTAGTAACAGCCACACAATTTGTTTTTACTCAAAACCCCAACGTCCCAAATTTACATCAAATTTTGTCTTCTTCTACACCACAATCAAACATGACACACGCTCCCAAATATGAACACAGAAATATTGCTCCATCGTATAGAAACTTGAAGAATCTACATACGCTTGGCCACATAACAGTTCTATGAAATATTTCTAACAATACGTACAAGGAAAACTTTCCTCAGATTAAGAAACTGCATGCGATTAAAATAATTGCTCACGATCGCCCGTCGTTTATCCTTAACGGCCTGGAACCGTTAATTTAGTCAAGTCGGTTAGATAATCACAACCGAAATGTTAGTACACGCAATGTCACTTTACGATGCTCCACATGAACGCGAGTGTGTCATAATCTTGTTATGCTTGTAACTTTACTACCGTGGTAAAAAGCCAATTATCAGCGTTTTGTGTGTGTTTTTTCAGCTAGGCTTCTAATAATACAATTGAACTCGGTCTAAGGATTTTGAAGTCTCGGCTTATTTCATGTCTCGGGAAATTCTTGCATCCCGAGACCGTAGTAATGTTTATGAAAACATATTTAAACGAATATTTCTGCGCATGAACACTCTCGGTAGCTCAAACAAAATATGACAAAATTTTATTGTAAATATAAACATTGCTTTATATTACACATCATTTGAGGGATTCGTTTGATTTTTTCGGTGAAATCATGTCATTCGAAAAATAGTACATTGGTTTAGTAATTTTATGGCTTTTATTACAAACTTCCGTCACATGTCGTTCAGCGGTCATATTTTATGTAATAAATGGAGGATTTAAAAAGTTTGTTACCTTTTTAATTGCTATCTGAAGGTCTAAAGCAGACGTGAGGAACCTGCGGCCTTATGGCTACTCTGGTGTGGCCTTCTGGCCAATTCTCAAATTCTGTATTTTTTTAAATTTCGTAAATTATTGGGATTTTCGAAATCGAAATCCTTGAAAGACCTAAAGCCCATCGCTGGTAATTTTGGGAAATCCGCAAATTTAAATTAGCATGAAATTGTTTTCGCCCGAAAATTCCCTAATCAATGTGTACTGCGGCCTTCATGTCGAATCAGAAAAATAAATGCGGCCTTTAGAGAAGAAAAGGTTCCCCACCCCTGGTCTAAGGTATAAGGAATTGTCAAAGGTTCTCAATGCAAAAAAATCTCAAACTATAATTTTCTCGAATTTTTAAAATTAACAATACAAATTGTGTTGAAAAAAGTCTCTCTCAAGTCTTGGGTTGTTTAATTCAAATGTCCCAAGAACCGAGACTCACAAAAAGCGTCAATTTCTTGGATTGTCTCGACACAGAATACATAGTTCGGTCGCACACCCACTCTTTTTCGGTAACGGTGAGACAAGGAGGATGAAGTTTGAAAATTACCAGTAATTAGTAGATCGTTCTTCTTGCATCCTGTTTTTTTTTGTGTCGGGTATGTGGGAAGTTATGTAAACATTACATAAATCTATGCTTCGATATAAACATTCATTAATCATAAAAAGCACTGTTCAAAAATTAAATTAAATAAATACTTTTTCTTTTTTTACTTTTATTACTTATTTATTAAAAAAAACTCGCTTGTTTTTAAACTCAAACTAAGCGATGCCGTAACAAAGATAGTTAACTTGAGTTGATGCATTGATGATAAAAAATTGGCCGATGATTCCTTTCGTTTTCATACCGAGTTGAACAATTATAAATATTAATTGTGCGAATTTTTTTTCAGTGTGAGTAAAATTCTTTTAGAAACTTTTTTGTACTGAAGAAAACTTTTTCAATGATGATTTGACAGTGACTGTGATGTTTTTAATATGTACATATTGTACAGAACAATAACAATAAAATACATATTCTATCTTAAGAGATATTACAATAAAACAGTGTAGAAATTGGTAGTCCTATTTATAACCGTTAAATGTATGCAGCCGTCTTCCATTATTCAATAATTATCATGAATATAAACTAATTTACTAATCATACCGCTGGCCAGATGCAGAGATGAATGTCACCGATATTTATGCCCTTAACTATTGTATATATAAAAAATACACAATAAACAATACGTGACAAGCTTAGTCACTTCCTTTGAGTGATATTGATTATTCTGTGTATCCGTGTAAAGTCCAAATCGCAGTAAATTCAAATCTGTTTCACGTTAAATCTAAAGAAAATATTTAGCATTACAGTCAATGCGCTAAATATTTATAAGTTGATAAATCATACGAGATAAACTCAATATAAAGATAAATTCGAAGAGAAATGACATCACGTACAACTATGTCCAAAATCTTAAAGTTAAATTAAAAACAAATAAATTTTATAAAAAAAAATCCCGGACTTTAGCTAAGATTCTACATGATCGGTAAGACAAAGCTCTTCCCACCAGACAACAGAAGCCGACAACGTAACTAACTAGAATATGATTAGTATGCTATTACACGAAGAAGAGCACTATATAAATATTCTGTTGATTTTTTTTTCATCAAGAAATACTCACCTTATTATAAATTATTACTTGAGAGCTGTGTTGGATAATGAGTTACCACGTTTTTTTTATTGTTAGTTAATGGATTGTAGATGATATAATAGTTAAACAGCGATACATGTGTTATGAATGACAACTAACAATTACTTCTCGTATCCCTGGGCTTTCAAGATTTGAATAAATTGCTCAAACCACTGAAAATTTTAATTCAACATTGAATAGAATATAAAGAAATAAAAATTGAATGTGTAAAAACTACGCAAAATATCCATTGGTTTTAAAATAATGTGTTAAATTGATGTTAATTTGTTTGTGTGACATTTAGAATAACAGCAGTTTAACTTTAATTATTGAAGTTATGAGATAAAAAAGCTTTTTAATGTTAAAGTTATTCAATAATACAGTCATGAATATTATGCGTAAGACATTGGCGGATCCAGAAATTGTCCCAGGAGGGGGACATTAAATTTGAAAATAAACATGATACATACATAATACATTAAAAAATAAATGATTTTAAGCTAATATATCTGAAAAAAAATAGTCAATACATAATTAAGTATGTATTCTACAAAACATAGTAAACTAAACGATTAAGGAGCCTATATCACAATAAAGTTTTAATAAAATAGAAAATTAATTCTCCTCAGGGGGGGGGCATGGCCCCCATGGCCTCCCCATTGGATCCGCCAATGGCGTAAGACTTATTATCTAAAAATATCAATATATTGGAACTAAAATTGAATCATAATATTTTTTGATTATATAATAAAAATACTTAATAATTAAGCAAGAGTACATACAATGGTATATTGATTTTTTTTTTGCTTATATTCTGATATTGTCAGTATTGAGTTTTATTGTTGGGATGAAAAACATGGTTAATATGGAAGATTAAAATAAAACTCTGTTTTTGTAAAAAAATTATAAAGGGAAATAGTTTAAAATAAATAATCAATTTTAAGCAGAAGCATTAGCATATTTGTTGTGTCTGAGGTATTAACTAATTAATATCATCATCTTAGTTTTTTTTAAATCCATGTCCGTTCCCAATGTGGATCATTTGCCTTCCTAATGGAAGTATCTTAATAGATTTTTTTCAACGACAACTCTTAGTTGATTCCTCGAACTCTCCCTTTCGAAGAGAGTAGGTAGGGTATAGAAAAACTTCGGATTAATACCACTTATAATCTAATTGATACATTTATGAGATTTGTAATGTCACAATATTTGTGGATAAAGTCTTGGGCTTTAATTAAGACGATTTATTGGTCGTCACCGAGAAATTTATATATTGACAATTATTAAGATTTGAAGACACATGATAATAAAAATGTCAAGAATGAGATGACTTAGTCTAAGTGGAAATATAGGTCTTCGATCGAAAGCATTTCGAGGACAGCATGTCGATGCACCGCAACGAAAGTGCCCATGTTTTGGCCGCATATGTGTGATCTTATTAATATGCGGGTGTTTCTTTAATTGCAAATCGCTGGTATTTATTATTCGGAACTGTACACTTTGATATATTTTAATACCAAGGCGGATCCGTTGGGGAAAATGGCGGCATGAAGCGTGAGGGGACCACGTATAAAGTGTCTGCAAGAACCGCGCGCGCTCATTCTCCGTCTCTCCTCAGTTCACAACGCGAGTGATATTATTATATCTTTACGGGTTTTTGCATTGTTCCACAGGTTTTCTTTAACGCGGATAGTGGTGATACTTGTTCTGTGAAATAGTAAAGTGCCAAACAAGATGTCAGTGATCAGAATCGTCGTAAGTAATGATTTCCTTTAAAACAAGTTTCACTTATAACTAGTCTCTATTATAACATGCTATATACAATCACTCTTTACAATAACTTGCCAACTGACCTCTTTAACTTGTATACTATTCATAAACACATTCACACTCTCAATAAGATAACCAAACGGTTTCTCACTAAATCCGATGCTCAGCTTTTCAATGGAAAAGTTTAGTGTAGAACATTCTACCGTGTACTCGACGCACCCCTGAAGCTTTGAATACGACCTTCACAGAAACTAAATTAAAGCATTTTTTTTTGCATTTCATTACTCAAATTATTAATTACATTAAGTTCACCGTCACTATTAACAATATAATATAAATAACATAATTTTTCGACACAATTTTCTGAATGGAATCGTATATATTTTACATTATAGTTTCCAATATATAATAAACCATTTCGTCACATCAGTACTACAATTAATCAACAATCATTTAATAATTGTTGAGAAAATGAAATTTGATTGACATAAATCTAAGCTATAATCATTGTTAAAATTTTTAATTAAAAATAGTGTTTTGTATAATTGGGAAAAAATAAATAAAGTTCAATTCATTATTGAAGAGATATGTGTAATATTATATGCAATAGGTATCTCGACAAAATTGATAAAATCCATTAACATTTCTATGTAAGTATGTTTGTAAAAATACATACAAACCTTATCGGTTTAAATGTAAATCCATAATATCACGGAAAAACGTGATTTTCAATTTTTATCATTTCAATCATTCTTAAAATTAGCGCATTTAGCCCTCATTCTGATTTGAGGGTGTATACTACCCTTACTATATAATGTCTCGATAATCTAATCTACGATTGTAATATTTACAACTTTACAAAAGTAAAAATTCAATTTGTACATGGTATAATAAAAAAAAAACAAAAAAATATTTTGAACCATAATTTAATAAGCCTAATAACTTATTTCATGTATTGTATGTATAAATTTGAACTTATATTAGTTTTAATTAGTAGTCAGTATCCATTTTATGACACGTGTTGACAGACTATTATTTCTTGCTACGATATTTGCATATTAAAACAGTCAAATGAGTGAAAGCTGGCAACACTTTTCATTTCAGTGATAACTGTAGCAAATTAACATTCAATAGGTATAATATTTTAATTTATTCAATAAATTGTTCTAGTAGGTATATTAAGATTGTTGGAAGCAATAAATAATAATTATTACGATGACGATTTTCTTCCAGTAGGCCTACTTTCATTTTCGTTAATAATAAAGTGAAAACAAGAAAGCAATGTTGTATATAATACCATACAAAAGCCACTGATACTTAAGATGAAGGTCATCGAAAGCTTTTTCTACACTCAACTCTTTTTGAAATATTTTAGTTACATATGAAACAATTTTGTAAATTTAGTAACTTTTATATACCTATTGGTGATTTTAACTGTTTTGTTAAAATTTTGTTAACTTCCAAAATGTTGCTGGCCCTTTAGAAACCAATTGAAAAACATGTTTTTTTTTTAATATACGTCCTGGGTTTTTACCGCCCATCAATAGAGCTGTAAGTGTTAAAGCATGTTTTTTCACTTGGTTTTTTAAGGGACAGAAACATATCGGAAGTATTTTTTAGCATCGTAGGGGAAGTGTTAATTTCCAGTATATTTATAACATCAATAAACTTTAGATATTTCTCTTTTTTCGTATTTTTACTTCGTTTTCGAAGTGCACTTATCCATATGATTTGGTGTAAATCTATTTTTTTAATATACAGTTCAACTTTAAGCGCATTATTGAATAAGTTTTCTTGATTGTAAATTTCTCTTAAATTTAAAATAAAACTTATTCAAAGTACTAAAATTACGAATGAAAGCTTTATAGCTTAGTTGCTTGAATTAAATTGTAATTGTCCATTTTTTTTTTAAATATAAATGCTTTAGTATGAATAACGCATCGTTTATGAGCTTGAAATCGTTATAAAAAAATCTCAGTACTAATCAAATCTATTATTTTTGATTAATATTCATCTGAAACTTTTTGTTTCACCGTTTTATGTTCTATTACAGAAAAGCTTTTATTAGTCACATTTATTGCGGATTTAAATTATTAACAATTTGTTGCGATTTCACAATACTGTCAATGAAATTTCTAATCATCGAGCTTTCTGTTCTTTGATTAATCCGAACCTAACATTCTCTCGTGACTCGATTGTTTTCTCAACTAATGTTTATTCTCGATTTAATTTCAATTAGACTTATGAATTTAAATCTAAGAAAATTGATATCTGTAAATATTTTATACATTCCCAACCGATTCTCGTCTAGCCTTTTGGGAGTTGATGGGAGAAGTTCATTAATTATTAAATTTTCTTTATATACTTATCATATCTGACAACGGAAGATGAGTGAATAATTTAAGACCAGGTCTCATCAAAAACTATATACAATCACTTGCGTTTATTAATTAAGTACATTAACTTTATAAGTTTAAACACTTTTTTATCGATGTCCGGTCCCAATGTGGAGCATATTACCTCCTAATGGAGGTATCTCAAAAGAAGTTTTTTTTCTACTAGAACTGTTACTCAGTCGCTCAACCCGCATTTTTTTTCAAATTGAGTAGTAGGGAAAGAAGGATAAGGCTAGAATATGATTAGTGGTTAACTAATCGCTATAGCTACACCCATTTATTAAAGGATCAGAAGGATGGGAAGAGAGGAAATATTTTGTGAATTGACGTCGCAAACACCAAGTCTTCGATCACAGCTTTGAATTAAATAATTCTCAAATTCACTGTGATCTTATCGGGAATCAAACCCAGACCTGCCTGATTGGTATTTCAAGCTCTAACCAACTCGGCCACTGCAGGCGACTTGTTTGGCTTGTTTTTACTATAACAGTAATATTATGAAAAAAACAAGCGTTTGTAAAATGCACCAACTACAATTACTACCTTTTTTAATGCATGTCTGCTCCCGATGTGGAGAAAATAGCTTCCTTATGAAGGTATATCTACATACATTTTCTACAAATATTGCTTTTTACTCAGTTACTCAGGGAGCAGATATGGATTAAAAAAAGGATTGTTTTTTTTTATTTTTGTAAAAGTTTATTACTTTATAGAGAATATCTTCACATATTTCTGTGTTAAAGAAGGTTTATAAAGTAGTCATTTTAAATTCTGAGATTTAGCCTGCAAATGTAAAAAGAATAAACAAATGTTAATCACTTACTGTCCCATTTCCTTGTGCAATAATGTAATTAACTCCATGTTGGAGTAAATTTTGCCTGCAATTAGCTGTGATTATTAATGCGTTTTCCCGCAGAATTATTCATTCTGTCCTTGGATACATGAGTCTGCAACAATCTTAATGAGAAAAAACACAATGCCTACATAACCCACATTGCGAGCAAAGTTTTGATATTTTCAATTTATGGATTATGGCATTCGCTTTTACTACGCCTACCTATTGAATATTGCATATGTTTTTGCTTTATATATGGCATTACAATAGTCAATCAAAGAATATTTATACGTAATTAATGCACCAAGAAATGCTGTTTTGTGACGCAATTTTATACAGTTATGCGTACGAGTCATGAATATTCCACTTATAGGCGTAACGGCTTATAAATCTTCACATTATTATATGTTACCAACAATTAAAAACAATTAAATATAAAAAAAGTGTATAAGAAGCTGTTGCGTAATACTTGATAATCAGTGTTTTCTAACAATAAAAAAATTCCCCCAAAACTTACGCAATTTAACATTCATTGTATTAATTAGTTACCTTGCGAGCTTTATTTAAAAGCTTAATAAATATCAAATAGCACAATTTAACTGCTGAAAAGTAAAGAAATTAATGTAGTATGTTAGGAAAAAATAAATTCAATACATTATAAAATTCTACACTCTTTAAAGTATCGTAAAAGTGAAGTGAGCTTAGTAAATACACACTGCAATAGTACATATTTTTATTTCTAAAAAAAAGTTGTTCAATTACAAAAACAATATGTAAGTAAAAACTTGAAAGTTCAAATCAAAAATTTAACCATTTTGCCACATTGCTCATTTTACTGTCGATCACCGTGACCGAGTAGTTTCTGTTCACCTACCGTTTCGTTATCGCTGTCACGAGTGAACATGTTTTCACTCTCAATTCGTATCTTAAGCTGTGAATGTCTGTGATCTGTAATGTTTCTGTCTGCTATCGTCCGTTAATGTTAATATAGTCATTTGATAACGTTATAATTTTATCTATTAACCTATTTGAAAATTTAGTCTGAGTAATTTGAAATTCTTAAAAAAGTATTGGTCAAGTCAGTAATGATGCTTAATCACTTTTAGGGTGTTCACTGTCAATACTTGGTGGAAAGGCATTATATTAATAAAAACACAATAATCCTTTGTACTTCATTCCACTTTATTTAATATGTCAGGACCGGTTTCGCTCATTACGAGCATCGTCAACTGATAAGAAATATAATTTAACAGTGCTATTTATACAAAAATGAACAGTTATAAACAACAATTGGCATTGAAAAGAAAATACCAATTACATTAAAAGTGATTCTAAAATAGCACAAAATTAAAATGTTTAACACATCTAACATATAATTAAAAAGTCATCTCAGATTAATAAATTTAGAATGGGAATTGAAAGTAATTACAAACATAATTAAAATTTGGGAATTCTTTGACAAAGTGATACAATAAAAATAATGACATTAATAATGACAATAATATAGTGAATAGGCTTAATGATAGTTAAGAAAATTTCCCCTCTTCCGTACACTTACCAACTACTTGGAAGAGGGGAAATTTTCTTAACTATCATTAAGCCTATTCACTATATTATTGTCATTATTAATGTCATTATTTTTATTGTATCACTTTGTCAAAGAATTCCCAAATTTTAATTATGTTTGTAATTACTTTCAATTCCCATTCTAAATTTATTAATCTGAGATGACTTTTTAATTATATGTTAGATGTGTTAAACATTTTAATTTTGTGCTATTTTAGAATCACTTTTAATGTAATTGGTATTTTCTTTTCAATGCCAATTGTTGTTTATAACTGTTCATTTTTGTATAAATAGCACTGTTAAATTATATTTCTTATCAGTTGACGATGCTCGTAATGAGCGAAACCGGTCCTGACATATTAAATAAAGTGGAATGAAGTACAAAGGATTATTGTGTTTTTATTAAAATGATGCTTAACTATAATTTTATATATTTGTAGATAGGGTGTTTATAATTATTATTTTTAGTGATTTTTTGTAGAATTTATTCTTGTCTTATTATTAATGAAAAAAAATTAGCCCGTCGCAAGTCTCCAAATTTAAAAAGCTTAATATGTAATATAATAAAAACATTATGACATCATAAACTTTGTTAAATCATTGTGTCGATACAATCGTTCTTTTTGGAATGGAAAAAGAATTCGTGTCTCAATTTCAAACGAAACAATTACATATTATAAATTAATCAATATTTTTAAAACGACTTCTTATACTGTTTATGACCCATGCATTGTACAACTGTGACCCCCCAGTTCTTTTACAACGTTGGCATCATATGACCTTTATGAAATCAGACCGAAGTCTTTTCTTCATCTCGCTGAAGTTTTATTGGCAGTAAATAGTATTACATTTGTCTCTTTTTAATCAATGTAACTTTTTGAATGTGATTTTTTAATTATTTATTTTCTTTTTTTAAGCACTATTCAAATGGTTAGTTGAAAAAAATGTCAATGTATTATAGTTCCACAAATATTGTTTATAAATGATTGATAGTCATTAAGGCTTACGCCCTCACCATAACTATGTATAAATTTACATTAAATACTGACTTAAAAGATATACACAGTACATCAGCCGAAATAGCTATCAACTATATAAAAAATAATATTTGACTTAGAACACGGAGGTCACGGGTTCGAATACCAGCACGGACATTTTTTATAGATAGATTTTTTTTATCGATTTCTTTCCGAAGGTATGAATGTATGTGATGTTTTAAATACGAGCGATTAGATAGCCACTAGTCATGCCCTAGTTCTATCCTTATATCTCTACTTTCTTTGAACAAGGAGTAGGGATATAAGAACTTTAGGAGGAGGCCATATGCTTCGTATTGGGAGCGGACATGAATTAAAAAAAGATTTACTATTTTCACTTCATTATAATAGAGTTCTACCAAGGCAATACCAATTAAATCAAAAACTATTCAAATGTAAAACCAATCCTATTTTACGCGATTTAATTACTCGATTTTGATTTTACGTGATTTTTTAGACGGCACCGTTACGATTTTTCATACATTTTTGATATTTTTTACGCGGATTTGGAACCGATTTATCAAATTATATAAAAATTAAGTTTTTTTTACGCGCCACTTTCTGGGTATAGCGTAAAAAAAGATTTTATCATTTTTATTTCCCTACTCGCCTTTTGTTAATGATATACAAAATTAAAAACAACACGCCATACACATATGGTTATTAAACCACGCATTTTTTAAGACTACGCCTTGGTGCTTGTAAACAGGAGTCATATTAACTTTCTATTATAGTATGATCTAATTAACTTACTTAAAAGTCATGTCAGATACTCTGATCAATATATATATATATGTCTACTTGACTGACGTAAGAATATTAAAAGAGTTATAAACTGCGATCTAAATAATTAGTGTTAAGTTATCAACACAAGTATACAGAGAAACTTGTCATGTATATTAATGTATTTTGTACGTAATCACTTTCACTAGAAACTGTTATACATATGCTGTTTGTAGTATCGTTTTGTGGGACAAATATTTTAATTGATCACTGGCCTCTTAGAATCCGATTCAATTGACCGCAGAACTACGATTAAGGTAACTTGGAGAAAATATTTCTAGTTGTATACTAGAGTATACGCTTATACTAGAGTATTTTAATCGTAGATTACAACTTCGGAACCGGTTCTAACGTAATACACTGTAAAAAGTCAAAATAAGACACTCGTAAGTTCAAATGAGTAACTTATCGCTTCCTTGATAGTCCGAGATCGATTATAGTAATGAATATAAAAAATGAGTATCTACGATACGTCGTCGCCTTCACCTTTTAGCGTGTGTTTCGGCTAACTTGCATGTGATGTTGGAAATCTGTTGGGTCTATTAATCATGAGATCTCCGTTTTTTTTCAAACAACATAATGCAAAACACTATGTGGCAATAAAACAAAACACACAGATCGTGAGAGTGAAGAGTGAGAGCCATTTTCAAGGCTTTTGCGGTCAATCACAATCAGTAAGTAGTGTTGCAATGCTGAGAATAACCTTTTTACAGCCATCGAAGTATTATCAATGCTTGGAAGTAGATTATATCAACTGAGTCGGAGACTTTCACACGTCAAAACTTCACTGAACAAAAGATTAAACTGAACTCATTTTCTGATTGTATTGCACGACATTTTTTCTAAAATATCTAAAATATGTAGTCATATTTTTACTGCAAAGTTTGGCTTACACAATCAAAACATGAATAACATTTTATACATTGACATCAAATATAAAGCAAATAATAATTACGTTACAAAAACAGAAAATTAAACACTGATTATTCAAAATTCGTTAAAGGGGTGATCAAAATAATATATATCATACAAAGCTAACCAAGTTAACGCTAAAATAGTACCAAAAACATAATATTCCAAATCACAATCTTCACATGGTTTCAGTTGGAGGTTTGGGATAACAAAATTAAAGGTAACATTAAACAATGTATTTTGACCCAAAATTTTAAATTAAGTACACCCAATTCTCTTTTGCACGGGGATATGTTTCACACGAAAAAGCCTTGCAAAAAAATAAAATGTGCATAGAGAAATTAAAGATACATTCCATTGCATTGGATCGTGCAATTTCAAAACCGTGTAAAAAAAACCAACGCAAAAGAGAATTAGGTGTATACGTATATTTCTCTTTTTTTAATGATCATATTATCTCTCTTTAAATAAGGAAATCATGTGGCGTATCTATGATTGTTTATCTACCGTCAATTGCTTTACTTTTTCCCATGAATGCCAGCATCTCTCGATTCCGTACAATACATCTTATGGTTAGTACTCAACAGCCGTCCAGAGCGCTAAAGTCCCATCGGTTGAACGAAAAAAAAAACAGCATTAAGGCTCTCCGGAAGCATCCGCAGCAGATACTTTGAAATTAACTGGGTCACGTTCTAGCGTTTTTTTATTACCACTGACAAAACAGGCCATGCCTTGTAAATAAAACACGGTTTTATTTTTAAATGCATTTATCACGTCTTTCCACAAAGAATTAAGAGTAAACACCTTAACAAGTAATACATGAGTATTCAGTATCAATAGATCAATATTGTAAGTTCTACCACATCTGTATATGATATTTTATAATTATAATATTAAGATAAGTTTAATCTGACAGTTGATTATCGAATATAATATAACACATCTTTCCGCCCATCAGTTTTTCTGTTGCTTATTAATGATGAGTTCAATAAAGAATATAATAGCATAAGAGCCTTCACACAGTATAATTATTGATTCGTTTAATCGAATAATACTTCCTGGTACCAGGGGAAACAATAATTAGCTCTGCATTACAGAGGTGCTAGCTGTATCCATGTATTTACTGTGTCCGATACAAACATTCCGTACTGTTTCTTACTTAAGTACTTCACGCAATATTGGCAGTAGCGCTAAAGCATTAAATATATTTTAGCGTGCAACGAAAGTGGATTGCGTGCCGATAGAACGAAACCGTTTTCCGGTAAATTATTTGCAAAAAGGCACACATTGGCATAACAACTCTATGCAATTTTCCGCCAAAACATGCCGCATTTTTTTGGCTTATGTAAACTCGTAAAAAAACTTTTTAGGTGAATGTACTTCATGCATCGGTAAAGAATTTGTAATGTTATAAATTCTTGCCAATATGCACGTACTGTTCATTCAAAAGTATGTTAACATTTAATCAATAATCAATAAAAAAAATCATTGCATTGATACATCAGTAAAATTAAGCAAACCTGTATACGTCAATATTTCCTGTAAAAGTATTTGTCAAATAAACAATATACAACAATTTCATACTAAGTTCATGAAGCCTTTTCTTTAAGAAGCTTTTATTGTGTACACTATTTCATTAACTCAGTTCTGGCATAAAAAGAAAAGCACCGTGATTTTAGTTATGCTAACCAAAACGGTCCTATTTCAAGCTTCATCATTATATTTAAGCAACAATATTTAAACAGTTTAAAAATAATACAGTTATTATTTATGTCATATTTAAAAATGAATAAGATTTACTATATATAATACATCGATTAACTCGGAATAATATTTCAGAAAACATTTATTTTTTTATTTGAAAACACATGTTTTGTAATAAATATTCAATAGTAAATAATGTAAAAATATTTAAGTTGGTTCAAGATTTAAGGTTAATCAGTCGGCTATTCCATAAAATATATTTATTTTATAATTTTGATCCCAAACGCTCGCAGTTTTCTGTTATCTTCATTCTTTTAATTATGATGTTTTAAATAATACATTATGGCGATGCAAACTGTTTATATTTGAAATGCTTAATATAATTCGATTAATGATAAAACGTTTGTGATATTAAAGTATAAAATAATTATATTATAATACCGATCATTTCGTAATCAAGTATCCTACTACCAAATCATCTCTGTTAACAAGACGTGCTACTGACTTTTTGCGAATTATTTAATCATGACTATACTAAATCATAGCATTGATATCAAGTCCAAATCTCTTAGCGTCGTTTATGTATAAAATTTCGCATGAAATAATCTCGATTTAAATTTTCCCACGGTATGTATTAGCGAGATAGTTGTTATCAAGGCCTCTAGCGAAAAGGGCGCAAGTTACTTACTTATTATATGTATATGAAATTAACGGAAGGTGACATTGAAACATATATTACCTTTATTGTAATCGTATTATTGACTGGATAAGATAACTATAGTGAAAATATGATGACTTTGTTTTTGGTTTATATCAAGCAAGCTTCAATTATCGAAACATTTATTCATTAAATGAAAGTAAATTTAAATAAATTCAAAAGATTATTATTTATTTGATGACATTTCGTTGTTTGTGGATATGATTGATTTAAAAAAATTTGGAGCGTACATTTACAAAGCAATCATAAAATTTCTTCTGAAGGTTCGATCAATCTTACTCACTTAAATTAATGAAAAAACTTGTTGACTTTGGTCGTGTTTTTTCCCTATAGATAATAAGGCTACCACGTCATGTTTCCCTGTACCCCTTCAATGAATTTGGTTTCTCTCATGACATGTCAAAATCTTACAGTTCCGTCGAGTACGTCTTATGAATTATACCCAATCCTCGTCCAGCAGGCCTGTCAGAAAAAGAGCCAAGCAGTATTGAGGTTCTCCATAACCACTAAAGTAACTGAGGGTCGCGATAAATTTACTGTAAACGAAGCGTATAAATTTTTCTATTCGTTGATTTGATCCCTTGACCTCACAGCCAACTATGACGAAAGCCCTAGAGCGCTATAATTGAACTACGTGGCAAAAATTTTGTTTGTTGAGATTATTAAAAAAAATACTTTGCATAGTTATTATATTTTATTCTGTCGATAAATATATTCGGTGATTATGCAAAAATTTAAAAATGAACCTTTACTTAATGTATTATACATAGCTCGAAGCAAAACGATTGTTTCCTAATTACAATAATAAAAAAAAAATACAACGAGTGAAACAATTACTAAGTTACCATCATTTTTATATTGGCGAAGGTCTTCTTGAAATACGTATTTAAGTACCTATATAGAAATATAATATTAATCAAATTAAAAAATATTTTTAAAAAAACACCGCCTCAATCGTTTCCTGATGGGAAAATACTATAATAGATATTGACCAAACGCAATTATGCGTCAGCGAAAATATTAATATTGGCTACTAAAAAATTGGTAATAAATCCCAACATAATGCCAAACATTTTATCTTATCTCGACAATTGGCATTCATTAAGTGGCTTACAGATCGTAAATAAATAACACGCAGCAAACTCATATTGATTCCATCTTGAATTATTTCAATTTATCAGTGTAACCTTTAAACGTTTCTAGTATTATTAACCTATAAGCATTGCTGTTGGAGATGTATTTTATGAAATGGCTCTAAGCACACAAAAAATATGATAAATACGTATGGCCACAAGTTGTATTAATATATTATATTAATATAGTCGTTATTCATTGATGAAAAAACAAGTGTCAACGTACACAATAAAACATGAGGTATTCTTGCGGTTTTATAATAAATACGTACTGACAGCTATACTTGACGCAAAAATTGTTTTTAAGCGTGTATCAATAAATAAAGCTGTGCATAATGGAATGCTTTAAACGCGTTTTTCTGCTGCGCTAAATCTTATTGGTATTTTTTTTTGTAAATTGAAATATTAATTTTACAATACGTATATTTTATATTTAAAGAAATATAATTGTTATAGCCGTTTATTTAATGTTATGGTACAAATCACTAATAATAGGCTGCCAAATAATACTTATACTACCTTTCTAATATTACAATGATACTTACAAATCAATACCAATAAAATTTATTGAGTAATTAATAATTTGTTGAGATAAAACTGCAATAATATTACTGTGTAACTTTATTTTGATTTGTTAAGTAAGTGGTCATAAAGATGCAATTTATTGACCTATAATATATTGACACAATTTGTTTTACTTAATTCACATTTTTAAAAAAAAAATCTAGTGGCTTCGGGAACGAAAACACTACCTTCAACTCAATACTCATTAATCATGAAATGAAAAGCATAAGATAATCGTATATCACACTAGGACCTCAAAAATGCTGAATATCTACATATATTTTATTAAAACTAATTAAAATGAAATGAGTAACTGTTGGACTATGATCTGTTAATTGTCTTTTTTTATTTGTTATAAAAAAATCATTCTTTGTGTCCGTTGATTATTTTTACAAACTCACTTCCAGAATAATTTCCGCTTTACATTGTTAATTCAGTTTTGTTATTACATTAATAGTGTTCCTTCCGTAATAAGAAAAGTACGGATCACGCCGTATTGATTTAAATATCGACATTATACAATCTGAAATTAAATAGATTCCTACTTCTTTACAATCACGAATAAAATATTTTAAATTTCCTGCACGCTGCATACATTGTTTAACATCACGACTTATAATAATAACGGATATCAGAATGATACAAAATAACTGTAACATAGCAAAACCAGCATGACAAATTGAAGAATTGATCTTGAAGTGCATATATTGCTGAAGTTAATGTAGGTTTGATCTGCAACTATAATACTTCGACATACATCAGAAGATTTTTCATAGCTTATTTTCTTACTTTAAAAATATTTGGCGTAACAGCTCATAAAAATCTTCATTCCATTTTTTAACAAGACAAGATTTTCAATTCCAAAATCTTAAACATCGATTTGAATTATAAAACTAGCCGATTAATTATTTAATTTATTTTTTGATCAAAAATAATATATATAAAAAAATAGGTTACTTCTTACATAAAATTCTGCACTACAACCTCTCCGCTATCCAGTTTTGTATTAATTTGAAGATTATTGATTGTTTTAATGGTCTAATCAATTTATGATTAATGACACGATAACTAAGCTGTCCAACAAGTGTCTATTTTTCTGATGATGTATAAACTTAACACTTTCCTAACTAAGATGTGTAAATAGTACACATACCTTCTAATAATTTACATTTCTTTGTATATATAATAAATACTCGGCCTAAAATTCAGGTATTCCTCCCTTATACATTTACGCATTGAGTAATACAATAGTAAATATTGTAGTAATGTTTTATAATTTTCATGATTCACTCCCGTTTTCCTGATGTGTAACGGATACACAGCTCAGGAGCGCGTACATTTTTTGCATAGTAAGGAAAAGGTTAAAGCTCCACAGAAACATTGCGTAGTCTCGATTTAATATTAACTTTTCGTTAATACTAAAAATATTTCATATTTTGAGGGAGCATATTGTAAATAAAATCTTCGTAATTGTGGTACCTACAGCAAAACGCTTATTATAAAATTTATTTTCGTAGTTCTATGTTTATATTGTTACTATACTAATTATTATAACAACCTCTAATTAACAATACAAACTGATTACAGTAAAGCCCCGAACTAAGGCTGTCGCATTTATCGTTTTCCCGCATGCATCGTTGTTTTTGAAGAACTCTTGAAAACGATGAAATAAGGTTTTACTGAATATGGATTTAACTTATACATTATAATCAACCAAACCAAATTGATAGTTCATTTCATCACTTGATTTCATACAATTTAAATAAATGAAAAACATGTATTTTACTGTTGTCAAACGGTCGCAATATGCCAAAATAGTTTCCCCAATGTGTGCAAGATTAGTTTCACCGTCGTCTTAACGTGATCAGTTCCCAGCTGCACTCTGTTGCGACACAGTTGAATCGTGATGTGTTTGTTGTACTGAGCGGGTCTTTCGCTCGACCGTCTGTGTACCTCTTAAATGGCAACGTATTACGTAGAATAGAGGCTATACTTACCTAATGTCGGGCACGTTGCGGAACTCTTGTCCACCATCTTGCATTTGTCTATACAGGAGGTCCACAAGCGCATACTGTAAGACGATAATTGGTGGACTGAAAGATAATAATACCGCCAAATCCTTGAATGGATGTAAATCTCATTCGAAAAGTTAACTTTAGTTAGTCCAATAAGGTTTTTACACTAAAGTTTTTCGCAATTTCAATAAATGCTTTTTTTAATGGCTGTAATTAATTGTGTTATTAATTAATATTAGAAAGGTTTTTCATTTATTGACTGAGGTAATTCATTAATTAAAATCGTTCTTTATGATGTTCCACTTGCTTTGTAATTAAACAATACGTATTTCGCTTCTTTGATAAGCATCCTTCTGAAAAATGAATTGCAGTTCTCTTTCAGTGACCAAGTTATGTGGTCACATATTTTTAAAATCACCGACATATCTTGTTCAACCATTTAAAAAAATATTTTTTTGCTTTAACTACTAGGTAGGGAAAAAAAACTTTGATGTAATTTATTACATTTACCATTAATATAAGTGTAAAAAAATACTTGCTATCGTAAAGATTTATGATAATTTTATTGTTTAAAACATTTGCATTCTTACACAATTCATATTAAAACTTGTTCTTATTTAGTATTAATTTGGATATTTTTATTATGTTTTCTAAAATTATAGACAGATTTGGTATATAATTCAATGATTTATTGTGCTCGGATTCCGTGTGGGATTTTCCTATTAACTAGTAAACGGAGTGCAAATAATAAAGTAGATATAATAAACATCATACCCGTTTCAAAAGAGATAACTTTTAACGACCTCTGCCATACTTTTCATAAATCAATGTCTGTCGAAAGCTTTCGTAGTGGGCATTTCATTTGGTATATTTTCAATGTGTATCTCTTTAGTATGAAGAATGATATATTCACGGATGTTATGTTACTTTTTATTTCAATGATCTATAAAACATTATAAATGATTGCTACTATTTAGAGTATAAAAAATGTAACGCATTTATTTATTTAAAAGAACACTCAAATTATAACAGCACCAGCACACAGCCATGCCAACTTGTTTCAGCGAAAATAATTATTTAACACACTATGAACGGTTACGTAGTATTTATTATAGTTTTAATGATTTATTTAAGTTGCTTATTCGTTTTAAATTTAAATTATGTAACATAAACAATCATTTCATATACAGTGGTGGTTATTGGCTTTTATTTAATACACTTAACGCAATGTATTAATATTAAAAAGCAACTCACACCTTTTAATAGGTGCGAATCTTTTAATTACACTCGAATTAAAAAAATCTAATTAGATATCAAAATGGCTGTTGTTAGCAGTGTATAAAAGAAAAAGTTAATTATTCAATGAATAATAGTCTAATTTGAATTAGCATACATTCCACGTTGGACAGTTACTTACCTTCAAATTCCGCTCGCTTCGTTGGTAGACTAATTATAAATTGCTCATGATGTGGGATATAAACAAAATACCTCCGTATTGCATAACATGTGTGTTCGTGTATGTAACGTTTTCACTTCTTGAAATATCGCTCGAAGTCATTTGAATTGAAGCGAGGACTGCTTATGATGATAATTTTCGAAGTTTTCCTTAATCTAGATCAAAGGCGTGGCCGTGATATTTGCGTATTCGTCACTCTGAGTATTTTCAGATATTTTGAGAGCAATCACTTTAAGTTAGTGGTAACCAAACTTTATGTTACTGCGCCTCCGTTTGAAGAAAAAATATCTTCGCGCCTCCCCATTCTCTATTTCATAAAGTAATAAAAACACGTTTTAAAGGTAAATAAATATTTTAGACTATTCGCGTCTCCCTTTGCAATAGCCCACGCCTCCCAGGTTGGAAATCGCTGATTTAAGTGAAACAGAATTGGGATGGAATGCGTTATACATATCAACAAGCGAGTTGCTTTTCAGAATTACAATAACAATACATCAGCACTAGGTTCTCAAATCAAATATTCGAATATATTCGACTCATTTTTTTAAAATATGCAAATATACGAAACGACTTGGTTAGTAAAAAAATGTTGTTCGACGTCGCATTATCTCTTAATATGATACATTTAGCCGCCTGTGTGGTCGAGTGGTCAACGTCGTTGGCTTCGGTTACGGAGGTCACGGGTTCGAATCCCAGTACGGATAGTTAGTTTAAATCAATTTATGAATTTATGTTCGAAGGCATGGATGTATGTGATGTCTTGAATTCCCCTCTCCCACCCATCCTATCCTATAAACGGGGCGTATTGAGAGCGATTAGCTAACCAGTAGCCCTGTCCTAGCCCTATCTTTCTATTCCGACTCTCTTTGGAAAAAGTAACTGAGTAACAAACAGTTCTCGTAGAAACACTTACATTGCGGTAAATGCCATTAGTAGTCCATATACTTCACATTGGGAGTGGACATGGTAAAAAAAATAATGATACATTTTGTTCATTAAAAGACATAACATTAAATCATGACACGTGTTGGAAAATAATATGTGCTTACAATTAATACGTCTCGCAAGTATGCAAAAATTTAATGTACACGATAAATTCATACACTTGATTCTTCGAATATATGTACAATTGGAATCCCTATTCAACAAATACTTTTACTTACTTTTTTAAGTGTAGTCAAGGTTAGTTGTTAAACGTTTTTTTATATAAAACGCTAGCCCTGGTAATACCAGTGCAATATTTATTGTTTAAAAAACTAGCACGTATATTATGACCGTTTGATGCAGTTTCGAGGTAAAATGAATTACCAGCAGAATAAGGGTTTCATGGACTCACGACTTTCTATTATTATAATGAGTACACACTACGTTGTCAATAAACATTAAAAAAAATATTACATAATATCGTTTTGTATTAAAATATGTCTAATATTTTGTCTTAGATCAATTGAAATCAAAGCAGCATATAGCATCGGAGCAGCCTTCCGATTTTAAATGAAATGCTAAACATGCCGGGGTCTTCACTCCTATACCTTATATAAATGTGATCATAAAACCTTTTCCGACAAACAAATAAATATAATTCTTAAAACCACTCACTACTCAAATCTGTGGGCATTCCCATGGGCATATCCTTTTCGCCAGCAATGGCTTTAAGCTCGGTGATACATTTATTTATTATATAAACACGAAACATTCATTTACTAAGCGTCAGCTCAAGTTCTTCCGTGCACTTGAAAGCCCAGAGGTGCCGAAAGGCGAAACCCGGGTCGTTAGTGACAAAATCCGTGTGAATGTACATAATTTGAACGATTCAAATTTGACATCAAATAACTTAACACTGCTCATAAGTATAATTACATTTAGTCTTGATTCGGTGGGAATTGTTCTGATTTAAATGGAAGTCCATTCTGGCTACATTTTGTTCTTGTTTATTAATTCAGCAAGTTATTTCCCCCCCCATATTTTTGACGATTTTCATCAATACATAGATAAATTTATAAAATTAAATTGGTTACTAGAAAACAAACAATGGAATTGTTATTCTGTTCCGCTCCTTAGTTGGAGCATATGACCACTACATGGTTCCTCCACGACTCTCTGTCCCCCGCCAATCTTCTTGCTTCCTCTCATGTCACCTCTGCGTCCCGTAGCTCTGCCGAGTACATTCTCTAAATGGTCATCAGTGGCCTTCCACGACGGCGGAATCCATCCGGTTGGTAAAAGTGACAGGCAGAATTCAGGATTTCTTGAGGCATCCGCAGTACATGTCCAAGTCAGGTATGTCGTCGCTTTTTCACTTTGGACGTAATTAAAGGCTGTTTAGTTCGTTCTCTAAAATCTAAAAATTTCTGAAAAAACATTCGGTAAACTATAAAAAATATGAAACATTCAAAACTGCACAGGTATAAATGATTACAATCAAATGAAAGATTTCTTATGTTAAAGGTTTTTAGTTTTTTTTCTTTATCCAATATATTTTTTAATAATTTGTCCCAGTTAGAAAAAAATATACGGCAGTCTATCCGTAGCTTATGCCTTGCAGGTCTGCACTCGATTCGCTACAGTTTGGTCAGATTATATAAAGCTTTCAAATGTCCTACATTGAACAATACGTCATTATTAAGCCACTGACCGAATATGATGCAATTTTTAATATATCAGATCAGTGCATGGTATACCATTTACTTGTCAATTCTACGGCATACCGTCAATGAACAGCTAATTTGTAATATTATGTCCGACATGTTCCGATTGATATTTTATTTATGTGCTGCAATTTTTCGAAGCATTGTGAAATGCGGATTTCCATGATAATATTTATCACGATATAAATAAATCTACTCGTTGACATTTGCAAACCGACCGCACGCAATATAGACATAAATATGTATATTTCCTTCCTTTATAAACTGAATTAATAATCCTGTTGAAATAATTCTAAAAAATCTACTGAAATAAAGTTTTTATTTAATATTAAAATAAAATTATTGATACCTTATATTGTTTTTCCACTATCTGTGTTGTGTAACACATATTTCAAACACTTTTAAACACATCTTTATTAAGTTGAAATAAAATAAAATTGCCTTGATTGAATTTTTTAAATAAATAATTATGTTAAATAATCGCTAATTGTTTGTATTTAAAATGCAAAAATGTGACAAGCACATAAATAAATTTAAAAACAAATATTTTTACAGAAAATTCAATAATGATTGCATATTTTTAGTGTAGCTTTCGAGTCAAGCATCCCAATCATATCAGTGTATTGTACAAAATCATAATAATATTATTTTATGAATCAATAAATTTAATTGCAATGCCAAGCTCGTTGTAGTGATGAAATATTTTTTTCTCTCTCGTAAATCGTGTGGGGTAATTTGGTTAACTTGACCCTGTATCTATAATATAAGAGAAATGGAATCAAGGTACAAGAAACTGTAACAAGATTGTTTTGTCTGCAAAGGTACAGCAATAATAAATTACTTAATAATTATTCTCCTGAATACTGTTTGTGACCTTGTATACGTCCAATTAGCTCGTCATGTTATGCGTAGCTTTAGATCTTGACAACTGTCAATTGAGAATAACATTATAATTTATAACTTTGTTACTTTACTGGTTGTATTACCAGATACGTGTTTCAACTTTTGGAGAAGCATCTTCCAACTGAAATTTGAATTTAATTGGTATATTAATAATCATAAAGGGATATACATATATTGGAGATTTAAATTTAAGATATGATCACTATTAAAATGCAACCATAATTTTAATACTTAACCCTCCAAGGACGAGCGTGACCATATGGTCACAATAAACACCGTTGTCTATTGAACCCACTATTCATCCTTTTTCTACCTGAATATCGTTGCTTTCACTCATATTTGGTTAAGAGGGATACAGACTTCAGATAGTCATCAGCCGCGGGGACAGAAACGGCCACCAAAAGCAAATGCGATTTTTTGAATTTCCATTTTTTAATTGACTTTTTAAAACTTTTAGTTATTTTTTTTTTATCAAAACATCAAATTATTTACAGTTCTTTTGCTAATATATTTGTATTGAGATTATGTTGATCTAAAGAAGTCAAATTGTAAATATTTTTAAAAATTTCACGTTTAGCTATATTTCAACTCCGAATGTTTGCGTGCCCATACGGTCTCACTTGTCCTTACTACTGTCCGTACAGAATATTACACGGTAATAAAAGGATGAGCATGGCCATAAAGTCATGCGGTGTTTCTATACAAGGAATTTGCGCTTTTTTTTATTTAATTTTTGTTACGAATAAATGTTATCCGTGACTTCAATATGGCTTAAAAATATATTTTTTATCGAAAAAAAGCTCTCGTCTCTGGAGGGTTAATTTGCTTAAGGCACAGACCATCAGCTTAATTATTTAGTCTTAAGTTTATTTAAAGGTAAATAGTATGAAAAATTTGAGTTCATAGCATCCAAGAGTTCTTTGAAAAACGATATAAAGTTATCTTCAAGTAAATTTGAATAAAATTCAACCTTGTTATACCAAGATTGCTGAAGGATAGCTGTAAAAAAGTTAGTTAAAAATGAATTTCCTGGCCTAACAGCAAACACCAGTGTTTCTAAGACGATTCAAGTAAACATTGTAAACTGACGGTTGCCTTATTGTGACTAAATTTGTTTAAATAAGTACAATTTTGAGCTGACTTTGATGAGCGTTAACTAAATAAGATTAGAATATCATTTAACGCTTATTCGATATGCCATTCAAATCTTAGCGGAATATGTAATCGATGTTTACGATTCAGGGTCAAGTTTTCTAGTAGAATTATTCTCAGTGTTTAGTTACCCACATAATCGTGACGCAGCTAAATGATTGACTTCTTTATAAGAAACTAAAATAGATTTAAGTAGGCAGCAGTAGCTGAAGAACATAACTCTTGCAGCAGTATCTTAGACATATGATAATATAGTACTACACTTGACGTTATATACACTTCAAAGAATGAAATTCAAACTAACGTATCATCATGCAATTATTGATGGACCAGCATGTACAAATGCACACAAAACATTTGGAAGTAGAAATTCAATGATTTTTACAAAATAAACTTCAATTTTTTACACCTATACAAAGCTTTTTATAATTAAATTTAATAGTTAAATAAAACCCATTTTTTATTCGATAATTTTTTTATTGGTTCATACCGAAGATGATATCTCTTCAATTATACACTTATAATATATTTATACCTAAACAGAAACAATAAAGAAATATAAAATAATTAACAAATATAGTCAATAACAAACAGTACCTAAATTAACAAAACGGTGATAAAAAATACTTTCATAAATAAATTATAGATGAAGTGGTTAGTGACTATGCAAATTTATGAAAACTAAGCTAAATTTGGATGTCCGATAGGACCGATCCGATTATTTTTAGCAGACAAAAACATGATATCTCTTTTACTATATATAATTGGGCAACCATAAAGAATATGATCCGAATCTTAATTTCTACAAAAAACTGCATATACTACTCAGGCACGGCCCTTTTTAAGCTTATGTTTGACCTGGCAAGTGATATAAAGAGAACCAGGTTGCATGCTTTCAATAAAGCCTAAAATTATAGCTCAAATTTATCAGAGTTGTAAACATAAAATAACAAGCTAGATTTTGAAATAATCGTATGTTGTTTTCAATTAGGGCTACGGATGGTTCTATGAATTAGAGGAAATATAAAGAGAAAGATACATATTTATAAAGATGTTTAACGTGACACATTTGTTAATATTGTTTGTAGATATTGATTGTATAGCTCCTTCAAAGTGTTTGATAATATTTAATATAGCACTCCATATTCAATATTGTACTCCAGTTAATAAAACTTTAGACTGAAAAACCAAAATATGCTCAAACAATGAGTAAAAGAGTATTCACACTATTTATGGGAAACTTGTAATGTTTTTTTTAGTGTGCTTTTGTTATTTATCAAGATAATGAAGCATTTTTTTGTTTTTTAGTTAGAATGAAAAACTCTATAAGAAATGATTGAAGAAAAAAAACAAAAGACTTCCCAATCAGCGCGGGTTTCCAAGGGCGACAACCATAAATAATTACGTTTTTCCGGAGGAGCGATTCATAGATTCATGTTAGCACAGGAAAGTTTTGGCATACCTAGAATTTTCGAAAATTGAAAAGATATAGGTAAAAAGATAATTTTTTAAATTTAATAATGTTCAGTGGTGTAAACAAGCGCTACATAGGTCGTAAATGGCAAAGCTCTGAGAAAATATACAGTTTGAAGATTTCCAACATAAAAATTAAATTAACTCTTAGTCTTCAATTTTTGTCGTCTAGTTCTTATAGCATAAGCATATTTATAATAACTCGTATAATGTCAAAAGTTAATATAGAAAAAGATGCATGGTTCTAAATTAAAGAAAACTACATAATAAATTAACTACTCAACGTCATTAAATATAGTATAATATTTAAAGATCAAACGTCAGTCATCGAGATACTGAATTTCCCAACAAATACATAAAATGAATACACCTTTGAATTTTATTTATCGGAAACTTTAAAATGGCAGCGGAAATATATTGATACATTTGTTTGCAGTTCTGTTTATTTTTATCACGACATTTCTGCTCAATTTCAAGGTACAATAGTGTATTTGAAATCTTTGCTTGAGACAAAATGTTAATGATGAAATGTACGCTTCATTGAAATTTTCCGTACAAAACATTTTTTTAGTAATTTTGATACTTCAATCAGTGGAACACTACATGAAAGTTGCCACAATAAAAAATATTTATTAAATAAACTATTTGCATTTCTCACATTACTTTTTTTCTAAACTGCCGACAAATCTTTTATACACTATAAATTGAGAAAAAAACAACAACTAATAAACATGTATGTACGATGACTTTTTAACTGGCAATATGCATAGTTCTGAAATTTAAGATCACATCAGTTGCTTGATTAGAGAATAATATCTGTCAAGGTGTGCGTAAAAAAAATAATAATAATATTAGTTCGTTGTAAATTTATAATAGTTTCTATTACTATACTAGAGGTTTTGTAATTATTGCAACATTAAACAAGCATCTCAGATTATTTTTTTAAATATTAAAAATAGAATTTACTCTCTTTTATACACCACCATAGAATTCTTTTTTTTGTTTACGTATCTTCTTTGAATAACCAACAAATAGTCTTCTCAGAGTGATTCTAATAAACGTGTGTGTTTTCATTTTTAATTGGTTCATATTTTTTTCTCATTGTCAAATGTCAGCTCAGTCAGATCAATTCACAGCGAGCACATGCACCGCTACCAATGAATATGTTTTATCGCTTATCTCATGGGAACAGATAATATTATGATATTGTTATTTTTTTACAAATACAGTCTTGACCCAATTAAGCACAGCCATTGTTTTGAAACAATATTTTATGTACTGAAACTTTCACCAGAAAGAGGCAACTAGCTAAAAATATAATACCCTGTAGATTTATGCAAGTCATTGTAAATGAACAGGCTAAAACTTTGAGCACGGGTCATGTAATTAAATTATACGATGGTATTTATTTTTAACAATAGACGAAATAGTTTGATCAAAGCTCTCAATACGGCAGGTATTTATGTTATTAATTTTAATTATAAAATAATGCGCTGAAAAGATAAACTAGAGTAATTACTATGCAAAAGATAAAATGTGCAAAAATATCAATTGTTGTTTTTTTTCTGAGTCAGGCAAGTGTCGTTTCGTGTTATTTTTTATGCATAGAAAGATAGTTAGCTTAATTTACAACTAGACCTTGTAATTTGCGGTCAAATTTCAATTGCCGGTAAAAAGTAAATAACTCTTTTCGTTGCCATGAATTGCCGATAAATAATAAAATCAGATATGGATTCTAACATACCAACAGTTATTATAACATATACAATAGCACAAATTTCATTGCAACAATTGTAAGTCGCTTAATAAGCGTTGTTATTTACCGTATTTGGGTACATGAGTAATTAATGTGTAAAGAGTACTATTAATGTTTATAGTTTGTAGAAAAGAACAAAACCCCGACCGAAAGAATAAGAATCAATTTTTAGTTTATTCGTAAACTTTGCGATGTTATGTCTGATGATGTATCTCAAAGATGGGAAACGCGTATCATATTTTGTAGCACAACACGTAGAGTAATAAAATGTCAAATGCAATCAAACAAGAACAATAAGACTCAAACAATGAAGAATATGGACTTAAATACGTAAGTCCTTATCATATATATGTAAATTCTGATCATACCACTAGATGGCACCAGTAACAATTGCAATGCGTAGTTCAATGTTGCCAGTGTCGATGAGCAAAACTATTTATTTCGCATGTGTTTCTGCAACAAATTTAGATATTATATGCTTATATCTGTCCCTAATTCACCATCAAATAATTACCGGTAAACGCAAGCCCGATTCATAACTCGGCATTATAGTGCTAACTTAAATCGTTATAAATATGTAAAAAATAACGAAATAGTTAGTTATGAAATAACCAATCTCATGTGAATGATAAATGACTCTTTTTATATGCTATCTAAAATAGTTAATATTTGCAAATATAAACTATTTTAGAATAGCGAGTGTGAATGATACTTATGGCTACTGAGCTCTTCCCTCTGCGTTTTATCCTGCGTTTAAATATTTCTTGTTTTAACAGCAAATTTAACTTGTTTTAAAATGTTATGAAAAAGTTCAAAAACAACTATTTATGAACGTCTATTGAATAATAAGTTCATAGTCATTGCTGACCCAGTTAGGCTTTGAATGAAGATTTTGATCTTGTTTTTAATTTAATTCCTTGCCCCATTGAATGACCAACTTGAATAATAGTACTAATAAAAGAAACTTACGTAATTTAAGTTTTTAATAGATGTTTTAAGCGGATTAAGTTAGTTCTTTTCTCTGAAAGTAATTTAATAAAATATTTCAAATTGATTGTCACGCAGCCTTAACAAATATAAATAAATGAACACGAGAGTTTATATTATTACCGAATGGATATCATTCTCAATAAATAAACAAATCTACATCGTGCTGTCATTCAGTATTCAATTTTTGACAGGCACATTTGTAGAAATGAATTTGTTATTTTCAGATCTGAATAAAATAGATTTACAGCTTTATAACCTTTATACAACAATGATAGTTTTAATACTTTCGATGGATTCGACGGTAACTTTGTGGAAGCTTATTTTATTATAAAATTTAAAATAACTTTGATTATTCCACGTATTGTTTATAATGTTAAAAGTGGTAAAAGTATTGTTTATAATCAATACGTGGAATAATCAAAGTTATTTAAAATTTTATATTAATGATAGTTTTGCTTCCAATGCTGTAATAAATCTTGAGAAATTGACAGATTACTTACTTTCCAACAATTATTTAGCAGTGGCGTTTTATCTTATGGTTAATAATCTGCAAATAGCTGAGCATCTTGTATACAAATTTATTCATGTAATTTAATACAATTATTATCGTAACGTTTTATAACAAAATTTGTGTTTCGCCATAAAATGGTGTAGGTATATCGTTTTTGCAAATAAAAACGTCCACGACGATTTTGATAATGCATATATATATTTGTGTCAAAAATATAGACCTAAAAAGATAATGTCATTTAATTACCCCGATTGAAATCATTTAATTTTATGTGGACGTCAGCTAAAATATTCCATTTGCAATGAACATGTAAATAAACCAGCCAGACGAGCGTATGCAATGATGAATGATAATTGGCTATTTATTTGATTTGCTAAGTGGCGTTAAATGGTATTAAATGTACTTGGTCGATATTAATTTGATAGCTTGTGTTAGAGAAAATTAAACGTCTTATTCGTTAGGCAAAAAAATAAACAATGGCAAATAATTTATTGAAATTTTTCGATATATTTAACACTTAGCAGTTATTATGATTCTTCTTAATATTTTATATTTATTAAACAAGTAGTCGAACCATATTTAAAATATATGTACTTTGAATAAAATTAACTAAGCTTAAGATTTGTAAATACACTGAAATGAAAAGTGCCCAAACAACTAAAGCAAAGAATTTTTAATTATAACAAAAAAAACACATAGTATGTACAAAGTAAAAAAAATAATCATCAAATACTTTGGAATTATGTAGGTTTGACATAGATTTATAATACAAACTTCAATAAAAAAATATATGTATTATTTATTACAATGTAAATGTTAGCTCAATCAATAAATTAAGAAGTTAAATTCATCCGTGCGTATAATGTACGCCTTTTAAGTCAATGACAGGTAATCGCGAACTCTTGTTCGTATAGCAAATAATGTATTACGTGAGAAAGCATTGGTATGTGATACTGCCTTAGGGCATAAAAGTCGACCGCGGAAGGAAAGCGTTACTCGATAATAATAATATGGCATGTCTGACACAATACTTGTGTTATGCAACACACCTGCCTAATCAAATTCATAACGACAGAAACGAAAGCGCGGCAAAAATTGGGCAACTTTGACCGGCCAGTTAGCCATTAAAATTCGACCGCCATGTCTTTTGGATCACATTTAAATTCTGAATGTGCTTGAGGTGTTGCTACAAAATAAAAATGCGTGAAATTAAAATTAGGAACTCGATGTTTTTTGTTTATGTTATGACATGAAAACAATTGAATGTGAAAAAAGGGAAAATCAACAGCATTCAAATATTAAAAGCTTTTATGTAAAAAACTTTAAATTTTTGTTGCAACAAATACGTTATATTTAATAGTATTTTATTTTTAAAAACATAACCCAGCCAATATCTATATTGGGTGCGTGCCATAAATACTAGTAGTATTTTTTGCCATTTTTTTATTCAAATATATTACTTAGCAAATCATAATAATAATTCATAAATAGAACGGGATACTTTTCATCCGGGTGAATCAGTTAGTCACCGTAGCCAAGTGGTAGCGCTTAAGGGGCTTCTTATGTCTTAAGTTCTAGATTTTAATTATTTTAATTCTCTCAAAGATAATTTCATACATTAATTTTTTCATTCCGTCCACTTACTATATCAAACTTTTAAATTGGAAAGAACGTTTTTCTTGAATGAAAATTCACGCAGATGCTTAAAAAACATACTCACTTAACGATATCTACAAATATAGTAAAATTTAAAATAATTAATAGATACATATTTTGTTAAAAGTTTTTAATTAATAATATGCTTAATTTAGAATTTCGACTGAAGGTGCTTGATGGAAATTTAACTTTAAATTAGAATTATTTTCATAATGTACGTTTCCATAATAATCTTGGCCGAACACGACCCGGGTTTCGCCTCTCGGCATCTTTCGGTGCTATTCAGTTCGGCCAAGATTATTATGGAAACGTACATTATGAAAAAAATTCTAATTTAATAATATGTTTGTTGAAGCAGTTTTGAAAAGAGAATAAGTAAAAGACGTAGAAGATTTTCTTAATAAAAATCAATAGTTTTGAAATTAGAATAGTTAAATGACAAAAACTTTTTAGCTAAAGCAACAGATGATTTTAAAATTAGAAAAAATGACCGACATGTTTATTTTTTATTTATCAACAAATAATTTTGAAATTGGAATAAGTAAATCGATTACGGTAATGCTTCAGTAGACCGCGCGACCGGTCCATCGTCGATCAAGTTCAAGGTAACGTTGAAAAAATATTGTTTATTCCCGCTTCGTGTTCATCTCTCACTTTCGTTTCAATCGGTGAAACGGATGGAGGCTCGTCTGGCGGACGTCTGCCTTCTGCAACTGTCAGCCACCGCCGTTAATTACGACTTATGCGATGAGATTGCGTACGAGAAACGTATGCGGAGATGAATATTATCCCAACTTTCACGGTCAATACGTCTGTTTTTACGTCGTCAATCAAACTGTTTATTACAACCACTTTTCGTGGCATACTAGAATCATCTTTATTGCACATAAAACATCTCTATATAAAATAGAAATTACATATGTCTGCCTGCCCGTCACAAGAAATCTTTACAAAACGGAAAACAGTAGCGACTTGAAATCTTCACATTATGGTTGCCATTTCTGTGTTAACTTTATATTTTGAACTTTTAACATTATTAACAATTAGCCTTTATTTTGTGGTTTTGTCATAAAGAACGGTAAATTGTGGTATTTTCAATTTTTGAATTACAACTTTTAACATAATTATTGATTAATGTATTGTAGCTTGTTAGTTCTATATGAAGTAAGTACGGTCCACGATAATATTTTCAACTTTCAGCATTAACTGAAATTTATTCATATAAAAATACTAGCTTTTATATAAGTTTTAATAACATTGATTTTATGAAATCAGCGTTCTCTTAGTTAATTAGATTTAGTGATAATTATATTTTTTATATACTCTCTATTGAATCGGGATTTTTTTTGATATTTTTTGTGCTATGATTTATAATTCTTTTGAACATAGAAAGGAACAAAAGTTATGACGTAGCTGTGTTGCAATGAAACAAAAAGACCTTTATGAGTCACGTTATATAGCATACGTGTAGCGCTTTGTCGAATTTCTTAAAAAAATAATCTTAATCTACATTCAATAACATATTATTTTTTATTTCAAATGAAAGTATACAGGTTTCAACAAAATGATTAAATATTATACCAGACTAATAACACATAATGTTTCAGTGAAAGTTAAAAAAACATACGAACACGGCTATTTGCGATTTTCTCAATAATAATAAGAGTTATTGGTTTTAAAATTACAATGCAAAGCTGATTGCCCGTTATTTTATTTTTGTATGTCAAATATACATGTCAACTTATATTATATTATATTCTGAAAAAATCATTTGACTTTTTATTTATCTTTTAAGTGAGCACGTATTTAAAATCTTATAATGATAATTTCGTTGAGTATTGTTGATCTTGACATTGAGCAAGTGAGATCATTGTTAAATCACGATAATAAATTTTAATACTCACATTATTTTTTAATTATCCGCAACATAAATAAGCATTTCATTTATTTTCTACATACAAAACTATGTTGAAATTCTACGTATGCTATTAAGTAAACAGCTAACAAAAAAAACAAAATTAAATGTTTTTTAAAATTAATTTGGTTAGAATATATGAACAAATTAAACTATTCTGCACTGTTTTGAGTTGTAACAGTATTATAAAACTTTCTTTCATTTCAATACATGATATTGTAAGTATTAAATGAAGCTAAAAATGCTTCTTACCAAACGAGCATATAATTTATTAAAACAACGTATTCAATATATTAATCGTGCTCAAATTATTTACTAGCGCCGTAGTGGTAATAGTGATTATCATGTAAATGGTGTAAAAATGATTATTATAAACACAAAATATAATCAAAATGATTTAATACTCTCACTAGAATGATTATCCGATGCAAAATCGTGAGGTTTGTACACTTGTTCGAAACAATAATTTTTCTTAATATATTCCGACCATGAACTGTCATTTATAATGCCTTATTAAGTTTAAGTGTTATCTTTAAGCTTACTTCGTGATTAGTTACTATTTGAATGAAATCAAAATTGTTTTACAATGAGATTATTTTTGTTGGTAAATATAGAATAAGAATACGTAGTATTTAGTGATAGATTTAAATTAGATACGTTTAAATAGTTAAGTAAGCGCAAAAGTACAGTTTTTTTTTATTTTATACAAATAACTTCGTTAATCTAAATGTATTTTTAAATTGACAGATTAGACACAGTCTTTTTAGGGTGTTTTTTCTGTTTAAAATACCTTTTTGTATTAATACATGCAGGTAATAATTTAATATTTTTAATGGTGAAAGGGTATTTTTTTATTAAGATCTATATAGTGTCTAATTACATTTTTGTTTTAACGTTACACAAATATCATTTCTTTATTTAATTATGTCTTTAGATTTCGCTATGAGATGTAAAAAATAGCACTCATTAGTTAATAAATAATTTAATTCCTTATTAGAGAGTATGCTTATTGGTATGTTTAAATATTAACATTAAAATCGTTTATATGAATGTGTAATTAAATAAATTAAAGTCAACTATTTATGATATTTACGTTAACTATTTTTTAAAGATAATATAAACCACATTTTCACACACACACAGATAAATTTCAAAGTTACGAAAACTTCTAATGAATATATTTTAACTAAATATAAATTAACATATTTGTCATTGAAGATTCCTATTAAAAAGTTGGTTATTAGTTTCCTATATGCACATTTCCAATTGAGACATTTCACAATTTCTAATGAATTGGCTTTTAAAATCTCTCTCAAGTCAATCACGGGAGATGCACTCAAATTACAAATGAATACATGACGCATCATTTGCTGTAAATAGTTTTCAATCACAAATTAATTTTCACTATATCGCTATTATAAATGCTATTGCAATGAAATAAATTAGTAACAGCTTTAGTTCATTGGTTTTAACTCTAACGTTTTACTTTCTGCGTTACATGTAAAACAATTAATATTCCATTCAATCGTTTCACTTATAATACAACTGAATTCGCTTTATCTTTCATAAGTACAAATTTATTTCACATAAAAACTTGGCACACGGTCGATAATTAGTTACACCTTATTATAATAGGCAAGAAAGCTTTCACAAGGAAATTACTGTGTGACTGATCTTATTCAAGAGATAAAATAATTCTTTTCCGTAAAAGTGGACAATGTATTATTATTTTTCGTTACGTTGACTTATTTCAAAACAACTTATTTTTGAATTTAGTAGACCTGCTTTAAATACAAAAACTATTGCATCATAATTTATTCAAGTTTTATAATACTAAATAAAATCATCAAAATTAACCAAATTTGAAGTCTATTTTTTTTCATCATATTTTATAGGCTACTTTTAAGAAACTGGGAGTAGTATTCAATTTAAATGATGTTATTTTTGGTGTCTAGTAAAAAGAAAAAATAAATTTTTAATATATGGTTAATTGGTGTTTTTTTTTTGCAGACCCTCGCTGTATTCATATGCGCTATTGCAGCGTCAGTTGATGCTCAAGGCAGGCGCGTTAGACTTCGACCACGCCCAGAACCAGTTCTTCAAGACGAAGAACTTCAATACTATGAAGCAGAACCTCGAGCGGGAGACGAAGACTTAGTTCTAGTTTCACCAGCTGATGAACTTCCTTTGTACGGCCGTCAAGCAGCAAGGTCTGATAACTATATCCGCCCTGCTGCACCCAAGGCTCCAAGAACTAAGGAATCAGCTAAAGCGCCACCTGTGCAGACTATCAGAAATTACAATAAAGTAAATGACGATGGATCTTTCACTTTTGGTTACGAAGCCGCTGACGGAAGCTTCAAAGAAGAGACAAGAGGAACGGATTGCGTAGTCAGAGGAAAGTATGGATATGTTGACCCTGATGGTAACAAACGTGAGTTCACGTACGTTTCAGGAAACCCCTGCGACCCTAATGCACCAAGCGAAGATGAAGATGAAATTAGGAAAGAAGAATCAAACGAAGCTTCAGACGAGCCTGCCAACTATCCAGTTAGACCTGTTGCTAGGCCAATTCAAACCACCTCTCGTCCTACAACCACCGTTTTCCAAAACGCTTATCGTCATCAAGTAGCTGAGGCCGAAGAAGAAGAGATTCCCCGCGTGCGCGTTGTAAGACCTCCTCCAACTCCTATTGCCATTACTCCTCGTCCTCAATTACCCGCTACAACATTCCGTCCTCAACTTCTTCAGATCACTCAACGTCCTCAGGTAACCCAAAGACCCCAAATTCTGTACAGTAGCGTAGCCCCATCGTCCATTCGTCCAACTCCATCACCATACGTGACTTCTCAGCGTCCTGCCGGACATATAGATTTTGCTGCTGAATTCGCTAAATTCCAACAAGAAAACCAAATCGTCTCATCAACTCCTGCAACATACAAGACAAAAGCTAAAGCTGGAGAACAATTTTCATCTACAGGAAATCCTATCTACTCCACACAATTAGTATTTGATCCATCAAATGGACAGTACAATGCCCAACTATATCAAAATCTTCCCCAAAACGGTGGTGAGTTCACCTTAAATCACCGGTCAGTCCAACCGTCCCCTGCTCAGCACCAAATTCAACAACAGCCTCAAGGATTCAGCCCTCAGCCTATTTACAGACACCGTCTTCAACCCCAACCCCAGAGGCCGGCACCACAGCAGCTTCGTAACCCCCAGGAACTGTATCAACGACAACAATCTGAGTTGCAATATCAGAACTCCCAACAGTTATTTGCTCAGCAACAGCAGTTGCAACACAGTCAACTCCAGCAGGATAGACAGGCTGCCCGCGCGGCTTTGGCGCCTCCTCCTCCTCAACGTCAGGCACAGGTGCAGCCCCAGCAGCAGTTTTACTACGTAGCCCCAAGCCGCGACCAACAGACAGGTCCCATTGATGCCTTCCTCCGCGGACATGGCATTCAGTATTAAAAATCGCTGTGCAGTTAGTGTGTGAGTGCACTTCGAAACGAACAATTACGATAAAAACATTTATTCTTCCCCCATCGATGAGAAGTCGATTGGATATTTAGTGCGAAATTATTTTTATTGTAATCTCTGTCGTTTTTTAAAAAAAGTATTTAAAAATTGAATCATCAAACGACAATACACACACATGTTTATTATAAAACTTTGTGACCCTTTTTAATTTCACTTTATCCAGATATTTATAGAGCAACATGTTTTATAGGTGCAATCGGTGTTGTGTGGTAAAACGACTTTTTATTTTTATTTTGCCAAAGCCATTTTACTTTATATAGCATCATAGTACCATTATATAAATATTTATTTTCTTTATACCTCTTCGTATGCAAATATGATGTGAATATAATAAGTGTCGATGCACTTTTGGCGTCATTATTGTAATTTAAGTAAATGTGAATTTTGTGTATGCATGAATGTACAGAAAATCATGGCGTGTGCGTTGTGCAACAGTCATTTTGTAAAAACGCTAAATATAGTCAGTAAGCTTGTAAAAATATAAGCATTTTTATTTTTTATTGTATTTACTTATCTTTTTCCTTTATCCGATCCACTCAATGATGATATTATCTTAATATAACACATGTCTTTAAAATTTTCAGTTTGAGCTAAGCAGTCATATAATACCTGATGTCTTCAAAATATTATGTCCAGTTGATTATAAATTAAATAACCTAAGATGTTTGTGATTGTTTTGATGTTGAAAATGTTTGACAGAAAATAAATTAAATTTAAAATACAGTCCAATTACATGTTATATGTACTGAAATAGGAAACGAACTGTTATAGTGTTTTTTTCTGTACAGTCAATTTTCCAACATCACAACCATATAAAAATCATACGTACAAGGGAATGATAAATAAAAGTAATTTAACGGCGAAATACAGTTTTCCTTAATTGTTCCAGATAATAGTTATACGGTTCTAAATGGCTAGATTTGAATATTTACTGATCATTTCAGTGATGACTTGAATTGATGTTTTTTTTATATGATATTTCCTTTTCAAAATTGGCTTAAATAATATTTAGCACAATGCTGTATCTTTATCGCAATATTTAAAAATAAATATCTATACATAAATCTAAACTTTATCGCATATGGTAAGCGTTTTTAACATCAGTTTTAACTCTTACTCTAACTGAATATCGAAAGATTATTCTATCATCAAATTAATTTCAATTGAGACTAATCGTTATTTTTTTATAATCGGTTCCAATGCTACGTAATTAAGCACTGTTCTCATTTTCTACAAATCAAGCGCGCATAATTTTATTTTGCAAAAAATATACACTATCATTAAAAATGAGTTGTTTCTTATTGTTTTTTCCTTGGGTTATGCGATAAAGAATATTAGAAAATGTCCATGATTTACGACCTCAGAAATATAAAACGGATAAGATTTTTAAATATACATTCTGAAGAAAAAATATTTTTTTCTCATGATATCTCACAAACAAAGAAATATTTTATTATAAACGTAAGTAGGCCAAATCTTTTTTAAAATCGTGTTTAATCATTTGACATCTTATTGACTATACTTGTCATTAATGATTGTTTTTAAATGAAACTAATTCATTAATTATCCGATTTGGATGTAAAAATCAATTATAGTATATTATTATTGTATTACAATACTATATTTAAACCATCGTGTTGTAAAATATCCGATGTTACTAATATTATTTTAAGTGCCAATTAATTGTTTAACATGCAATCTTATAGAACGTAAATGTTTAAAATCACTTTGACGTAAGATTTCTGTATTTTCTAGTGGCAAACAAGTTTTTTATTGTAAGTCAACCGGATATTGAAATTGGGTCTTTAAGAACACACACAATAAGTGCATACATCACGATTAAAAAACTCGCTTAATATTTTTTACACTACTTACAAATTTATATATAGATAAATCACACTAAAAAATATAGCATAAACTTTCAAAAATATCATTTTTTGTTAGTAAATATGAGAGAATTAATTATACACAAAAATATAATTAAAAAATATTTATATTTGCTAGATAATATTCAGTAGTTATATAATGGATATTTACAAGTCTATATTTTATCAGAAGGGAAGTTAATAATTTATTTAAATATAAATTTGTGAATAAATGTCTACATTATTTATATTTTCATATATAATATAACCACCGATAAAGGGTTTTTACGAGTGAGCCAATAATTAAACTTACGTGACAGAAAAAGGAATGATAGCTTTTTTTACTATCATATAGGGCTGAGAGGGTAGCATATATTGAAAAGAAACTGTTAAAATAAATTAAGCATACAAAGATATTCTTAAAACATTTATATAATACCAATGAAAAAATATGATTTGTAGTAATAAATTCGAATGAATAAATAATAATTCTACTGTATACATGAAAGTGGAAAAAAACTGATGATACACCGGGATAAATATATCCCTGCCTTTTTACGATATAAAGGAAGGAAAAGTTCTTCTGTATTTAGTGCATGTAATCATAAAGAGTAAGAAAACGCAGAAATGTAGTGGAAGTGAACCCCAAAATCGCCGAAATCCACGAAAACAGATATGGTTGGTCATATTTAATTAACAATTTATAAATAAAAAAAAAACTTCAAACACACTTGTTGACAAATTGAGATGCATATTAAGTTCATAGTCTTTTCATAACAAGGACAACCAATAAAAACAAGATCGTTGTAAGAAGATTTTATTACTGCAGTATGTATTTTGCAGATAAAGAAAGTATTTACCATAAAATATAATGACAATTATATACGTAAGTATACCGGCAGAAGTGTAAGTATGAACTACTAAGATACAAAATATAAGATAATAAAATAAACTATACAAGAGGTTTTTTTATTAATTTAATAACTAGTTCCAGCCAACAGTTAAAATATCATAAGCCTTCTAATTTTGATTTATTAGCTCTAATAAAGCATCATAAATGTCCGTGATGAGTTTATCACTTACCACTTAAACTTTCCGATTATAAAATAGTTCGTGTAAAGTTCAGGGTTGTAGAGTTGTGGAAAAAAACTGTCACTTCAACTTCTAAATTAATATTTAGCAAATGGGTTGATTACGAAAAAACACATACAATTTAATACGAAAGATAAACGAGCCCCTTCTAAGTTTTTAAATATTATATTTAATGTGATTTTAAAAAAAGTTTTGTAGACGCCAGTTTATTAACATCATTTCTCAATCCTTGCTCTGCCTTTAGTTAAAGGTTATAGGGCTGATTTTGACCAATATTTAAAAAAAAAAAGCGCATCTGATTTCGAAGAAAAGTAATGTTGATAAAAAAGGATTGTAGTACTAATTTTCTTCAAATACTAATCATAAATTTGAACTACAAAATTCAAATTACTAGCGTATCAAAGTTTCTAACGTAAAATATTGTAATATAGGTATTTGCGGAAAATGCAACATCTCGTTGTTTATTAACTTGTGATGGGCAAGTGAAAGTTAGTTGCGGACAGTTTATATCCAGCTTAGGTCATGTATTCTATAACCAGATAGATACTTAACTATTTATATTACAAATAAACGGAATAGCAAGATACGGAACTTATGTATAGAGCCTTTCACTGTGTGAAACCATGTCCCGGTGAGAAAAGTGCGTTTGATCTGCAGTTACAATGGTAAGTGCATCTGTAAGTCAATTTATTTTTTAAAAAGTTTTTTTTCAGTGTGTATATTCAAGTGAACAAAAAACGACAGTAGTTGCTTTTTTAAATCGATTAATACAGTGCCTTTAAAAAGAAAATAAAAAAACACATTTACGTTTATAATTGCAGCCATTCAAAAATACGTACATTTAAATTTTTAGTTACTTATCGAAAACAATAATAAAAATATTACTAAGTGCTTATTTAATTGGTCACTTTATTTATGATTGCTTTTATTAAAGAGTGTTAGCAGTGAATTGCGTAAAATTAATTGTATTTAACTGTGTTTTAATTCATAATAGTCGATGATTTTGTTGTGTAAAAAATAAATAAACCAACTATAAAGCAATACGTATTATTAAATAATATGTTGAATTTTATATGAAAATTATTTTTAATCTTTTAATAAGAATAAACTAAAATAGTTTTTTTCAATCGCGTTAACATTTAAAAATATCAAGTGGTTTTTTTATAATGAGCAAGAATTCAAATAAATGAAAGTATGTATATTTATTATTTGTATTACTTTTAATCTTAATTTTATCTTTATAACGACGAATTATTTTAACATATTCATCGTTCTGCTCTCTGCATTGTGTATCAGTGAAAATATCATGACCAGATGGTTATTTGAGTGGATAATAAATTCGTAAAACTTTCATTAAAATGAGTAGGTATTAATGCGCACGTCGTTATACATTTAAATCATTTTCACGTGTTGGTGTCCGTTACTATTTCACATTGCAAATTAATGTGCTCCAAAGCGTGTGTCGTAGCCGAAACGTAGAAGAGAGCCAAGCGGCGGGCAAAGAAAGAAACCCGCAAACGTAAAATTAACCGCTACGTGTGTGGAATATTTATCACAGGTGTCGCTACAAACTCAATAGTTTCTCTGTATTTTTCTTTGGTCGAAACATATGAAATGCGGTATAGCGCAATTGTTTTGCATTGTATTATATTGGATGCCAACTATTATCTTTAAAGTAGACATTTACTAATTATTCTTAGATACTTTCGAAACTATTTTAAATATTATATAAGAGGCATAGATAAATAAATTAGATTCGAGTATTCATACATATTTATTTACCCATACTTTAATAAATTAATATCGACTAGAAACATGATTTTCACATTGTTATGGGATTTCTACAAATCATCATTATTCATATAAAATAGTTGGATACATAAACACTTGAATAATTTGAGTATTTGTCATTGCAGACAAAATTGATTGGAGATGAAAACGCTATATTTTTTTATTAAAAAGCTCAACCACAATCTTTTCGACTAGGAACGAAAGTAATAGCATTTCTTCATTTATATAATGACAGGGCTTTTGAATGAATTAAATAAAATCAATTAATAAGAGTTAAAATAAATAAGGGTCATATATCCGATTCGCTATCTTCGGGAAAAAGTGTTTAAAAAATAAACCCATTTCTTATGATGTCACAAAATTAAGGATTTCACTTCCGATACTTAGTGGAAATTCATTATATTAAAAAAATAAAGGACTCTTTTGTTCTCACTTGAAAGTGCTCGTCATGAGCGGAGTCAGTGATGATTAAATAAAATAAAAGTGGAATTAGTACAAAAGAGTATTTTATTATTTTAATTAAAAACATTGTTTATATCACCATAGATATGATTAAAATATCACTGTTACGGACCTTAAGAACCTAGTGAAATATTATTTTCTGTCTTACTCCTACGCCCTTTGAGTCTTGCTTGATCCTTGGCTTTGGCTTTTATAATACCATGACATACTAAGCACAGTATTGATTTTTTTGGCGTTTGAGCCTGTATTTAATTCAAATATGGAAAACATTTAGTTGTATTATTTATTGACGTAGTCGTATATGCATTAAAAGAGATATTTGCTGTCAAATTATCAGAAAACATACCTGTCATTTTTTTCGGATCTTATTTGTTTATGTTAGCATTTTGTTAAAAAAATATATAGGTACAGATACTATGTTAATATTTAAAAGAAAATATAAATCTATTGAAATATATAACAGTAGCCAATATCGGTGATATATTAAATGCAAAACTAAAGTATTTTTTATAAAGAAAATATTCTTAAAAATAAACTTTTTAGACATGTTTCACAGTCATAATAACTTTTCTAAAATTAAAAATAATTTCTTCGCGGCAAGTGTTGAGTTTTCTTTTTGCGTACAATGTAAGAATATTATGCATAATATCATATGGTTATTTGCACCATACACTACATAAAAATACTTCATTATTAAATAACAGAATCTCGCATGCATATTATAATAATCAGCAGACATTAACATAGGTGATGAACGTCATTCGTTATCGTTTGATATCTAAATAGAGTATTTTGTTAACAGCAAAAATTACTTGCACGCAATGCTAAGTAATTCTGTAGAATAAATTTCCGCAGCATAATACTGACTTTTAATAATTTATACTGAACAGAAGAAATGATTATAGCAACTTAAGCGTTTCATTTTACTCTCTCTTCAACAGAATCGCTTTTATTGCGTTTTCTTTTGAGATACAGAGTTTATAAATTAATTATGTTATTTAAAAACTGTTTGATTTTAAATATACACAGCGTTCTAAAAAATCCTACTCATTTTATTGTTACGTCCTACCCAACGTTGTAAATCACCAACTTATTTTCATAAAAAAATATATGATTAAGATGATGCGTGTTCTTTAAAATTTTATCTAATAGGTATTCAAAAAAACGTTTTAAATTTGGTTTCTGTACAATAACAGTAAAAATGTAAAATTTTGTTTTTATGATGATTTTAAATGCTGTAATGATCGAAAGAAATGTGTTTTTTAAAAACACTCATAATTTTTGAAAGATAATGTAAATTACATACATATTTAGTTATACCGAAAGTATTTAGTTGGCTTTGCAAACGTTCAAAATGATGCATTTCAAAAAGGAATCATGTTTATAGCGCACGCCAAAATAACTACAAACTATTTTTTTAAAAAAGTAGAACTAAATAATTTGATATTATTTTACCATATTATATTGAAGTTCCACCAATTAATTGTTATGTTTTGTTATGGTGGTATAAATCTATACGTTATTTAAAAATGATTTTTTTAACTTGTCATAGCTTTAGCCGCCTGTGTGGTCGAGTGGTCAACACCGTTAGCTACCGCTATGGAGGGCACGGGTTCGAATCCCAGTACGGGCAGTTTTATAAATAGATTTTTCAATCGATATATGAATTTCTGTTCTTATGTTCTTCTGTTATGTGATGTTTTGAATTCCCCCCTCCCGCCCATCTTATCCTATGAACGGGGCGTATCGAGAGCGATTAGCTAACCACTAGTCCTGTCTTAGCCCTTTCCTTCTATTCCTACTCTCTTTGGAAAAAGAGAGGTTGAGCAACTGAGTAACAAGCGGTTCTCGTAGAAACATTTCTGTTGAGATAAAAACTCCATGAGGAGTCCATATTGGGAGCGGACATGGTAAAAAAAAAAGTTTAAGACATGGCGTGGAATAATTTTATAGAATATCGCAAATGGATAAGATTAAATATACCATAAAAATGCTCTAATCTGTATTAAATCAATATAAATTGTATCCCTTTGACAATGTAAAGTCATTTATACTATTAAAAAAAGAATTAATTTACAATAAACCTGATAATTGTGACAAAAACACAATTATTGTGTTAATTTAACTCTAATGAATACATACAGTGGGAATCTCAGTCTCATTTAGTCGAAATCAAAAGTGACCATTAAAGTCTTTGTATTTATTTTCACGCCAGTGTTGCAATTATTTGGATGAGAATTATTTTTAACGACTTTATTGTATTTAGGTGAAGGATTTTGGTCATTTTTTTTGAGTTTTAATTGATACACCAGTGTTGAGACGAATTCTCACTTAAGTTTCAAATGTTAGACATTTATATTTAAGTTTCTTAATCACAGCTCTATAATGGATAATTGAAAGAAATCAATAAGTAGACAAATAAGTAAAAAACAAATGAAGCTATCAAGGTAGTACATATTATGATAAAATCTCAGCAGGAGTTAGTTGCGTTTTTATTTGAATGTGAATTTTTAAGACACATATCAGTTTTCTCTTTGTTATATTTTCAACATTATCTTTAGTGTCTTATCCATCAAAAAACAATATTGTCTTGATTGATTATATGCAAAAAATCACACAAATAAGCATTCACTTTATATTCAAATCTATGATGTGGCATATTTGATAAAATTGGCAGTATTATATAAATTATAATATTTTATGCGAAACAATTTTATTTAAATGGTGGCGAGAAAATTACTTTTAATGATAATGGAGCTGATGATAAAGATAATCTTTCTGCACGGCAATCTGACAAGATTTTATTTCTATGCAACTTCTTTGTTCATCAATACGCCGACATATTATTGTTTTCAATATATTGATAATCGTTATTCACTGACTAAAAATATATGTGTCTCCACCACAAGATAAATTAAAACACGAAAAGTTACTTTATAATTAAGATCGATATTTAGTGGTTCGACTACGAATATTAAATTTATTGGTGATATCTGTCAATTTTTTACCATTCAACATTTGAGGATTTTCAAATTAATTAAATTCACTCTCTTATATTAAGTTTTAAAATAAAGTAATGTTATGTTAATAAACAGCTTACTTTATTGTGAGCCGCTGTATTTAATTTATTTTGATAAAGTAGATTATGTGAACTTCTCAGTCATAGGTCACAAATATTGAGCAAGCAAAGTTTAATGTGAGAAAGACTTAATTGTTCATTTTACAGTTGCGTAATAAAATATCAACAACTATTTTGGAAAACTAATTATTTATTGCGTTAAATGTTCGGTTTTATTTTTAATATAAGAATAGGCAGTCAACACCTGAAAAGTTGTTTTACGAATGAACATAATTTAATATAAAATAAAAATAACTTTGATTATTACACGTATTGTGTTACAAAATGTGACACGTGTTTCGCCTCTTTCAGAGGCATCCTCAGACAACTACTTTCGCAAATGTTTGCTAAAGTACGAACGAGGATACCTCTGAAAGAGGCGAAACACGTGTCACATTTTGTAACACAATACGTGGAATAATCAAAGTTATTTTTATTTTATATTAAAATGAACTTCCACAAAGTTACCGCCGAATCCATCGAAAGTATGAACATAATTTAGCATATCGATTTTGTACATTCGCATCTTGCTTGATGAAATTTTAATATGTTTTTTATATGAAAGAGATTTTTTTATTAGTTGATTAATCAATAAAATCTTTTTTTTTGTAATGCTTTCAATAAGCGAAACCAATCTAGATATATTTCTATTTTTTTCTTCTTCTTTTTGGTGCCTCAGTTCGGGTTGAAATCTTGGCCAATCCAATCAATCACTTCCACTCCACTCGGTTCTCTGCTCTCCTACGCCAGCCGCTGACGCTCAGCAATCGCAGGCCCTATGCCACTCTATCCATCCAGCAAGGTTGCGTTCTTTCAACGATTTGTCTTCCCCTAAGAGTAGCAACATTGTGTTTAAATGAGACGTTTTGTAAATTCACTATTATTCAAGCGTCCAGCCCAGAATAGGTGTTGAGATTTAACAAATCTGACAACGTCTGGCTCACCGTAGAGGTTATTAAGCGCATGGTTGTACCAACGTCGCCAGATGCTATTCTCGATATTTTGCTCAAATATTTGTAGTTTTTGAGCTAAGCGTCTAGGTTTCTGACACATACGCCAGGACTGATTTTAGAAGGGTTTTTTAGAGGCGAAAAATTGTATTTCGTTATAAGTGTGAGGATTTGAATTCTTTATGCAGTCATTTAAAGCATTTATTGCTGCTTTCAACTCTCCATCTGATTTATTCGCTTACACTATTTTCTGGGCATTGACTGGGAATTCGCGATACACAAAGTCGTTAACCGCTTTGATCATGATCTACAAATATATAATAGTCGTGGAATCAGGAGCAAAAGCTGTTATGGTTGAAAAGTAATGTCTTTCCAACAAGAATAATTGACATTGGATACTTTAAGTTATTAATAAAAGAAGGTTGGGAGTTATATAATTTTGTAAGTCTGCTATTGAGCATAATAAATAAAAGTTTTAATCTGCAATATAAAACGTTAAACAGTTTAATATTCATAAAACTGCATTCAAACTGACCTACTTTCAAGTCAAAGACTTTTTTTATATGACGCATAGTGTCATTATGTCCAATATAATACGTATTTGTATAAGACGTAATACAATTTTTAGCAATCTGAAGCAAAAACACTCAATGCAAAATCGAAAGAACAATGGAAATCTGCAATTTAAAAATGAAATTGATAAATTACCGCTCGAACACTTTCATTCAAATTCAGTGCCATACATGTAAAGTTTATTTCGAATTGAATACTAGTACCATATGCAAATCATTCCGTAAAAAAAAATATAGCAAGACGTAAAGCAATTTTCATGTGTTGAAGGACAGTATTAATTAGCTTAAATGTTATTGAAATTAATTTGATAAATTTTATTGCAACAGAATGAATATTTTTAATTAATTTAACATCTATAAAATGAAAAATGTTTTCATTTTGATTCTTTGCAAAAATCTGAATGATAGTTTCTGTTTTTTTTACAATAGGCAAACAAAATTGCTAAAATATCTTTATTAACGTTGAGAATACGAACTTCTGTCGGAACATCAAACATATATTTTATGAGAACTGGTTTTATTTCTGTGACAACATATCTATATGATAATACAATCAGTATTGAATTTTGTTTTGTCAAATTCAACGTATTGTTATCAGATTAAACTATAAATGCATTAATATATATAATTTAAGAAAACTACTAAAGTAACTTGATGTAATTTCAATAAAAAAATTGCATCGTTCAAATATTTTCAAGTTCAGTAAGTTTCATCACTAATGAGTTTTGCTTATTATCATGTCCTGGCATTAAATTTCACTGATGAACTGAATTCTAAGTAATTTATGAAAAACTTATGGAAGCTTATAAGATAGAACTATCCATATAAGCAAAGTATTGAGTTATATATAACTGAAATTCACTATTATAATCAAAACTGTATTTATACATAAAGCAACAGTTTTGATGATGGTGCGATGCTGAAATAGTTAATCAATATACATAATGTATCATTTTTCTTGAACTAAAAATATTGATAATTGTTATATTTTAAGTCATCCTTATGAATGGAGATACTTTTCAATGAAGCAAAGATAGTTTAAAACGTTATTATTTTATCAATCGTTTATAAGCTTCACGGGTCAAATACCCATTCTGTACATCGCAAATCACTTAGAGTTATAGGGACAGCTGAAACATTGTGCGTAGGCTGTTATATTAAATTATATTATAATCAATGTTCGATCCTTAATATGAGTCATTAATTTTGTTGGGTTGGGTCGAGTGTAGGCATATTCAGGTAAGCTTTCAAATATTCAAAATAAAAAGTGATTGACTGACTATTGAAAGTGTGAATATCGATTAAATGTGATGCTAAAGCTTAAAAAACAAACTTAAAAAAGATAAAAATATTTTTTTATCCATGTTATTGTGAAACAAATGGCTTCCTAATGAAGGTATTTTAACAGTTTTTTTTTCTACGCGAACTGTTTGTTACTCAGTTTCTCAACCTCTCTTTTTCAATGACAGTATTCTTTAAATGATAGAACTAGGACAATACCAGTGGTTACCTAATCGCGTTCGCTACGCCAGTTTTAAGATGGGATGAGTAGGAGATAATTCAAGACATCACATATATCCATGCTTTTGGTCAGAAATCCATAAATCGACTGAAAAATAAATTTATAAAAACTGTCTGTAGTAAGATTCAAGTACGTGACTTCATCGTCAACAACGACGAAGTCACAACTCGAAACGACATTGAAACTCGACAACTCAGCCAGCTTTATTAATTTTGAATTTCACTGCCTCAAATCAAAACTCGGGAAGGGAAGGACGAAACTAATCAAATTCATCCGTATTTGCTAAAAAAAAATGTCTCAAATTAACAATTGTTATTTGTATAAATGGCTATTTTTCCTTTGAAGTACGTTTTATGATTTACATAACAACAACATTATGTGGGCAGAATCTGGGCTAGTTTCACAGGCAAATAACAACGATTTTTTGACCAGTTACCAATAAAAAGATTTCAAAACGAAATAGTTTATTCTCATAAGATTCATAAGCTATTCACTTGACTACGAAGCATAAATGGATACTAGTAAAAATAATGGAAGATCTGTTGCGATCGGTTGAGTATTGTGGAAGCAGAAAGTCTTACTGCAACTAAGTAACTAATTTTCTATGTAAGAAATCAATGAGAGAATATATTTTTTTTAAAGGCAATAATTATTTATCATTTAGTGGAATACTGTGACATAAATTTACTCATATGACTATAAGCTGATATGAAACTGATTTTCTAAACAATATTTCGGTCATTCTGAACGAGTGTGACTCACCTTGACGCTGCGGTCAGAGCAACGCGACCTTGCGATCTACTGATGCGGAACTGATCGCAGCGCCAACTAATTTAATACGACTGTTTGCAGCTGTGCCATATCCGGCCAGGTCACTTGAAAGCTAATCAATTCTGTGAGAAAAAGCTGTTTTTTCCCTCACGAGACTATTTTTTTGTTTACATTGTCCGTGGGCAACAACTTATCGCTTCGCTGTTAATCTATCTACTCCTAATATAAACCTATGTTCTTTATAAGAATAGTACAATAGCAAAAAAACTAAACGCCCAAATCAAATATGTCACGGAATAACAAACTAAGTGAAAATAATACGCTTAACATTTTCTCACGACTAGCTTTATTATCGACTGCTTTTTTGTATTGTCTCATTTAAAAATCATCTGAAGTACATTTATTACGAGTACTGTATTACTAGAATAAAAAGTTATCCACATTAAACATGATAACATACTTTTGATGACAATTGTGATATGACTAACAAAATATAATACTTTCGATAGACTCGGGGGTAACATTGTGTATTTCATTTTTATATAAAATTAAATTTGATTACTTTGTTATTCCATTTAAATTCTGTGTATTCATAAAATTTTCGATGTTAATAATTCTGATACGAGGAATAACAAAGTTATCAAATTTAATGTTATATTAACAAAATATAAAATTTATGTTTTCTAAGATCAACGTTGTGCTTACTAAAGGTTTTTTAAGTCACACATATATATTTCTATCACAACGGTGGGCTTGGCTTGTGTGACAAAATTTGATAGTAATGAAATAAAAAAACATCAATTACGTTTATTGTGGGATATCATTTCGACACTCCCAATGAACAAACGGAATTTTACAGAATGGTCAAACATTGACACTCACTAATAATTAATGTCAATTAATAATTTTATTCATTTATTAAGATTTCAAATTATTATTTCCTGAAGCTTTTATTTTATAAGCAAGAAAAGTTACTTCGTAATTCGTAGAGGATAGTCCTTATGAACGTTTTAATGAAGACAATTAAATGAAATAATATAGTTAATTCTTTATTAATATAATAAATTAAAAGGGTGTATAATAACAGTCATAGTTATATTTATATTTTTTATTATATCGTAAATATTTTAGCTATAGCTGCAATAATGTATATTATTTTATAACAAGAAAGAACATTTTTTTTGAGTTTTCTTATCTGCCGATATTTTATGAATCTCAGCATTTTAGCATATTTTTCGTTTCGTATATTGTAAAAACATCAAACACAAACGTTAATCACTCAATTTCATTAAATTATTTTATCAGGTGTAATTAAATATCTGATATATTCGAAACGAAAATCGGTGTAATAAATATAATTAAAAAAGTTTCACTAAATTGATTTCAAAATAAATCAATTTTGTTTCTCACGAAATCATGCTTGTAATGTTGTTTTTTTATGATGGTATAAATACATATCTTTCAGGTGAGTGCGAATTACTTTTTCAATTTGATTTCTTATTCCAGCAAATAGATTTTTATCTCTTACATAAATCTTTATTAAAAGAGTAATCTAATCGATAAAAAAAACCACCGAGTTTTTGCAGGCCCCGAATTGATTTATAACATGGGCAATGAACTTTAACTTTAACCGTTGACAATTCTTTGGCTTAACGTAAGTTTTTATTTTAACTTCAAATGAATGTCATATTAATAATAAGTAATAAAGTTATGTTTTTAGTAGCCTCAGTGGTCTCATTAGAGTTATTCATTTAATATAAAGTTTTAGGTGATAACTATTTATCGTGACTATTTTTGACTCGTTTGTTTTTTTCTTCAAATGAAGTATCTCAATACTGAGCCTTTCGTAAATTTAAGTCCTTATTTTTGAACGGATAGTTATGAAAAGGCCATGGCCGGTAACTAGAAGACAAATAAAGAAACACAAGACCCAATCGTTTATTTATTACTTTTAAAGGAAAATATCAACAAAATTCGACTTAAAAGTAGAAATTCACCTTCTCACTGTCAATTTTCGCAATAAGAGCCTTAAATAATTTTAAATGAAAAAGAAATAATTCAATAAAAGTAACACATGACGATTCTCACGTAGCTTAATCCTCAATTTTTATTTTTATTATGAATTCGTTTTCAGGTATTTGAATATATTTTTTTAATAAAATATAGTCAAATTAATATATGTGACAGAATATCATTTATGTCTTTATATGGCGTAGTGCTTCAGGTCTTCGGTAAAATAAACTAAAACATAAGTTAGAGCTCTTTAATATTTTATAATATTTGAAGTTTTTACCGTGTGTTTTTTATCAGATAGATTGATTGCATTTTAATATAAAAGTTACTTTGATCTCGTATAACTTTCATAGAAAAAATAAGATCTTTAAAAGCTAATTGCATTATTTCAAAAAAATAATTGACTTGTTGGTTGTGCCAAGTTTTTGTTAGAATTAAAAATAAGTTTATTACATTTTAATGTTTTTGTTCAGTTTACAGTAAAAAAAAACACCAAATCACAAAGAAGCTCCGGGTTCAAACGTTGACTGCTATTTTTAACCAAATGAAGTTTAGATATTTAACACCTATTTATACCAGGGCGTAGTTATATGTATGAAATATTGTTTTGTGTCCGGATTAATATTTCTATGACTAATTATTATTTCCAAGATTATATTCTTGTCTTACATATATTTATAATTAGAAGAGATCTCAATAACATAATCAAAATAAACTCTGCTCCCCTATCAAGGCAAAGTATCTTATTTGCATTCAGATACTCAAAAACCGCCCCATTATATAAGTAATTTTATTTTCATAGTTTTTAATAGTTTCACAAACATTTAAAGGTTATGACTATAAAAGAAACGAGCTTCAAATAATGTTTTTACTAAACCAAATGTACTCCCAATGGTCCCGATGTGAAGAATACATTCTCTATTGGAATATCGCAATGTATTTTTTTATACGAGACTTGCTTGTGCTTTAGCCGCTCAACTTTTCTGTTTCGAATGGAGTAAAGGATTTACGAATGAGGTGGAGCCATTACTCTGCTAATCACTTTTGATAAGCATCATTTGCAGTATCAAATAAGTGCAATGAGCTTAAGATATATTATCACAAATGTGCCTTTAAATTAAAATACATATTATATTGATTGAAAAATCAACAAATGTAAGTGTCCGTATTAGGATTTAAACCTGTGAAAAAAGCAATCCGTAGAGCATAATTTTGACTATTTGACTTAAGGTTCGACATTCAGGCATTCAAAAATGTATTTATTTATTTAGTTTAACTATGGTCATATCTTCAATGAACGGTAACTTTTTCGAAGTTCATTTTAATATAAAGTTATATTTGATTACTTTGTTTTTCCAAACAAATGGAATACTTAACAAAGTTATCAAATTTAATTTTATATTAACTGTCGTCAATTTCAGGCTACTGGCTACTACATCAGACATGATTAGATTTAATAAACAATGATGTGCGTAGTCATTTTGCGCAATATCTGTATTGAATCTGATTTCATAAAACGAAAGACGTTAACAATTTGTTAATGCATTCAAGCAATGTAAGTCGGTCATTTTTAGTTTTAAGAATGTGCTCAAAGCTGATGCCAAAATCGAAAGCGAAGTATGAGAAACGAGAGTCCATTGACGTAAAAAAAATACATAGGTTGACCAGCGTACGTTATTTTGCAGTACAACCAATACTGCTTATAGGTCTCTGTATTTTTTATTATCTCTCTGATTTTTAAATTAAATTATGACATAATTATTTTTTTAATTTTATCCTAGAATTCCGCATTTTTCAAATCTGGGGGCTGTTTTATATTATTTTTTTTCGTTGATAATATCAGTCATCTCTATAGTAATCGTTCAAACAATGTACATTCGCACAAGTTTTGTAATCGTTCAATTCCACCAAGCACCTTCAATAGAAATCTTTAAACATCTCTATAGTAATATAAAATATAAAATAACTTAGATTATTCCACGTATTGTGCTACAAACTGTGACACGTTTGCGTCAGAGGCATATTCGTACTTAAGCAAGCATTTGTGAAAGTAGTTTGTCCGAAGAAGCCCCTGAAAGCAGCGAAACACGTGTCACAGTTTGTAGCACAATACGAGGAATAATCTAAGTTATTTTATATTTTATATTAAAATGAACTTTCACAAAGTTACCGCCGAATCCATCTCGAAAGTATCTCTATAGTATATTCATATGTATCTCTATATATATTAATTCTTGTTAAACATGTGTATTTTTTTAGCAGAGTAGTATACTTTTTTTGCATTGAATATTATAAAGCAATATATATAATGATCCAATTTAAAGACATAATGTAATATTTTGTTTAATAAATATTTACTAACTCTCTTATAGAAAAATGTTCCGCATAGTGTTTAGAAGGATTCTTATTGATATCTTGGCAAGGTTAGTGGAGTTATTTTTTTTATATATTTAAGATATAACCATGTGGTTTGGTTCCAGAATTTTCATCATATTTGTTTTAAAATTTTTAATATATGATATAACAGAAAATATTTTTTAATGTATACGTATTACTATCAGTCCATTATAATCCGAAAAACAATTGAAAATTAGTGAAAATCTCATAAATAAATATGTGAATTTCGTCTAAATGTATAATTTTATATTCCGCCATATAATTGTCTTATATTGAAAAATATTGAGATCAATCTCAATAAATAAGCTTTGTACGTGCTGCTTTTAATGCGATTCTTTACTGAAATATTTCCTTGGTTTAGCGTTACTTGCTTAGCGTTTTTACAGTATTTTTTACCCATAATACCTGGTCAGCTCACATTTTCACGGCGATTTAAATATTGTACGTGATGGCTGAATTATTATTCGTCCACCGCTTTGCCCATTGACCTGGAAATCAGTATTAAATTATGTGCAAAAATTGCATACTTTCGTAAGTAGACGTATTGCAAACAAAAATTGTCACAGTTCGTATCTCGGGTGTAAACAAACAGTTGTTATACAAAAAAGGCTATTGCCGAACAGCGCGTGCCAAGCATTTAATGATTTCAGCAAAATTTCACACAATGAAGTTTATTATGTTGTTTAATGAGGTTTTTTGATACTGTCCTACTGTGAAAATAAGATATTACAATTTTTTCTGTCAAAAGAGAAAAAATAATGTGAGAAATCGACACATTTTTTAACAATCAAACCAATTATTGAAGTAACAATTTTCATGTTTTTAAAACTATAAGTATTTTTCAGTTATAAAAATATGCATTTTAGTAGTTTGGCTCATTTAAGGTAAAGTAAGTAGTATTTAAGAAAAAAGATTTATATGCGTTGTAATAATCTACACGTCTTAAAGAATCTTAAAACTGAAGTAACTTCAGTTAATACACATTGTCATATTGTTATATCCGTAAAATTTAACTATTCAATTCACCAAAACACCAAATAAATACGTGATTGTACTTAAAAGTTAAAGATAAAAGTTTTAAAACTTTACTAGTTGGCTCACTTTAACTCTAGAGGGCCCAGTGAAAATAGTTAACAATAAAAATAAAACCATGTTCATAAAATTCTCAGGTTCTGCAGTCAAGTAAAGAGAGTCCAGCTCACCGACCAAAATATCCCGGTTCAAGTTCTTACAAGATCATTTAAAAATGCTGTTTTTTCCAACTCTATGGTTGAAATCTTTGATAAAGGTTATGTTTTTTTGCTTGAGTTTATCTTGATTAGTTTTTAAATATAACAATATTTACCTTCTGTTATAAGCCTTACACGTGATAATAAAATTTCAGGGTCGAATGAAGACCAGAAAATTTACACAAACCATCTTCCAGACGAAAATATTTTTTTATCAACAGTCTCCTTTGCTGAAACTATGGATCTTTCACCAGACTGTATTATAATATCACGAACTTTTTCTGGATGAACGATAAACAGGAAGTAAAGATTATAAATGGACAAGTTTTTTATTGTCAAATCGCCCTTGGCCTTATTATCTAACATGAAACAGAAACGATTTAATATTATGTGCTTTATTTGATTATGGCAATAATCAATTGACAAAATGTCATGTCTGGCATCAATTATCACGACAATCTTTAATCATAAAGAATGTGGGTGGTTATCAATAAAATCTTGTCGTCTATCATGAAATGTTTACACGCGTGATAATTAAATAACAGATATTTATACTTAGTTAATGCGTAAATACTCTTTATGTAATCCATTGAATGTCATTTCGATACGCATGATATTGTTTCGGATACTTACCATCAAAGGGCATTTCTATTAAGATTTTAGCAAAGAACGTCCGGTTGACACGTTATTAGTTCATTTTAATGCTAGTTGAATGAACAGGAAGTCACCGTACAATGTTGTTTTGGATCGACATTAATTGAATACAATATATTACTAATGGGAAAAAATAAAAGATGACAGTTCATGAAGCACTGTTAAATTTAAATGCCAAAGATAAACATTAATAGATCACAGTATATGCTGCTTTAGGCTTCATAGTGTATTTTGTGAGCTGTGTAAATTTTAAAATTTATAATCTTGTAATCAAAGCCGATATCAAAGTAAGTAAAATTAACTGCTATTCAAGAACTAGAAAAATTAATAAATGCAATATATATATGTTTCGTGGTAACATGAGATTCTCTCTTACAGAAAACTTTATAACGTTAATTAAACGTCAAAATTTATATTACGTACTGAATTATCTAACTTTCGATAAGTTTTAAAAATGGTTTCTTCTGTTTATTGAAAAAGTAAAAATAATTTATTTTTGTTGAGAATGATTGATTCGATAGTACCCATCGAGTTTTTGAGAAATCAACAGAGATTTCGAGAGTGGATATTTTGGTTAACGTTTTCAACATTTTTAGAAAGAATGAAGGAACACGATTAAGTGAGTTGGTTTGAGCATTAGCAAATCACTCATCCCATTTTTCGTTAGCGGGTAGTCCAGGAAAGGCTGAGAATATAAAATAGTTTACATCTTAAAAAAGTGGAACGCAATAAACTCAATCTAAAAATAGAAAAATCTGCTTGGTAATGAAATATTGTTATTAATTTATTTATTCGCCTAGAGTTAATAAGGTTTTTTTAATCCTTTTTTTCCAAATTATTATCGATAGTCATGTTTATTTTTTCAGATTTATTGAAGTTTACGTGGGACTAATTTTTATTTGGTAGACAGGTCAATTAATTGAAAGCATGACTTAACATTTTCAACGTGTGTGTTGGTAAGACACCGATCATATTAATCATTAACTTTTAAATGGCAATTTGTTCAAAATAAGTTTGATATTTATTTTTTTCCAAGAATTGTATATTTAGTTTTCCAAAAAAATATTTTGGTACAGGTGGTTGTTTCCATATATTATAATATTTATTTGGTTTCATTTTTGAAAAAAGCGATTACCGATAATGTGAATATTCAATTTATATCATTTATGTGACATATCTTTGCTAAATATCTTCCTTATTAATCAATTCAGTACTGATGTAGTTGTTTCGATTATTGATAATTTAATCGGTTTCATGATAGTGTCGTTCCGATTCAAGATTCCACTTTGAAACTCTGAAGTGATCTTTCTGACAATTAATTATGTTATTAGAGCTTACAATTTACCGACAAATTTTAATCACTGGTAAACGGTAAATAATCCTTCATATTACCTGTAATTTATTAGTAAAAAAACATGTAGACTATTGGGTATGGGACTACTTTTTATTGAAATCTGTATCTAAGATTGAAACTGAAGTATATAATTATATTTTTGAGACGAATACTGTCATACATACGTAAACGTTTTTATGTTTTTACTGATATATGGAAATCAGTAACTAAATCTTCACTTTTTTCATATATTATTGGTAAATGTCACGTCAAGTTTGGTTAATTTGGTGAGAAGTTAAACATTAACTTATTGATTCAAGTATTTTACGCTTTATGTACAGTTTGTATTAGTTGATGATTAAATTTCATAAAATAATAAGACACTCTTAGGAATGAAAATATGTTCTCATAAAAGAAATTATTCTTGTCATTATTAAAACTTATTTCTGAATTTTGTAAATATTTGTCCCGCAGATGAAAACGGTCGTTCTGATTCAATACTTTTATATGTCTTTTTATTTGTAGGATATTAATAAATAAATAGTTTTAATTTTACAAGAATAAAAATAAACAAAACATAAAGAAAATGTAACAGAATATGTAAGTACTTTCAATAAGATAATATTATAGTTGCATAGTAGGGCTTCCAATTAACCGGAGATATAAACTAACCGGTTTTCGGTTTTTTTTTCAAAATAAACCGGTTAACCGGTTTAAACCGAAATCTTTTAGGTACATACATATATATCAGTCATTTCTGAAAAATGCAAAAATCATACAAATTATTTTTGCTTCTTTTATAGGTAAAAATAAAAATAACAATTGTTAATAATAAAATTCGGCAAAAAATTACAATATTTATATTTATTTTTAAAATATTTACACAAAAAAATGTATAAAAAATAAAATGCAATTGACGAAACACAAATAAAATGCTTTGAATAATAATTGAATTAATACATAATGTTTCTTCATGTAATATTTACAAAATTTAAATACAAAACAAGGCGACTCAATACTTATAACTATTAATAAAAAAAATTGAAGAACATCATTGAAAAAAACATTTTATGTATTTTTTCCTTAATGACAGACCGTAATTAGTACTCGCAACTGTTAAAAAATAATTAAATCTATTATGACTACTTTTAAAATAACCAAACAAACAAAAATAATGAAATTTAAAAATCTTATAAAAATAACATATTTTTCAAATCCGTCAATCTGTACTTGCACACAAATAATCATTGATAGAAAAAGTGCAATGGACAAAAATATTGAAACACAAACAATATAATAAACAATATAATTATATTATTGTATTATTTATGTACAAATGAATGATGATATGATTCACATATACAAACCTAATTGGAATACTAAACTTGGTAATTTAAAACATTAACTTATCTTTTTTTAGCAACATTAATATAAAAACCTTTTTGTGCATTTTTGGTCTATTTTTTTATTTAAAAAGTAATATTTTAAAAAAACTAATGCATTTAATGTTTCATTATTCATGGAACTTCTTATTTTTGTACAAAAATTGTTTGATACTGAAAATACTCGTTCGCTTGTGGTTGATGGTGGCCGGATAGATAACAATGATTGATATAATTTTTCTAAACTTAAAGTACGTTTTTCCGTTGATGATGTTGATTCAAAAAACACAATTTATTGAATAATAATAAATATATATATATAATTGGATATTAAATTGTTATTAGTACAAAGGGTATGGTTGATAATAAGCACAACGTTTATCAAACCTTGGGGGCAATAAAGAGAGTGCCACGCATAACTGACTCAATAATTAATTTCTTTTTAGCTAGTGTTAAGAATCAAATGTTATTCAGAAGTCAGAGACAAATGTTGAAAATAAGCATTCATTCACCGATGCCATACTGTAACGTTGCATAATTTTGAGATTTTATTTATTTATCTATGAAAAATATATTTCAGTATTATTTTCGAGCCTACCATGCCATGAAGGCTTAGTTCAAGCCTTCCAGTTTGGAAATCGCTGGCACAGGATTAAGTCAAGGTTTTAGAAAATTACTGTCGTCTAGTGTTTAATTTGTATAATAACTTTGACGATTGTCCGATGGTCGTAAAACATCATAATTGATACAAGTTGTATTTGTGCATGTGCAATATACCCAAGCCAACCAGGGGAGCTTTGCTTATTTACAGTAGCGTCCTGTGTGAGATAACAAAACAAATAAGTATATTTCACTAAAATATTGAGAATATCAATTTTTAAAATAAAATCAAAATAATGATTGTTATCTTGTTTTTATGTCATGATATAATCCAACCGCCTATCTGTATTGCTTGAAAACATGTCAATTACTTTTTTGTTAAATTTAAGTATTTTGCTCATAACATTCTTCTCTATCGATAATATTGATTACCAATTTTTCATGATTCATTGTATTTTCATTGTACTGAGAAGTTTTTACTATTTGTATTGCTGAAAGAAAACATCGTGATCGGAACAAGTCAATCGGCATTGTAATAATAATGAACCAATTTTGTTATTTCTTCAAAAACAACGCATAATTTACTAAGCAAATCATTGTATATTACAGAATATGTGTACCACCACTGATTATACCTACGAGTAAATACGGTTCGGTGATATTCTGCCTAACTTCCGCCCTTTTACAAAATCAAAACAATGAACGCATCGTCATAAAAACTAAAATGTGAGTTATTGTTTCGTGCGCTTTTAATTGTCAGTCGAACTCATAAAAATTTACTCTTTCGAATGTTTTTTTTAGAAAAAAATATACTTGTAAGACAATATCTTTTGAAAAGGAATTATTACGAATTGCAAATGAACACGTATGACCCTAACAAAAAGAAAAGGATAACAATGACTATCACTTACCCGTTTCTTTCCACAAATTTCTCGGAACAAGTTTTACTAACCAAAGAGAGTTCGGCAAAACATTTTGATGAAATTAAAATAAACTAGTGACTCAATATATAAGTAAAGTGTCTTTTAAATTATTATAAGAAAAGCAACAATTATTTTTGTTAATAGTAATTGATCAAAATCAATATTATTAAAAATAATAATTAAAGAGGCAAAAGAATAATCCATTTAAAAACAGGCATACACAGAATTGAAAACAAAGAAATTGGAGATTAATCATTGCGTATTTTTATAATGATACACATGCTATCCTTGTTCGCCATTCATTCAAGATTAATACGGATGTCTTCTCAATGTTGTCAGTTAAGTCATATTTTCAATACGAGCTAAAGTGTAACTAGGGGCAAATTTATTAGACAATGTAAGATACATTTCGTCTTTTGATAAAGTTAATTTTCTTCCTGAAAAGACATTTATGTCTATAATTTGAATACCTACGTGACAATTGATATTATTTAGCAATGCGTAAATACATATTTCCCTTTTAAAATATGCGTTGAATTTACTGCGAAATTAAACTAAATAAAAACTATTTTTTTCATAAAAAATCAATAAACTTAACTTAAAATATAGAATTTATAAAAACGCGGTTAACCGTGGGAAATAAACCGGTTTTCGGTTTTTTTCAAAACAGGCGAAAAACCGGGTAACCGGTTTCGGTTTAAACCGGTTTGGAAGCCCTAGTTGCATAGTATAGTTGTTTTGGTGATAGATGGCAGATGACACAGGTATAGCCAGTTACGGTTACAGTGAATATTTCAATGTTTCTAGAGTTAAAAAAGGAAATTCCACATTTCGATTGAATATTTTTAAAAATCTTGTTATACTATTCCTTTATTTGTCCTTACCGGTACTACAAACCCAAGCTATAATCAAGCTTCTCTATTTCATATATTTTAGGTTAATAATTAATTTAGCTATTCTCATCCGAGTTTTCACATTGATGGACGATGGTGCTCAAAACCTAAGTATGCTACTTTTTTCTCAGGTAAACTCTTGAGTCATAGTTAACTTTAAATTGTAAATCAAATGAATTTACTCCGCACGTTTTGTTACTGCGCGAACCAACACTTGGTCGATTTTTGACAATACACGTCCTTAAAATAGAAATAAAAAGTAGTATTGCGACTTTCCAATGAGTTTTAAGTACCTAACTAGAGAGTCGCCCTAGAATGTTAATAAGGTTCGATGGAAGTACGAAACGATAGCGACAGTCGATAAGAAAAATGCAGGGAACTAATCGCAAAGATGATTGCACGCCAAACGTTTGCACTTTTTTACTTCGAGAACTGATCCACTTTCTCGAAGAATTAGACATTATTACTATTTAAATTCTCTAAAAGTGTCCGCAAAGCGCTATATTTGAGACTTAAATAATATGTCTAATAGAATAATGTTGAATAAAGTCTCTCATACACTTTATATATTTCCTGAACAACAATTTATTAAATTTGAATCTTTCAAATTATGTACACTCCCACAGATTTTGTCACTAACGACCCGGGTTTCGCCTTTCGGCATCTTCAGGCGTTCAAGCGCACGGATGAACTTGAACTGTCAGTTCAAGTTCATCCGTGCGCTTGAACGCCTGAAGATGCCGAAAGGCGAAACCCGGGTCGTTAGTGACAAAATCTGTGGGAGTGTACATAATTTGAAAGATTCAAATTTAATATTGAAATTCCACCAAGCACCTTCAGTCGAAATCTTATCTTATAGTTTTAAGTATACTACCAAAAATTCTTCCTGTCAGTTCAAGTTCATCCGTGCGCTTGAACGCCTGAAGATGCCGAAAGGCGAAACCCGGGTCGTTAGTGACAAAATCTGTGGGAGTGTACATAATTTGAAAGATTCAAATTTAATATTGAAATTCCACCAAGCACCTTCAGTCGAAATCTTAAACAATTTATTAAAATGAAAATCAATGACTTTCCTCTATTAAATTGTTAATCTTTATAAATGTAACAGGCGTGACAGTTTTATTAAGTTGAATATATTATACTACTCTAAATGAAGTAGCGTATCGATGAATGACATTTAAAATATATGTAATTTGTACTTTCCATGAATATGAACGTTGCTAAGACGTAACGTGCTGCATTTTAAATGGAGCATCAAACGTATAAAAATACAGTTTATGGTAATTATTTTACTGTAGAATTAATGATCACAGCAATTATTATTGTTGAGAAAAACTAACGCTTTCAATTGGCCTTGTGTATGAGTCGTACCGCAAGATACATTATCAAATCCCTGATCCAGATAAACATTGAGTCAATTTTGCTTGAAACTAAAACAAAAAAGAAAAATTGCAACACACTTATCATTCATTGTCTCGAGACAATATGAAAAATTATTCCAACACAGATTTAATTTTACAATTCACCATTAAAAGTAACATTATTAGCCATGTCAAATTGCTATATTATTTATATTGTTTACTGTTTAAATGACGTTCTCAGTCGTAAGTCATTTTTAGTTAACTTAGAAATATCTCTCACTGATAATAACTTTAAATTGCACGTTAAAAAGATTTTCCATTGCCTATTTATCTCGCTTGTAGTTTCAAATTAACAAACAATATATTAAATGCTGTCAGATGAACTCTTTTTTGATTTTTATTGTGTTCGGGTAAAAGGATCAAACCTCAATTTTAGAAAAGTAGTTTTATTTGAGAATCATAATGTTTACAACTAAATAAATCATCTGTCAAAAAGACTAAAGCCGCAAAATGGGTGCGAATGCCAAATAAGTATCTAAATTTAGCTATTAGGTTTGACAAATAAGGGTTTGTGAAAATTGCAACCACGAAAAGGAACTTTCATACTGGGTTTTCTTAATCAACTTATTAAATTTTTATTCCACTGTGTTATAAAACACCGGTTTATAAATCGTTTTGCACTTCAAAGTTTTTTTTATTTAATAATTTGACTTCGACCCAAAATAGTTAAAAATATGTTTTTTTTATTTAAAAATCATGCTTACAAAATATTCTTACTGACTCACTATAAATAATGTTTTTACATTAGGAACTCGATGACTAGTAAAAGTAAAGAACATTTATGTTTAATTTTGTACCTACCAGAAAAGAAATTGTAAATTTCTCAATTTTTTTCTCTCCACAAGTTAGAACCATACAAATAAAAGTTGGATCAAATTGGATACAACTAATCAGACACCACAAGGTGGGTGAAATTCCATCATTTTATTATTTCGATACATACCGACATTTTTTTGTGAAAACAATTGTAAACAATGTCGCTAAAGTAGAATTTTGTGTTGATATTTGATTTAATGAAAAAACTTTACAAACAATAACTGCCAATATTTAACATATTTTGGCAACGTCTAATGAAATGCATTTAATATCTTTTAAAAAAATAAAAAAAACCTATAAATAATGGAGTATTGAAATCTGTCTGTCTATAAAAACAACAATGGATTGGTTTTTTTTTATTTTACACAAGGTCAAGTATTTTCATTTTTATTATTATTGACATAAGAGGTTATTAGAATGCTCAATTTTCTTAAGCGTAGATGTATAGATATTATTATTATTGATTGCTTTATTATTACAAAAAAATAATATATCATGAATAGTGTTTGTTTTATAAAAAAGCGTAGGTTCAAATCAAAAGTCTTTAATACACGAATAGGTTTTATTATAAATAGTGTAATTATTCATCATTTTGATAATAATCGATGTTATAAAAAAAATGTAATTGCTATTTAAATGTATCTCTTTATTTTTCAAATATATAGTATTGAATCATTGAGTTGCAAAAATCAATCTGGACATTTTTTTATGAAAATTAAATAGGAACGTCATATTTTTCTTTTGCTTAAATACTATCTTGTAAGGTGAGTGGGAGGTGGGAGCTTCAAACACTTTTCTGTTTGTTTAGGAAATCTTTTCAAAAAAATTGATAATTTACAAAAAAACTACAATTTACGAACAAAGTTTCAAAAAAAATCAAATCCTTGATACACATTATCTGCATACAAATTAAATGGTTAAATTATATATGCTAACACGTATACAGACAAAAGCAAAAATATTACATTTAAAGTTAAGAATTTATCCACAGCAGTTTTTTGTCATTAACTCGAATCTTGAAAAAGCGTCCAGAGTGCTTTTTGCAACTCATGAATCAATTATTTACTAAATGCGAGGTTTCATGAATAAATATGATCTCACGTTAAACAAAACTAAAACAATAAGCACATTAAATGGTCACTACAAGATTTTATTTTTACAAAGATATAGTATAATATTACCATTAATGGTAAAAGTTGAGCCTGTAGCATGTTTTTTTTTCATGGATGTATGATAGAAAAAGATTTTCATTTATCTTTTAAATTTATAAAGTCTACAGAAGTAGTTTGTTATTCAGTCACTCAACATATTTTTCCAAATATAGTAGCAGGGAAGGAGAGGACTAGTGGTTAACTAATCGCTTTCCCTACGCCCAGTTATTGAATGATGGGAAGGGGGGGCGGGAAATTAAGACTTTACAAACAATCATGCTTTCGAACAGAAATCGATAAATCGATCGAAAAAATGCTGTTCGTACTGGGACTTGAACACGTGAGATCCGGCACGGAAGCCAGCAACGCTAACCGCTACGCCATAGGACCCGACAAAAAATTATCATTATTATTTTTTTGTTTTTACTGTTTTCTCGGCTAGTTTTTTTTATAAAATCATTTACCGTTCGTTAATTTGTGTAAAAGAAGTAGTCTTCTGAGCAGGTTTTTTATCACTGCCGGATCGACTTCGGTTGTAATATCAATATATTCCCACGCGGTCAACGATCTATCTATGCCAATACGCAAAACACACCGCAGTATTATGAATCGCCCACTTTTACCATTTTACTAACGTGCATTATAATATAACAATCAAGATCATATGTCTGTTAGGTTACCAACACATCGGTAATGTATGGCAACCTCGTATGACTTATGTTCTTTGTTATGAAACTCAGCTACCTATAAAGTTGAGAAACGAATACATTTTATCTACCCACATTGCATCCTAAATCACGTAAATCCGAGATTAATTGACTAAGAACAAAAAATAATTTGTTTTATTTTTGTATTGACCTTCGTTCATTGATAAATTTACTGTTGAAACTTTAATTTTGTCCGTGAATAAATTTTCGAACAGCCTAACATTAACGATGCTTTAATAAATTTAGTTTTAATGAGTTAAAAACGCAAATATGTTATATTTTTTTATAATTAAACCTATTTCAACGGAAATCTTACGGCAATTATTAATTAAGGCAACTTTTTAATTGCTATAAATACACGAAAACTTGACATTTAATATTGTTTTGTTTAGAAGTTTTGCAACAAAACTATAATGTCACTCAAAATATAAATATTACGTCATGCGATGGTTTTGCAGTAGATTTCCAAAACTGCACTATCCTTTATTTTCTTAGTATTTATTCGATTTGGTATGTACAAAACAAACCATAAAATTATTTAAAAAATTCCCACATAATTATTAAAAAAATCAATGCATTCAAATTTATATTTGTAAGTTTAAATCTCGTAAATTTGAAAGCAAATTATTGACATGACTGAAAACTTTGCAGGGACCATTTCAAATTACAGAGACTTTCCTTAATAACGTGGTCGGTTATTATTTTTTATAAAATACATACGTCATTATAGATTCCAAATATTAATTGAGAGTGGTGCACTCTCACGGATTAAAAAAAATCTTATCTTATATCGATTGTTTATTGTTTCCAATAATGGCTCACAGATGCTGCCGATATATAAAATGAATTCGCACGAGTTGCGCAATGCAAATTGGCAGAGGCGGTCAACTCTCAACGCAATTTCCGAATATTTTTTTTTTTTGATTCCCACACAAAAGATGATTCATTGTCGTTTTTAACTCGGCGTATCTAAAGTGCTTTACGTTTTAACCACTTATATATAAATCTTTTTATTGCTTAATTTATAGAAGCAATAGCTTTGATGTATGATTATTTACAGATTATTAACGCCTAGTGTTTACCTTATTTGGAGTACGACAGTTTTTTCTTGAACCTTGAAATATTGGTTGTTTTTATAGTTATTAGTTTTTTTATTATTATTTATAATGTTACACATGTATAGACAAATTATACATCAATAATGTTTTATACAGTAACTTATATAATTTTAGAAAATACATCCATTACAATGTAGGAGTAAATACTTAAGGCAATCTAATTACAATAAATATTTATCTTGTATTTTTTTTATTATAAAAACTATACACACTTATATTTTTAATTGTATTTTTATTTTACTTATACGGCTTAATTATCAAGCATTTTTTTTTGTCTATTCTTACAAATTATAAAAATATTGAAGTACACATTTGTTATGAGCTATTATTGTATTAAATTAGACGTTTAAATGTACATATTATTTGTCGAATATAGTATCAGGAAATTATTAAATCTAAAAAAAATGTTTTGCGAAGACTACGTTCTACCGAGAGGTAAAATATATTACGTTCCCGTGATGATGACTCATATAGAAAAATATCTGTTTTCAATTTCCATGTTAAATGACATCATAATATTATATCAAATGATTTTACCCGCCTTTCCTTATTATCAGATTTCATCACAAAGTATTGTTTTCATTTGACAAAATTATGTCTTTTTTTCATTTCAATCTATTAGTATTACATAATATAAAAGTATAAGTAAAATCATTTTCACAAAATATCTTATAAACTATTTTGTTGGTTTTGTGACGTCAAATTCTATACAGAGCCTTCCTCCCTCACGAACGCAAAGCATCAAATTGGATTAATACAAAGCTTAAAACCGCTAATTCTTCTTAAAAACTACTCATTTTTGAATCTGTCATAAATTTCTTCATGTTTCGATTCGAATCAAATAGTATATTGCCAAGCAATCAATTTGACAGACAGAAAACAGATTAAAATTTACGATTAAAAAAACAGGTTATATTAATCTTACTGTTGCTTGAAAAATGATTATAAAAATGGCTGTAATTTAAAACCATAACACTGATAACTCGGTTCATAAAATTTATAATATTTAAGAAAGCCCATTTGATACGAAGTATTTCAAAAATGTATTTTTTCTTTAATAATTTCCAACTATATTCATCAGATAAGAGTATACATTTGATTAAAAGATATTATATGCTTAATAGACATCTTTTTGAGTTGAAAGTCTTTCACGTATATCCATGTCCAGTTGCTCAACCTCTTTTTTCGTAGAGAGTAGGGGTAGAAAGATAAAGCTAAGACAGGACTAAAGATTAACTTAGCGATTTCACTGTAAATTTTAGGATTGGAAGAGAAGGAAAGAATTTTTAGAATCCACGAACATACATTCAAAAAACGATTTTTAAAATGCTGTAATTACTGAGATTTGATATCCGTTACGAAAGCCAACGACGTTGATCACTGTGTCATGAACCCACGTGATTAATTCATTTCGTAAATAAAATCTGTTTTTTTTATTTAAATATAAAAACCTTGTACGTCCACCACTAGTATCAAATCTCTGTCTTCATTCCGTCCCCTACAACAATGGTCTTGTTGAAGTAAATCATGAATGGACTTTTTTCAGTCACCACAGTCGCTGTTTATAATATTAACCAGAGGTATACATATACCTTTCTCTATCTAGCACTATACAAATTCTCTCTGAATGATAAATTATTTCTCTGTCTAGCATTCCCATTATTACACAGATTGCAAAAGAAATAACATGCCTAATTGTTCTCGTTGTTTCATTATGTTGCCAAGAAAAGTTCCAGTTATGATATTTGAAAAGCGATCGCCAACTTTGCAAATTGATTTTTGCCTTCAAAAACTTTATAAATTTGTCTTTTCTCAATGTTGACAGCTCTCGTATTGGAATGAAGCGGACTTGTGTGTCGTACCTGTTCGTAAAGTCTACAGTCGTGTGCAATTTAGAAACACATCAAAACATCTGTTCCTCTCAATAAGTTTTCATCAAATTATCACAACTAAATCCAATTATTTTTTAACATCATTAAAAAAAAAAGGTAGAAATCTATATTCTTACCATGATTCAGTACATCTCTATAACCTCAACTCAATATGAAGATACACGTATAAAATTGAATGTCTTTTGCGATACGTGTAAAGAAAATTATAGATGAACTGTTTTATTGATATTTCTGTTTTAATTTGCAGCTTCGTTTATTCTTATTAATATGTTAAATTTATTGATATGACTGCGTTATAATTTTTCTGTCGCATAATCATCTTTTTTTAATGTAAAATTATTTTTACCCCATAAAAACTAATCTGGAAATATTGTATTTCTTTATTTCTACGCGTTTTTTAATTTATAAGTATTGACTTATCATAAACTTTTACAAATGAAGTTGTTTCATAAAAGATTTTTTACGAACAATATAGAATTGGCTTACCAATTATAAATGCTTACACATCCTACTTTATATATCATATTACCGTAAGCATAAATGAAAGTTTTAATAAATACGAAGACAATCTGTACTGTCTAAACATCTCCGTTAAATAAGGTTACAATTTGACGTTTTCTATATAATAAAAATCCACTGCTGGTTCATCTCTGCCGCTCGGAAAAATCAACAGCACGGTGATGTTACGTTATGATTCACATTTGACGCCTAAGAAAGAAGATAATTTATCACTACAATTGTTACGCGCTTACCGTAATGTAATGATTTTAATGAGATTGAATTTAATGAAACGTCATTCAGTGAAGACAATTGTAACGGAAGAGGCGCGGAAAGGCATCCCACATATTTTTTAACTTTTTGTTTCAATATTATGAAACGCCTACACTGATTCTACCTTTGTGAATCGTAGATTACGTTTAATTTTCTCATGAACGTATTAAATAAATACAAAAAAAACATTACACGCGTAAATTGTTGAAATAAATCAAATTTCTTGTGCGTTATCTAATTATTATACATAAACATCAACAGATTTATCTAATAGTTTATTTAATTCGGTAATGGTGAGAAGCTTACATAAATTAATTTATGAAAGATAATAATTTTTAATATTAGTAAAAACACAATATTCCTTTGTACTTCATTCCACTTTATTTAATATGTCAGGACCGGTTTCGCTCATTACGAGCATCGTCAACTGATAAGAAATAAATTCTTATCAGTTGACGATGCTCGTAATGAGCGAAACCGGTCCTGACATATTCAATAAAGTGGAATGAAGTACAAAGGAATATTGTGTTTTTACTAATATAATGCCTTTCCACCAAGTATTGACAGTGAACACCCTAAAAGTGAATAATTTTTAAATTTACCTTTTTTTAGCTGCTTAGTCAGAATAACTTCCATATTAGCAGGATTAACTAATAATAATAACTTAAAGTTTTTTTTTTCGTTTTGATAGATAAAAAATACAGCAAAAAAAATATATCATAGATCCGGCACGTAACACGTTAACTAGGCTAAGTATAATATTATATAAATGTATTTTTTTAAATCCATGTCCTCTTCCAATGTAGAGCATATGGCCTCCTAATGGAGGTATCTCAACAGAAGTTTTTTCTACGAGAACTGTTTGTTACTCAGTCTCTCAACCTCACTTTTTTCAAAGTGAGTAGTAGGGAAAGAAGGATAAGGCTAGAACATGACTAGTGGTTGGCTAATCGCTATCGCTACACCCAGTTATTAAAGGATCAGAAAGATGGGAGGAGAGGAAATTATGTGAATTGACATCATAAACACCCAGTCTTCGATCACAACTTTGAATTGAATAATTCTCAAATTCACTGTGATCTGAGCGAGAATCGAACCCAGACCTGCGTGATCGGTAGAGAAAGCTCTAACCAACTGGGCCACAGCAGGCGACAAAAAACTAAAATATAATAATATAAAAACTAAAAAAAAAACTTCTAAAGAGGATATCGTCTGTAAGGGTATTTTTTAAAATTTTCAATGACAGCTCTTTAAAAATGGAAACATATTGAAACTATAATACACAGATATACATATTATCATACTCTTTTATAATGTCATTGCTAGAGAGTTTAATAGTAGATTCAATATTTAATAATAGTATTTTTATGTAAAGATTGGTATATAAATGTAATAGAATACCAAATGATCAACCATTGTGTAATTATATTACACCAAACTGAATGAGTATCGAAAAAATAACCAAATTTGAAATTTGAATTACATATACGAGAAATGTAATATTCAAAGAATTTTACGCACACCCATTGTAACATATCATATTGTTCTTTTCGTAACTTAAGCGTTTCTTTAGCAAACGATTTTTGTAAAACAACTTTTGTTGAAATACTTCATATGTTCAACATTGGAGTCAATATGAATCTTTATATTCCACTCTGAGATGGCTTAAAAATGTTCTTTTATTATAATTTCTAGAGAAATTTTAAAAATTAACATAATCGGACTCAGAAATAAAGCCTTAATTTTAGCTTCAGTTTTAAGTCAGTATCCAATTATTTTCCTAAGTATTGTTACCATTGAAAGAACATTAAATGTGGTTTTAAAGTAATTAGAATTAGACTAAAACAATCTCGTTTAATGAAACAGAGCAGATTAATTTTCACAATACCTATTTCGTTAAATTTAATCTCATGTTTTTAGAAGAGTAATTAATTCAATTCTAATTGTTGCAAACTAATTATTCTTCTGTCCAATTTAACTAGTGCAATATTATTTTGATACATCAAGGTATTAGCGTTCTAATTACGGGCCATCTTGCCTTATTATGCAATACTTAGTGTTTCTCATTGCACAGTATGGCTCGCATCACCATCAAAAAATTTGCATATGAATTCAACCAAAAATGAGACATCGAATTTCAATTTAAAACATCTCGCATTGTCCCATTTTGTAAAAAAATATTTGACTCCCTTATTCAAAAGACATTGTTGAACCCTCTAGAACTTCAATATGCTAGTTTTTCATAAAATAATATTTTCTCATGAAAACTGAATTTATATGGTGGAAGTTTTTTTTTGTTCGCATTTTCTTTTGTCCGTTTGTCACAAATCTCTTAAAAGATAAAAAAAGAAATATGTACACCATCTGCGACATAGAATGATTTGGTTACTACAAGACTTAAAAATATTGTTATTTTTATCGCTTACTCTAAAATGATAAATAACCTTTAATTATTTCATTTATTACGACAGAAAAACGGCAGCTAAGTCATTTATAGTTGTGTGTAAGAAGCTATAATTTTAATTCTCAACCAATCGAAGAAGCATTTTTTAACGTTAAGTCCATCAAATAGTATCTTGATATATTTTCACACACTATTTGACACATGTCTGCCTTTTATTACCCCTGTCTTATCAACGTCACATGCTCAAAACCTCGCGTTGGTGCAATATTGCGAATTAATTTGGTATAAAAAAATGCATATATGTTCTGTTACTAGTAGACTTTATCACAAATTTCAAATGTCAGCAACGAATCTTCAGTAATATTTTCTTATGGGGGTTGAATTTCTTACAAAAAAGTTCACTATTTTACTTTTCTTTCACTTCCATAGTTGTAAGGTGCACACCCATTTATAAAATAAATAATATCTGCAAAAATATCGTATTTTAGTTGCAAAATACACTAAACACTAAGTCACAACAACAGTAACGAATCGAGAAGATCTTTACTAGGACTTTTCATTTTAATTTTTAGTGTACCTACGCAAAAAAACTATTTTATAAAAAAATATGATAAACGTATAATAATTTCTGTTATCATGCATACATATGTACTATTGTAACAAATTTTCAATATATCTTATGTCTTCTATCGATGTGTCTAAGATATTTATTATAAACTGTAACAAACATCATTATTAAAGTACTCATTTCACATTTAATGTAATATGACCAAATGGGTTTCGCTCAGTAATCTAGTGTTTTCATTAAAAAGGAATACAATTAAACATGGTTATTTAATAATATATATATTTATGACAACTATCAGGAAACACATTGAACATTCACATTCAAAAATTTATTTAAAATGTTTAAAAATAATTCCGATCATTTAAAAACTCTGACATATGGAATAAGTAAGACCAAAAATTAAGTTGAATATAAAGAAAACTACACAATTATTTCACTATTTTTATCAGTGTGTTTAAAACATTTACATTACATATTTAATTTACTCAATGGTTTATAGATTAAGCAGCTGAAAGTCACTATGTCTTCATTTTTTTTTACTTAATGGTGAGCAATGATTCTAAGTAAATAATTTTCGTATGTAAGCATTTCGCATAATTTCTCTATCTCTAGTACAAGTTTATTATTGTTAAAAGCAATAATATTGACGCGGATATTTTTCATTAATATTTTAGGTATTTAAAAAATGATCTGATTACGCACCTGCTAAAAAAGTGTATAAACAATGCAGTTGGAAACTTTGACCTGCGTCAAATGTGTTTCACCAAAGTCTTAAGTGGCACATAGTCGACATGAGAACGTAATGCGACCAAAAATAATAATGGCCGATTGCGCAAGATCTCGAGTCCCACGCGTAGGCGGTTTGAGTTCCCACAAGTAATGTCCTAACATGCCTATTGTGTCGGGAGACCACGGAGCGAAGGTCGGCGCAACACAGGGCGCAGATTTCAAGAAGGGGGCCCATGCTATATAGGGAACCCGGGGGCGGAGCTTAGCTTAGTTTTCATTTTGATCTCTTTTCATGTAGTTCGATGTTATGATGAGTGCCCATACTGAGGTGGGTATTCTTCAGTGTACTTGTTTTACGTCGTTTGTTTTAATTGCGAGTCGTGTTCCGCTCTAATGTCACCTGTGTTTACGAAACGGATTGTGCTGTGTTTTCATTCTCGGAATATGATTTTGTTGTTCTCGTTAATTTTTGGCGACGTTTTTCGTGGTTAATTATACTCAACGCTGTTGACATAATCACGATTTCGAAATACTTCTTTTTGTCAATGTGAAATTCAAAATTACTCGATTGTATCTTTAATGCATTCAATTTTGTATCCTTGCGTTTTACTAATCTGCTAAAATTCAAACAAGATAATCTTTATACGCATATTAGATTAAGTGACAAAACTTTAGATAAAATAAACGAAACAGTTTTGAGCTGTTCATTATTTAAATTCAAGCATGGTTTTTATAAAAAAACAGCTAACAATTTATTAATGTTTTGTTTTTCGTTTTTACAGAAATCAACATGGTTGATTTTCCTATTAATCTGCATTCCATTTCTGGGAATAGCTGGAGAAGAGACACAAATGGAACAAACGACAGTGAATGCAACAGTTACTGAACCAAAAAACAATTCAACCAAAGATTTAGAAGCATCAGAGACAGCAGACCCAAAGAAAGTAGAAATAGTGAAACAAATCCGACGATTAAATGAAGACGGATCATATACTGTAGGATATGAAGCAGGAGATGGCACGTTCAAAATTGAAAGCCGAGACGTGCAAGGAAACATTAAAGGAACTTTTGGCTACGTCGATGGAGACGGAGAAATCAAGCGTGTTTCTTATTCTACAAGCAACAGCACTCAAATACCTTTGCTTTCAACCATTCATCCTCCTATAGTCCAACCGATATTAAGGTTTAATCGAACAGCTGGGACAACAACTACAAGGCGGCCTACTCCGACTTTGATTTACCCAAAGACGAGCAGTAATCCGACTAGAGCTACAGTTATTCAAGCTATACCACGAAGAAGACCAATCAGTCCTGTGAGTCATGCTCCAGTAACCACGACAGAATCGTACAGGGTGGTTACTGGAAACTATCTTCCATTAAATACTACAGATACAGGAGACGATGCAACTGGCCAGAAAAATGCAAAACAATTTCCAATATTTACACCTAGAACTTCAAGTGACTCTAAACCAGTACAACTCCCCACTAGCAATACTCCAATAAATGAGCCAAAAATATATAGACAGATAGGTTCAAGAATACCTGCAGAAACAAATAATGAAACTTCATCAACAACTTCAAACTATGTACGTACGTCATTGACTTATGATAAAACAATCGATAGGGCAAAAGATGCAAATAAACCAGTCAGAGCAAATACATTCAGAAGACAATTAAGTCAACCAAATTACGAAAACGAACATATGTTCTCACTTCAACAGGCTGCTGGTGATGATACAACTGATGTCTATGGAGGATCAATATCTGTAGGAACAGCTAGGCCTTTATTTACAACGACAACTGGGAGACCCAGATTGGTCCCGATACATACTATCTTAGCAGCGCGGCAAAAATTGAATGACAAGTTTGCCACCAGTTCTCCACAAGTGCACGAAGACCAACAAGAAACTACACTGGAAGCAACAACAAACAAAATCGACGATGATAGCTATGTTACCGCTAATCCTGTACCAATAATTCAAATCCCTGTTTCATCTAACAATTTGGAGCAACGTGTCCTAGAAAGACCGTTCTTGAAACAATATCCGACAACCGTGCCGGTTACACAATTCAGAACTAGAGAGTTTTTAAGAGACAATCCAGGTTCACCAATACCAATTGGAAATCAAAGAATTTTATTCAGATATACTCCAAACATTCAAGTGGATGAAAACGGACAGTTTGTACGACAACACGGACCACCGCAGCTAATTCCAGCAAATTTAATACCAATTCAAAATCAAAATGATGTACAAGATGGTAACGCACCACTTGATGGTAATCAGGAAAACAAACCAAATATTATTGCTATTCCCGTACACCAAGGGAATATGCCGAGCGGCAGATATCAAATCATTAATCCATACAATCAAGGAAGAGATGAGAATTTGATTCCTCAGAGATTTCCGCCTGCTATAAATGGACACAGACCTATATCAGCCCCAGTAAGCACCAAAGATTTAAAACGATTGTTACATCAGTTACTTGTACGACAAAATAGACTTCAGGCAATAATGGATATTCGAGAAGATTTTAGCGTTCCTGGACCACCGTATCCAAATAACGGATATCAACAACAAGGTCAAGGGTTTGAGCCAGAATACAGACAAAAATCAGTATATGGTCCACGGTCAGCTGGTTACAACCCCCAGTTTTCTGAAGGACGTCCGTACAATAACTTTGCTCGCCAGCCACCTTACAACAACCAAAACACGTTTCCACAACAATATCAACCTCAGTTTTCTAACCAAAATCAGAATCAATACCCCGAGAGAAACGATTACCGCCCTCAAGACGATGGATACAGAAATGAAATATCTACTTTCAATCCGGCCATTCCATACGAAAGCCAAAGATACATTCCTAGAAGACGGTATTATCGTCCAAGACAATTTGACCCGCGGTATGAAGAGCCAACAACTCCTGTCGACAATGAAGACCAGGTTGAGTTTCTACCCCCAGATGTGCGAGAAGCGTTATTGTTGAAGATGTTGATGTTGGCTATTCATCCGGATTTTACAGCTATGCCACCAGAACAGCAGCTTGGCATGACGACAACTGCGCCAGAATACCGAAAGAAAGTTAGAAACGTCCAAATTCTAGGTGAAGAAATGGAAACCAAAGAAAGCCAAATAAAAAGAAACGACAGATCTATGAAAACTGAAAATGTTGCATAACTATTAGGTTTGTTAATTAATATTAAATTATCATATAAAACTTGTAATATATTCATGTTAGAAGATAACTTACCACTGTACAAATTGGTAAAACTAGATTATTCATCAATAAATTAGGTAAGTAAGAATTCTTGCATTTTTATTTTTATCTCAAAAATAAACCTCTAATAAGAACAGTTACCGCATTTATAAATTTGTTCAATGTATTGCTATTATTTATGTAGAGATTTACAAAAGGTGTTTTCAAGTCATGATATTAAAATGGAAAAAATCGCGAAAAATGGAAAATTAGGACTCATTTTACGGTTTCATTTTAATATATTTTTTTAAAAATGTACTGCCTTTTGGATTGATAAAATCTAAAATTTCTCAACCTTATATTTTTGAACAGATATTTGGAAAAGGTGTGTAATATAAATTTATTTTTATATAGTGGTTAACTCCATACTTTTGTGTTATATGATATTTGATTTCAAAGACAATTTTAAAATCATACACGCGATAGATAAAATCAATGTCTCTTTAATTAAATTAATATGTCAATTAAATTGATATGAAAAATAAAAATATCTTACCGTTGTCATAATTGTACAAGTTGTCTTATTTTCGTGCTTTGTAATCTTCTATTTGTTCAAACAGATTATTTAAAAAAAATTATAGGTTTATACAACAAAAATAAATTACAATGGTCAATTATCTAAATTGGTTAAAATATTATGACATCGTTATTATATGACAAAAGATCAATGATACAATAAAAATATTTTGTATTTAAAAAGTGCTACGTTATGAATGAATGAGACTTTTAACGATGCAAAGACATGATATAACATGGAAGAGTCAAATAATAGAGCACGAATCGCTTAAAGAGCAATTTTCAACAACCATACCATTAAAAATGAAAGTTTTTTCTGTGCTATGTAAATAGTCATGCAATTTTAAAGATCGCTGCAGTTTGCAGTATCATTATGTATAATGTATGACGGAACTGTGAATACCTTTTGTCACTCTCATTTTGACTGAATATATTTCCATGCAGGCTCTCCGACATCCGTGTGAATTTTATAACGCTATCTTTTTGCTCGGATCTTATTATCTTTTTTGAAAAGTTCACCTTATGCAGCTGGTTCTCAGTCATTTGCACAATATTCAAGCAGTAGTCGATACTTGGTTCACATCACCCGAGTGTACGTTGAGAAAAAAAAATTTGCCAACTAATATGTGTCTCCATTGTATACGATTTCATCATTTGATAATGTAACATTTCAACCACATTGTTTTCCGCTGCGGAAAACTTTCAATTTTTATTCTGTACACAATGGAAATGCGTATTAATATATTTTTAATTTCAAGTAAAGATTATTGTTCTAATATAATTCACAAAACGTTTTGAATGATTTCAAAATTTTCCTCGAATTATAAAACAAAAACCAAATAATAATTTGAGTCGTAATATTATATGTTTTGAAACGTAGTCGTGATTTCGATTATCTTTTTATATACGTATTGTAAACATCAAAATACTTATTTAAACGAAGGTAATGCTATAAATAGTAATATTTTAGCGCAATAAACAATAATATTTTTTTTGCAATTTGTAATTTAAATGACCTATCATTGACTACTCTCATATCTAAAAGTATTCTTTGAAGTTACATAAAAAACTGCTTTGCTATTAACATTTTCTCACTTTTCTTTCGTGATCATATTGATATAACACATTGATTTTTCAATCGATTTAAGTATTTGTAAGCAAATAATTAATTGTTGTGATGTTTACCACCTTTCTCACGTCCATTCTATTCAATCTTTATGACAGGGTGTAGATTTTACATAATTTCTTGGCTCTATATTTTTCTCTCATTTTTTTAAAATCCACGTTTTCTTTATGGCCCATTAATAGAGGTATCTGAACAGAAGTTTTTCTACGAGAACTGCTTTTTACTCAGAAGCTCAACCTTCATTTTTTTGTCAGATTGTAGGATTAGAAAGAATAGGGTTAGGACAGGACTAGTAGTTTGCTAATCACTTTTACTACACCCGGTTATTTTAGGATTAAAATGATGGAGGGAATTTATAGACATCACAAAAATCATGCCTTCAAACAGAAATAGATAAATTGATTTTAAAAAATGCTGTTCGTACAAAGGATTCGAACCCGTGGGTCTGGCATGTACCCGACTTCCATCATTACCATCTACAAAATAAACGTTGGTCAATTGACTTCCGTCAACAGTTTCAATTACTAGTTTGTATTTAAATATTTTACTTCATATTGGGAATGAACATAGATTAAAATACTTTAATAGGGTATAATAAAATTAATTTATTATAATAATTACCGAGGAACAATATTCACAGATATACTCTCTCTATCACATTTTCAATGTTGGAAAATAATATATACACCCTTCATTCACAGTTTTACTTAGTAGAATCCGAATGAGATAGAATGTGTGGGGTTGGCAGAGTTCTGGGGAAGGGAGTATTGTTCTTCAAGTTCGTCCAGGAAACCACCTCTAGCTTTGGCTGCTGGTCTTGGAGCGTAAGCCTTTTGTTGGGGCTGAGTGAAAGCTTCAGTGTCAGTGAATCGGCTGGCCTGAGCACGTGCTGGTTCCGGCCTGAAGTATTGGGGGGCTTCGGTAGGTGTGGGGCGGTCAAATTGAACGGGCCTGGGTGCAGGCCTGGGTGCAGGCCTGTTAGCTCCGTGGGAAAGCTGGGTATCTTGACGGTAGAGTGGGGCAGAGTACTGTTGAGCTTGCTGAGGCCTTGCGACGGGAGCGGGTTGAGCGTATTGGATCGGCTGGGGACGAGGTGCTGGAGCCGCGAATTGCACTGGCTGCTTGAATCCTTTGAAGGATTGAGCTGGTCTTGCTGGTGCTGGTTCATCGTAATCGTAAGATTCTTCTTGTTGTGCTTGGGGAATTGGTTGGGCTCCAGCGAAGAAAGCAGGCTGGAATTAAAAAATATATTAATACAAAGTATAAAATGTAACCCAATTAAAGAATTTAAATATTTTTTATCATAAAAATACATCTTTTTAAAATTTCGAATTCATAAATATCAACTTAAGTAAACTTTGAGTTTTGGACAGTTTAAAATAAAATACATTATACAATACTTCAATTGAACTAGGTTTCAAGAAACCATACCTCTCTTTAATTTAAAAAAAATTGTCAATCTAGAAAAGCTATTTATTTCCAATTTGTCCAAATTAAAATTACCCGAATTTCAAAAATTTTATCATATTTACACGTCTTTTCTTAGTTTTAATTTTATACAAACTACGTAATTAATCAAAAAAAAAACAACACAAAGCTGTACAATCAGAATATTTATGTTTCCAATACGAAAAGTCACACTATAAGTTTTCATATCTTTAGTACAAATGTATTTTATACAAACGTGTTTAATTTAATATTTTTATTTCCCATAATAAAATGTTATTACGTTGTTATACTTATTTGATAACCTTGCAAATTATACAATACACATTTATAATAATAAGATTAAAATCAGTAAAATAATTAATTAAATATCCGACTTGTATGACGTTCGATGTGAATAACAAACATATCTTATTTAAAAACAATGGTGAACACAATCTATTATCCAAAGATATTTTAAAGTTTTAAATAACCACACGTCTCCGCCAAATGATAATAGTAGTTATTTAAAAATACCATTTAAAAAAACTAATCTTCAAATAATCAGAAATTGTAATTATTAGGTGGGAAATATTTTATTGTTCGGAGATGCGCTATTGTAATAATTAAAAATAAATTGTAAACGCTGCAAGTGGCCGTGGTTTTTTATCAATAACATTCACGTACATTTATTTTAAAATATGTGTAAAAAAATAAAGATAAAAATTAATTGAATAAATACCTACAACTAACTCTGTATACGAGGAAGTGGGATTAAATTTTAATTCCAAGAAATGGTTGATGAATTTATCAATGCAAAGATTATTAAAAAAAATATCCAACGTGAACATTTATTTTCCAAAATAGGTATTTATTTCAGAGATAATTAGTATTATTTGAATGCAAACCATTCAAAAATGAAATGAAGCAAGAAGTAATTTTGAAAAAAAAATATTTATGTTCGTTATTATATTCTACTTATCGTAGATCGTAAAAGTTAAATAAGCTTAGTAAAAAAACATTGTAATATTGTTTTCTCCCTTCAATAAAAATGTGTGACCCGCAAAAACATTACGTAAAGACGTGATTGTACGTCCAATAGACGAGTTTTGCCTTTTTTTTTGACTCATTTCACTTCTGAAAGACTCAATTGTTTTATTATATTAAACACTGTTTCTCTATAGACATGTTTGATTTATATAAGTTCGTTTATTATGAACAGATTGCTATGATTATCTGTATGCTAATTTATTTTATTTCATAATTGAGACTAAAAAAATCATGAAAAAATATTATTATTTTGATATTTGTTTTATGGGTGAAAAATACAATAAATAAATCTATCAAATCTTCACATGAAACCCGATGTTATTTCTTTTAAAAAAATATTTCTTACTCGTTTTGGGACTGCTGGTGCACTGTTGTAAACGATGTGAGGAGTAGCTGGAGCACGAGCTGGTGCAGGTGCTCTGCCGTTGTTGCTTTGTTCCCAATCTTGAAGTTGAGAAGTCTGTTGAGGACGGCGAGACAGCTTGGGCTGAAATTAAATTCACGCATATTATAATGAGTGACATATTTAATATGTACATACAAATAAAACATTATTAAAACAAAACAAAAATGGAGTATTATTTTGATAGTAATTAAGAATCGCTAATTATACATAAATATTAACCAAATTCGTGATTATATATTTCATTCCTTTCAATAATTTGCTTTTGATACGTAATGTACGATGAGTATACAAAGTCAGTATTTTACAATCATTGCCTTATTCTAGATTTATTTCAACCATTAACGTTTATTTGAAATAACGAATTATTTTGTATGAAAATAATCGTATTTATATACAGCAAATATGCAGTGGCGGATTACCCTATAAGCGCAAGAGGCGCGTGCTTGGGGCCTCCGCATTTTTGGGACCTCAAAGATAGCATACATTACATAAAACCTTACATTTAAATTTCAGTTTTCAATATTCATTATTATTCTACGAAGAGGTTTGCAGTACTTTTATGTTATTCAAAAAGCAGGGCCTCCAAAATTTATTGCGCCTGGGGCCTCCAAAGTGCTTAATCCGCCACTGCCAATATGTTATAATATTTATAAATTAAATATTGTTTCTTACGAAGAGCCACTCACAAACAATCTTTCCATCATTTTATTACACATGATCAACAAAACTTGTTTTTTTTTTGGTGAAAAATAGTTCAAGAAAATCATTTTATTAAAAAATATATGTCCGTATCTATGAAAAAGAACATCAAAGCAATTGATTGACACAATTTATACATTCCTTTATTTTGACTCTTTTAAAAATGCGCTGCGTTTGCGATCTGCGTTTTTGTGTCTGCGAATAATCTTCTTGATAAAATGAAATTATGTTTTTCTACGTTAAAACAGTTAATTTAAAAAATGATGTTATTTAGAAACTATATGGAATTTATACATTGGGCTTGCGTACTTGATGAAAAATATTCTATCCTTAGTCACTTCGAAAAAAGAGAGGTTGAACAACTGAGTTTGTCACAAAAACACTTATGTTGAAATACCTCAATTAGGAAGTCATATGTTTGACATTGATAACGGACATGTATTAGAAAAAAAAGCTTGGCAAGAATTGAGTTCTGGCACCTTATTTTTTCAAAAAAAAAGTACTGAATGTATCATGTATGTAAATTTATAATCAAAATAATAAAATGAAACAATATTTTATCGAAATAATTATAACTTTAAAACAATTAAATGTATAACATTGCTTTCATGCGTTTATCGAAAACAGTCAAATAGAAAATCGCAACAGCGACATCCATGTTTATTAAAAAATACTACTAGCTGTATTTTATGAGCTTTGTTTAACTGTATTATAATATGTATATTTGTCTTTATTGGAAAACGAATCACTTTCATTCAATACTAAAATTTTATGATACTGTTTAAAAACAAAAATACTCCATTTATTTTCTTCGATTTATATATATTCGGTTAATGGTTGAATTTATGTTTAAATTTACCCATTATTATTTACGCAATTTTATGAGTAACAACACAATTTACTTTCCATTCAAAGAATCATAGACTTAAAAAATGTGCACAACTTTTACTTTATAAATATTTCCCACGCACAAAAAATGTCACGAACTGTATTATAATTTCATTAAAATGATATTAATCTTTAATGTGTGGGTTTTTATATCATTATGTATATATATTGCAAAACTCAACGTTTATACACACTACCACGAGAAGGTACTGTTTGATAATATTATTTAATATTCCAATAAGCGTATGCTTACAAATCACTTAACTTAATATAAGATCAATAAAATTGTATAGATTTACAACCAATAAATAAATTACAAAGTTGATTGATTTTGTGAGTTATAATATATTTTTTTTTAAATAAAATTTCATTTAGATTACGTTATATCTTTCGACGCTTGTGTTTTTTAATTAAAAATCACATAAATTTAAAAGATGCTTTTTTAAGACATACAATTCTAATAAAAAAATATAGCTCTTCAAGTGCATATTTTAGAAGTGAAAATTTTGACGATGGCTTTAGATAATTTTATCCTCAATTTTACCGTCTTTTTTTAAACCTTGTTACTCAACTTGAAAAAAGGGTACATATTGTAAGACGCCTGTGATAAAATGTGGTCTGATTGTTAAGTGTTCGATACGTATTTTAAATTATAATAATATACGGAAAATTCGAAAACATTACAATAGTAATGCTGTTTGATATAATCAATGTTTAAAAAAAACATTTGAAAAGTGTGCCTAAAATTCATTATCATTTCACCAAAGAGATGACTCTTTTAAATCAATCTAAAAAATATATTTAAAACCAAGCATTAAAAAAATCAATACAAACTATGTGTAGTAAGATCTCGAATCAAGTATGAAAATAATCAGAAATCATGCACTTATTAACAAATCTTTAAATGAAATTAATTTTAAATCAAAAAGTGACTTTTTTAAAATCTTGAGAATCGCACAGTATCTTTACAATCTCAAACGACAGATTATGAAATAGAAATGCTAATGTAATCAAAATCAAGAAAAAGAAAATCGTCCTTAGTAGTAAATAAATTTAATAATAATATTTTTTTCTGTTTTTTATTTGACCGATATATAAATATATTATGTTTGATATAAAATTAAGTTAAAATTTCTGATTTCTTACTTTGTTATCACGAGGGGCTTCTGCGACTTCTTCTTCGGGTTCAACGGACAGGTTTACTGGTGGTACTTGGATGCCTTCACCGGATGGCTGGAAACCGAATCTGTTTGCACCATATTCTACTACGTGCAGCTGAAAATCAAATTAAATCAATTAATATTTAACAGTTAAAGATAACACATTCACAATGTATTGGAAATCTGTACAAAAATACAATATCGAGAAAAAATATACTGAAATTACCAAAAATATGTTACTGATTTGTTACTTTACTTAAATATTATAAAATCTGTAAAAAAAATAAAAAATATTTCGAATTTCAAAAAAATGTTTTTTTTTAAACTTCTTTGTTAAACCGCAATTTCATTTTGACTCCACATAAACCAAATTATTTTTTCATATTTTGATATCAATCTATTTAAAAGCAGAAAAACAGTATAATGTCACTTTTATCGTTTTCGTTTGTTATATTCCCTTACACTACTTTATGTGTAATTTTATTTTCATGTTGTTTACTGGAATCGCTTTATGACCTAATGTTGGCTACAAGCATAGAGCCAATATTCTGTCTGTCATTGTTGTACAATGAGGTTTTATATTTTTCTCGTTTTTTAATACATGTTGTATCAGATTCAATAAAAAATAATTATAATTACTTGATACATGTTTATGTCTTCTTAAGAATATATATATATTCATATATATTAAAACATAAATGTACTATTTATTAAAAGAAAATGATTTTACTCATTTATTGCATAAACTTATACAATGATCAGGAAATATTTTGTCTATTGCAAGCGTTTTCAACTGATCTTTGTAACATGTCTCTATCAAGAATTAACAATTAATATATTAAGAGTTTTGGGTGGGCTATATATACTGTGTAAAATTCTTGCTATATTATTTAATAAATAACGATTGTCATTACATTATTAAATTTCAAAGTGATAAATATTTAGTCGAACGCCGATCTGATTCTTTGACAAAATAAAATTGAATCCAATTCAGTTCAGTCTTCTGATATCATTTCTCGTTAAAATGATGTTGTGTCATATTACCAGTTTGTTGAATAACACTGGTGCAATATGTGTAAAACTGGACCAAATTACTGGTTGTTTATTATGTAGATTTTGCATTCGTAACAAACCGTTTTGTATAATCCGACTAGCAGAATTAATGTCAGTTTACTTTGCTTTATAACTCCTCCGCATATTAATAAACATTAGATTTTTAAAAAATCCGGACGTTTTAAGTGAATTGTTCTCATTAAAGATAAAACATTTATCTGATACAATTTAAAAGATTTTCTTTGATATCAACGTAATAAAATTTCAATACATCTGTCCTCAGATAAATTCATCATTTAAATGAAACTGATTGATGTTAAGCGCTCAATTATTGCTATTATTTGTATACTTGTATCACTGTACTAATTTTATAGTATTATCAATATGAATTTTCTTTATTTATACCGGAGAACAAAGATTATCTACTTCTGAAATGTCCGGCAAATTATCAAGATTTTATCAAAAACTGGTGCCACCTGTTTGTACAACACCAGTTTCATACAAATTGTATCATTTTACATTCCCTTTCTATCACCAATGTTATTTAGTATGAAAGCTCACTTTTAGTTTGGGTTTGTTTACATTGAATACGCATAATAAGATAAGATATAAAGAGATTATGCATACAGATGTCTATCAAACATAAATAAAACGTATTCCGTATTGTTATATGAAAAATAAGTTTTCTATTTAAGTAAGCTTCTCAATCTGTTTTTTGTATTAACCAACCGTAAAAAATATGTACATTATCAAAAATTACATAACTAAAAAAAATATTGAATTTTATGATAAATGATTTAAATATTTGAAATGGCATTTTCTGTTATTTTAGTTTTAATACTGGATAATAAAGAAATTGGATGATTACTTATAATTTTTTTTTAACTATATTGAACTTCAATTTCGATTCAATTAAAATATGAACGTTTAAAGAACTTTTATTATTATTCTACAATATTTTGAATTAATGTATAAAAAAATCCCAACGTGCAAAATAATATACATGCCTTAATGTTTTACGATAATGATGTTATTATCAATCACCAAATCGATAAAAAATATCGATCATTAAATAATAAATCAATTTCAAAATAAAATTGTATCCGATTGCAAAAATAATACGGGAAAAATCAAGATTTAATAGTTATTGAGAAACTAGGAAGTTTGCTATTAGTTTTGTCAATTATATAAATTAATTGAGTATTTTTACCTTTCCATTTGCGTCGGTGTAGCCATATTTTCCCCTAACCTCGCCGTTTGCTTCTTTGGTTTCGATTTTGAAGGATCCATCGGCGGCCTCAAAGCCGTAAGTGTAGGACCCGTCGTCATTGTGCCTGAAAATGAAAGGCGTTTAATTAAAATAAATCTCTAGTGACACATAAAAACTCGAATAGAGGTAATGAAATTTAATTGGCGACATAAATAATAATTTGCATTTATCATAAGAAAAATACACCCGAGTTACTGTGGTATCTAACAGTCTATCTCTAAAATGTATAAATTTTAGTTTTAATTAGTTTAATGAACTGCCAGCGTGAATCACTAAAAAATGATAGAATATATTACATCAAAAACAGTGATCCTTTGTGTAATAATTTATGAAAATACAGTCCTTTTAAGTGCAATTTATAACATTTTAAAAAGGATATTTTCTTATAAATGGACTCTATTATCTTTTCTCATACATTAGATATTTGAAAAAATGGAATCTAACTGTTATACTGAAAAAATGATTACTTCTTAACCTTTCTCATTGAATTATAAATTTCCATGTAACACAGTAGTTGTTAGTGTTTTAAGAATTTATTTGAATCAATCATCAAAAATCATTAAATTGTTTACTTACACTAAAATTCAATGAACCCGTAAAAGTGAGCTTATTAATAATTTCAGGTCGATCCATGTGTAATGCAATAAAATTATTCTATAGTAACTCTATTATCATATTTAAAAATAGCCAAGGGATGAAACCATCACCCAAATGTATTACCACGTTTATTTTTTGTTGAGGAACAAATCATATGCAAACGACTCTATTTTTCTAAATGCTACTAAAGATTAACTAGAGGAAAAAAAAACATCTCAAACACTCATACCCAAAACATCAAATAATAGATTGAAAAAATACAAATGTGATATTGATCTTGGTGGGACTTGAACCCAAACCCACCTGATAGATAGAATACCGCTCTTACCACTGGAACACAGTGGCAGAATATGTCAACCTGCGAAGCTTAAACCGCTTCGGCATCACCATGGCATTAAATTCTTGCGGATCGAACACCTTATGTTTGAAATTTACTTGTTTATTTTTAGTAACCACTTGATTTCCTCAAATTTTAGTACTGTTAAGTTAAAAACTCGTATGATTTTTAATTTAACTTATAGTGAAAAAATAATTACTTTATTTTAATTGTAATGCCAGAAAGCATTGATTTAACAAAGAAATAGATTTATTTCATTGTGATTAATGTTATTATACTCTTTTTTCGAATACATAGTTTTTGACGTATCTAAATCATTATTTTTTTCTATTTTGAGTATAAATTATAATGGCCTTTATAACAATTTATTGTTGTAAAATTCCTATGCGTATTATTTACAATCATACAAACAAACAAAATACTCTAAATTCTTAAAGGAAGTATGAGATCACGTAATTTATTGTCATTGGTTATCATATTTATTAGATAGTAGTTTTGAGGAAGTTTTAAAATAAAAAACAACATGGCACAGAATGATAAAAAAAACTTGACACATTTATCACGAATATAATATATATGTATCAAAAATTTAAGAACCGGTATTTATGTCAGGTCAATAGTAATATACATGTTCTAATGATCAGATATTTAAGTTAAACAAAGTATTATGTTTCATTACTTTTAAATATTTAAACAGAGTGCAGTATTATTTATATGAAAAAAAACTACTGTTTTCCAGGAATTTTTATTAACTTATTCGTATAATTTAAAAATATATACATTTCTACTTCAAATACAAAACACAGCATTGCAGTTCTTTTAAAAGCTTTGAATCATTTCACTTTCAATACAAAGTTAAATAATACAAGTATTTATTACGTCATTAAAACGATATATTTAGAAAATTGACAATGCTGTTATTAATAAGCGGCCCACTAGAAAATTATTATTTATGTCAGTAATCTATTCAATTGGTCAAATTTATTACGTTGGGCGTTTTTATTGGTAAATTTATATTAGAGAGAAATTTAAAGAAAAAACTCAGTTGAAAATTTTGCTATGGGCAGTAAACAAAAAGAAAATTCTTTAAGGACCATGAATTTATTTACATCGTTTTGAAGAAATATTAAGCAAAGTTTAAGTTTTTTTCGAGCTTAGTAAAATTAGCAGATTCTACACTCCGACTTGGTAGATACCCATTACCCACCATATTTAATTAATCAGGTTAATGAATATTTTCAAACAGTAGGTAGATTTATCGGAGACTTAGATTATTATAAAGTGTATTCCGATGGCTTTAAGTTTTCATAAAACTTGATTTACGAAACGTTCTTATTGAAAAAAAACAACGATCAGTGACGCAGTTGAATACGCTGAATAAAATAATCTCGCATTATTTTAATTTAACTACACCCATGTGATTTTCAGTCAATGTGTTAGAATGGTGTTATTTGTAAGCAACGGAACACATTGTGTTATCTGTTATGTAATCGAAAAATAGAACATAGTATTTTTTTCCAGATCAACATAAACTTTAAAGCACAACACGTGCAGCGTTAATTTTTGTTACAGCGGCGTGATAACCTGAGCACTTTCCCAATATGTCAATGCGTAGTGAAGTACCAAACCTTTATGAATATAAACATCTAAAGATTATATTTTTATACGCTATTATTGAGAATAAGATAAAATTATCATAAATTCACAATACTCGGTAATTATATTGATTGTAATGCTTAAACATATTGTGAAAATAAAATGATTCAATCTAATTTGTCATATCTAGAGCACAGATAGTTGTGATGTCATTTACCGTCGACTTAAGCTTGTATGATTTTAATACTTTTGATAGATTCGGCGGCAACTTTGTTGAAGCTATTTTTTAAATTTTAATTAAAATTGATATCTTAGTCACTGAAAAGGTTTTATAACAAATATTGAAACGTGTATGTCTCTTTTAGAAACAACTGAAACAGACTATTGTAATAGTTATTTACGACTAAACTATTTTTTATAATTCCTAACTTAAAAAATCCCAACTTCCATTTTGTATCGTTTTTGTTAAGAATAAGAATCTAAATTTAGTTTTGTTGTAAATAGCATTTACGGTAGTTTGTTTGAAGATACTTGTCAAAGCACTAAAACACGTGTCACAACTCATTACACAAGTTGTAGAATAACTAAGTTGTCAATTGTCATTTTATTTGATGGTATGATTTTGTTTAATTACATTTGAATTGTTCTAAAGTAATCTGACATAAAAAAAATAACATTGCATTGAAAATTGTCTGCAATTGCAAACATATTTGAATTATTTAAATAACGATGAAATAAATAAAAATGAACAAACACTTCATTTATTATTTGCTTAAAATAAATTAGCTAATTTATAATATTGAATTTTATATTGTCTTAGTGGTGTTTAACAGTTACTTGTATTAAAATCATGAGAAAATCTACAAGTTGACAAATTAATCAGGTCAACTATGTCGATTATAAATATTAGCATTTCGCATACAGCATTCACGTAACAATTTCGACGGGTATTGGCAAGTAATAAGGCATCATAACGTTCGGGATATTGCAAAAATATCATGAATATTCAATATGTCTTGCTTTATACTAATCTATCGACTTTAATAACAATTTATATAAAATCACTATAAACGTTTCCGTTTCCAATCGAAATATTAGTCCGTAACTATTTTACTAAGAACACGTTGCATGATTAATTATGTAAATATTACGTTTCTACCTTAAATGATATCAGGACATTCGTAAATTTGTCACCCACGTAATATTTATAATATCTGCCAAAAAGCTTCACACTATTTCTTACAACGTATCACATAAATTTTACGTCATTTGATGTTAGTCTTTGGTAAAATAGTATTATGAAAAATTAATTCAACATATTATTTTGACAAAAAAAAATGGTTTCATCATTTATTTGAATAGTTATCTTACTTGTCGATTTGCTTCAAGATTGGAATTGGTGTGGTGACTTCTTGTTTTGTGTAAGAGACTTCATCGTCCGCACGTGCGTATGACGTTCTTGATGGACGCTGTTCTCTGTACTCCTGGGCGTACCCTGGAACCAGCAGGGAGCAACTTGCGAGACCCTGAAACATTAAATTTAGTGTTGTAGTAAACACCAAACAGTCTTTTCAATTAGCAAAATAAAGTGAGGAATAATTTGCGTTATTCCACAGATCAACTAACACACTTGTGTGTCTTTGTTAAATATTTAGTTGAATTTTAGTTGAAATATTAAACAAACCTTCAAGCCAAATTAAAATAGTACTTATAGCGATAATTATTTTGGTTTTTATATTTATTAATAAAACATTTACTTAGTTTATTTCCCAATATATTCGTATTGAAACAATTAAGTTATTATTGAAATCACAATACTATTCATAGCACGTTTCGATAAACTTTTACAGTATGTTTGCAACAAGGATGCAATAGTTTTGTAGTTAATTTAATTTCTTATTTAAATACAAATATTTTCCTACAATTAGTTGAAACAACACGCAATTTTCACACTGCACATTATTTTAATATACAAATGAAAACACATTTCGTTGTCATAATGAAATAATAATAAAAAATAACTGGCATATCATTACGACAACTATATTTGCATTGAATCTTAAATCACATAAATTATTCATCATGGAGATATTACACTTTATAAAATTCACTTTGTCACATATCATTAGCATATTTTTTCACCAAGCACAAAATTTTAATAATCTCATTCTGCTAGGAAGGGATTTTCACAGATGAAACTGTCTTTTTATGTAATCCAAAACAATAATCCAATTTGGTTTATCACAGGTGATACGCAATTTGATATGGAACAAAGCTTGCGTTGAAACAGTGACGTAAAATTTTTGAGTGTATGTATCGCAGAACAAAGCACTTTGTAAAAGTATTATAAAACTAACCAGTATTATAAAACCAATCATGGTGGACGCGAAAACTATTATCAGTAAGTCCAACTGCAACCGCGGTGTTTTATACTGACCAACTTTGTTCTTATAATCAGATTATCCCTTTCACTTTGACGTATAACATTTACCTATAAATAAGGACTTCCAATCAATTGTTATTTAAAAAAAACGCCTTTTTTATGTGTCATTTAAATGCATTTTTTTTCACATATTTTTTTAAATGAATGCATTCGAAATTTATGGTAGTTTATGACACTCATAAGGTGACTTGAGTTGTACATACCATTAAGTCGGTTTACTTAAAAATAAATTTGATTAATAATATGTATTATCAGCACTATCTTATTAAATATTTTTTAAGAAAATATATTCAAATAAAAAATTGAAATCTCTGAATTGATGAGATATTTTTTTTTATTTTATGCCTACCTGTACATTTGGTTAAAATATAATGATATGATAAGTAAAGGTTTAAATCGTAGTCTGGTTGGAAACAACCTGAGATTTAATTTTAAATAAAAATAAAATAAAAACGGCTTTCAAATGTTTTTTTTTTATTTTGTATGTTGGATGTAACTTTTGATACTAGAAATTTGATAAGGGTTCTAAAAAAACGGTAAATAATATGACTCATGGTAGAATCTTTGAAATCGATAATTTTTGTTTCTATTTTAACGGTTTCCAAAGATATTTTCGCAACCGTTTCCGTTCCTGATGTGTTTCACATTGCTTTATAATTGAGCATCGGAACTGATTATTTGCGGAAACTATCTGTAATTAAGTCGCTTATTTTTTACTTTCTAAAAGGGTTAAGGTAAAATTATGAATCAAAAATATAATATTATTTTGCTACATGAATTTACAGGAAATGTAGGTATTGCATTTGAAAAAAACAATAACAAAATTCGTATAAAAATTAATATATTATGAAAGTGTTGCTTCGAGAAGTCCAAACCTGAACACTGTAATCCAAGTGAATGAACATCAAAAATCATTGACTAACCGGCTACAGGCTCGATTTTAATAAAACAATGTGATGACATAAAATTCTGCAATACTTAGGTACAAAATAATATTTTAATAAATACTTTATAACCAATATATACGTATTGTTTAAAATTCGATTACAAAAACTTTGAAATTATATCGTTTAAAATTTTAATAATGTAAATACTTCTAAAGTATTTTTATCATAAAAATTAAATGCCATTGTATGATGAAATTAGTTCAATAAATTAGGTAGAGCTTTATATGTATGAAGATATTGCGATAGGATAAGTCGATAAAGTAGACCTCTATTGTTATTAAAATTTCTAAAAGTAAACTCATAATTCAAAATACTATAATTGATTTATTTTTAAATAGTTTACACTAATTCATATAATCGAAAACTGTATATACTTACTGAAAAACATTTTTTTTTTGTTTTTTGTATAAACAGTCGCCAATTTAAGAAATGTTAATTATTACTGGGTTTTGTTGATATTGCAGTATTCATTATGTAAGGATAAAATCAGGACCAGCAAAAATAATACTGCAATTTTCTAGCAATTAACCAAATACTTTTACTATCGATTCAAAAAAACTAATGTTAAGCTGTAAATATACTATTTTTAAACGTGATTAGCAAGAAATACACAGTATGTTTTATGCTTTCATTTTTATTGTATATACAAAAATAAAATCTTGTAGTTAAAAAAATCGATTCATTGTCGGCACATTGATTTCCTTTAACCTTTCAAATATTTCTAATTTGCATTTGTTTTTTCAAGCGTGAAATCTTTTAAGATGATCTCATACCACGTATTTATCAAATACTATGCATTTATCTCAATTAAGTTAACGATCATTAACCGTTTTTAATGTATGTTTGGTTGTATATTTCTTTCGGTTATTCGAGGCCAAAATACAGTCTATCAGTAAATAGACAGTCTGAAGATGCTTTACATAAAGACGTAATGCGTGTCACTCTTAGTTACAGCTAAAGGGATAAACAATGGTTTCAATTATTTAATTTAAAATGAGTTGTTTGACTCTAGAGGATATTCAAATTTTTACTATACATAATTTATCTTAGTATGTGTGGACATGGATAATAATGTATTTTTTTTATAGTGGTGGTGGTTTTACCACTAGATGTGCTTTTGCATTGTTCTGCAAGAATATTTTTTATGTTGACGTGAGTGAATTAGACAAATAATGTTTTATAAGTTTTTCAAGTACGTATATTTGTTGGAATTTACTTTAAACTTTCTTAGTGACAATAATAGATATTGTTTTATGACAATAATAATATACTATTTTCTTTTGTGATAGCAATATGTTGTTTTTTAGTAAATATCTAAATACATATTTTTTTAATGATTTTTTCTACGTTTTTTAATGTTATTATATTTTGATGAAATTATCGAGATGTTTCAAAATCTCAAAAAAAATCTTTTACCATATCTACAATTTAAATTATGTTTTAGACATACGATATTAAGCCGGATGGCATTCATTCACGTAACAAAAAATATGTATTTATTTAATACGAAATATGCCATTAAATTTTCTGAGTACTAATTTAGAATGCCTATGAATATGATGTCATATTATCATAGATATATTCGATAGTTATTTTTAACTCCACAGCGTTTTGTAATGATTTTGTATTGTATAAATAAAATAATATTTTAATCTTAAGCTACAATATTACAAAAAAACAGTAATATTGGATCCATAGTCGACTATTCAACGTTGATAGCCTCAGTTGTATACAGTGCGTAGGGCAGTTTCTATAATTTGATTTTCTAATTGATATTAATGCCTGAAATTTTCTCCCACTTATCTGATCCTCAAAACAGGGAAGAAGAACGAGAGATTAGCCAACCACTTTCCATGTCTTAGCATAATCCTTTTATACCTAACTCACTTCAAAAATGGAGGTTAAGCAACTGAATGACAAGCAGTTATCTTAAAAAGCTTTTTATTACATTTGCTGATTTACCAAATTAAGCCATTGTCCTCGTTTATTTGTTTGTAGGAAGAAACTTATTAAAAATGGTTATTGACTGAACTGTAATAAATAATTTAAAAATTTCTTCTTTTTTATCAAATAAAAATTAATTTATTCTGTGTGACGTTATAAATTACTTATTCTGTATTGCATAAAATTTCAACTTATATATGTTGTGATTTACCATCATATTATAATAATTATTATCAAACCACGCACACGAGATCTTTAATTTCATGTTCTTATAGAAACGCCTGCTATTTAAAAGCGATCCAGTTTTTTATAACCAGTATATCCAATTACATTGACAGTGGTGTCGCCTGTATTAATATATGGTACACAGCGATAGTTCGTAGATTAATCTACACGATGACCTAAAACTCTTAGAATACAGATACAAAAATTTCATGTTATATTCTTGTGTGTTTTTACCACAACCAAATATATTTTTGGCACATTATTACAATCGAAATATTCGTTTGCAGATCTGTAAAAGTCTTAAAATTCTATTGACTCCGACACCAGATTAAACAATTTATTGAATCAAAATAATTTTATTTTCTTTGCATAGTACAGATCACGTAATAATTAAGTATGTTGCCAGATATACACAGACGTAATTTTAACAACCACAACCATAGCCACAATAACAAAGAAATTTATTTTCATTGATAGTTATTTAGCGGGATATACGTAAAAAAATATTAATTAAACAAAAAATCAATATTTTATTCCTTCTCATGACGATTTCAACCCTTTTTTCCGTCGTTTATTATTTCACCTTAGTTACTTACACTTATTGTAAACATTTCTATATCACACTTTTCTAGTTCCTTAAAGTATAAAATACTTATCTGGTATATATAATAAGTACTTGAAGTCTCATGTACTAGAGATTTTCATGTGTTAGTCTACCCAATTCACTTTTTGAAATAACGATCAGTTATATCAGGTAATCTATTCTTACTGATCAGTTTTATGCTAGAATAATTACAGAATAATAATTATTACAAAAAATAATCAAACATGAAGAATGTAAGATTGCATGAAAATAACTGATTGCTTTGCTAATTTTTTATTTTGTATGTACATAAATATGTACAATTAATATACATATATTTAAATCATGATGACGTCCTAGTTCATAACAGTCAACAGTTACACAATAAACATTGCATGTGCTACTAGGGCATCCAATCCCGGGATCCGGGATCCCGTAATCCCGGGATCCCGTTCAATTTTCTGATCCCGAAATCCCGGGATTGACATGGTCGCGATCCCGGGAATTCGGGGAAAAAGTATACCAAATTGAGGATTTCGAATTCCTCGGTGAGCTAAAAAAAAAAAAAAAAACGAGGTTTCGTGAGAATACGGGGAAAAAGTATACCAAATCGGAGATTTCAAATTCCTCGGTAGATTTATCTCAATCCCGGGATCCCGGGATCCCGGGATTGAAAATTTATCAATCCCGAAATCCCGGGATTGGAAAAAGGCTCCGGGATTGGATACCCTATGTGCTACACTTATCATTAAATGACTTTTCATTATTTTTGGACTCCAAGATAACAATTATAATTAAAAAAAACTTATTTGTTACTTTTTGACCCTGTTCCTAACATTTTCATTATCTTTTTTACTAAAAAAACGATTCCATTGTATTTTTATAGTTCCTCTGGCTATGAGTTCAGTTGAATCTCTCCAATTCAATCATTCGTAAAACTCGTTGTTTTGAAAAATGTTACACTCAATTTATTATTGGCTGAATAAACATTTTTAATAATTTTCAATTTACCCCAACTCTAAATTTAAAAAATCTTTAACCTGTTATGTTCTCGTTTAATTATTTATTCTTTATATTTATAAACGATTTTGCATTTTTGGTAACCACTTCTATACATTAACTTAAAATTTAATTTACTGTATTGATAAATTTTATACATAATGCCATTTAAATATTAGAAAAATTAAAAATCATTTGTACTGATTCGACTTTTACATAATAAGATCAGGACCAGTTTCGCTCATGACGAACATTATCAACTAAACTCGTCATGAGCAAAACCGGTCCTGATCTTATCAAATAAAATTGGAATCAGTACAAATGAGTTTTTTTTTTTAAATATAATACCTTTCTACCATGAATACCATAAAAATGATTATTTAAATTTAATTAAACCAGATAACAATTTAATGTAGACATTTGGTATAGTTTCTTTTTTCCGTGTCGGACGGAATGATTTTCCGGTCACCTAGTATGCACAATAAGGTAGTCTAAATTTCAAGGCCTTTGTATAGCCTTAAGGCATAGCGAAAGTGCTTTGTGTGATCTGGTCATTCCTACATCTGAACCACAAACGCGTCAAAGAATTCCGATGGGATTTTTTTCCTCGAGTGTGATTGACGAATCAATATGGCGCACAGCCAGCGCGAGTACAAAGGTTTCAAGGACCTCAAATATAAAAAGGCTAAAGGTAGTTGAATCATAGTTAAACTAATGCCAGAATTACCGGTCTTGAATCCGGATAGAGTCACCATTTATTATTGTCGTTAAATTATATGGCAAAACAACTTAGTCGGGGAGATATTGTTTTATTCATTGTGGAAAACTCGCCTTTGCTATGATCGCAAGTTTCACTCTATCAATCTAGTTTTATTTGATTTTTTTTTATTTTAAATACAACAAACTGATACTTTTGCTAATACTGTTAACGATTCTGTGTCCTGTTTTTTGAGCTTCTGTCAGATTTTCATTTTTTCAAGGCTTCGAATCTCCTAACGACAATTTTCAACATTTATTTTGGATTTGTATTCAAAAGTCCATTAACAAATTCAATCTTATACAGGCTCAATTTATGCTGTGTATTATAAAATTTTGTATTGTAAATATTATATTTTCTGTATACAGCCGTAAATATACATACAATATATATTTTCTAGTTAAGTAATTATAAAGATGTCATTTAGTAGCTTTTACATAAAGATATAAAATAGAATAATCTTTAAATATCATTATGAAATATCTTTTTAAATAGGTTATGAAATATAATCTATATATATAAAACAAAGTGGGGTTAGTTACACCACGTATATCTCGAGAATTACTGCAAGGATTTCAATGATATTTGATTTATAAAATTCTTATTTACCTAGAATAGCAGAATAAGCATTAAAACATCGGAAAAATATCACGGAAAAGAAATTATAAAGAAAATTAATATTCTCATAGAGTTTTCAAATAATGAACATTTTGTTTTATGCTGGGTTCAGATAGATGACACTAGATGGCACTGACACGATCGACTTTTAAATAATTTTAAATTTAGAGTATGGATTAGAATAAAAAAATCGATGATATGAAATGAAAACGAAAGAAAATCGGATAATATTGAAATGAGGTTATGTTTTCTGACTTGGAAATTCTTTCTGAATCTCCAAATCAGATACGCACATAATTTTCTATCATTATTTTGACATGCTTTCCATCGAATCCATGTGAACTGTGGAACAAGGTACAAGGATGACATGTCAGAAGACATTTTACATCAAATTCGTGTCAGTTCAGGGAATCCCGATCTCGAGATGAATGAAGAGATAGAAGTTTTGGAAGCGAGTAAAATCATCAACTGGGATGAATGCACAATGGCACACAAACGCGCATTGGAAGCACTCAACCGAACTATGAAAGATCTGCGCAGTGACTCAAGATGTTTTGCAGGCGCAATGATTCTACTATCTGGCGATTTCTGCCAAACACTACCAGTCATTCCAAGATTGACCGTTGCCGATGAAATAAACGCTTGCCTCTGCTGACGACAAACATGCGAGTTACATTTCTAAACGATCCATCTGCCGAAGATTTCTCCAAGCAATTGCTTACTATCGAATTTAACGGCCGTGGTCCTGTTGAAGAAGCGAACGGATTGATTTCGATTCCGCCGAATTTTTGCAATTTCGTCTCAACGAAGGACGGCTTCATCAACAAAATGTTCCCAAACATCTAATCACAAAAATCACAATTGGTTGATTGAACGAGCAATTCTTGCGGCTAAAAACAAAGATGTGGATCATTTAAACTTCACAATTCAAAATCAAATCGTTGATCTACTGCATTCCTTTAAATCTATCGACTGTGCCACGTGAATTACATCATTTTAATGTAATTTAAATACTTTTAATTTTGAATTTTGCACATTTATTGAACTTAATTCATTTTGAGTATTCATTCAAACTGAATTTAACTCATTCAATAAATTAACACAACATTTATTGATCCTGAGGCTGTACTAAGTTCGTAGGGCCAGCTAGTTATATATAGATGCAATATGTATGAAACACAGAAGAAAATTGTTTTGTAATTGCTTCGTTGCACAGCAGTCAACGGAGTTGGGCTTCGTGACAGATCTCGCGGGTTTGAGTCTCAGTATAAGCAGAACTTTTCAATTGATTTTTTTGTTAAGGCATTGATGTTTATGATGTTTTAATATTGTCTCCTACCTATCTAACCCTTAAATAAAGAGGCGCAGCAAGAGCGATTAATTAACCACTAGTCTTGTCCTAGTCGTATTTTTCTTTCTCTACTACTCTCTTTAAAAAAGAGAGATTTAGCAACTAAATAACATCCAGTTCTTGTAGAAAAAAAATGCTGAGGCACCTCCATTAGAAGATATATCAATGATTTACATTGGGAGCAAATATGGGTTTTTTTAAAAATAGCATACAATTGTTATAGAACAATTTTACTACGCAAACAATTAAAAATTACAAAAATCACCTTCAATAGTAAACGAGAGGTATAGTTTACGCTGAATATCATGTGTAAATCATTCATTAATCATGTATAACTAATTATAATATGACCATCAATGCTCACTTTCATAATATGTACTACACTGTGAGTTAATTAAGTTACATGGTCGGTATACGAAGAAAACACATCAATAATAATTAATCTGTCCTCTTAATTTGCATTAGAAAAGTCAATATAAAAGATACATTTAAACATATTGATATATCGACATTCTAAGTGAGCGAGAAAAGAGAACCTTTGTAGATTGAGTCCGTTTTTGTAATAATTGAATAAATAAATATTTATTGATAGCGACATTTTTTCATCTATAAAAAATCAACGACTAGAATTGGTTTGCTTGTATTTCATGACATGCTGTCGTGCTCTATTTTAATACAACCGAAACAATATTTTCTCTCATTTAAGTTACATTAACCCGTTAAGAACAATAAATTCTAATTGTCTATTTCTTTAAAAATATGTTTACCATATTAAGTCGCTTTTCTGGGTAAACAAAAAAGTCAATTTAGTCAGAAATAATAATAAGTTTTTAAGCTATTGTGTTGCTTCGTAACTTTTTGTTTGTAAAATTAAAGAAAATATAGGATAGCCAAAAACGATGATTTATTGTAAAACTATCAATGATAAATCACAAAAATGTGAAAAATTACGCTTTTGTTTTATAATAGTAACTTAATAGTCTAAGTGGGGTTAATTAAGCTCGAAACGCTCTGAAGCTTCAAATATTTGAGCAAAACATCATATTTATGTACGCGAGGATGGTATCTAGTGACGTCAGCACAGCAATGAGTGAAATTACCTCTACAGTGATCCAGACATTGTCAGATTTCTCAAAACTCAAAGTTTACGTCGGGCTGAATTTCCAGATATATTACACATGGATCAATATACAAAATGTTTCACATTTACTTCTTCAGAGGGAAAACGAAGCTTTGGAAGACCAAAACTTCCCTGGATATATGGAGAGTTACAGGACTTGCAAATGTTGGAGGTCAGCGATTGGCGTAGGAGGGCATTGAATCGAATGAAGTGAAGGAGATTGATTGATTCGCTAAAGGCGCACCTCATACTAGTAGCGCTGAGAATAAGAATACGTCTAAATGGGGCGAATTGTATGAATCAAAATATTTCACAATATATCAATATTATTTATATAATACGTAAAAAGACATTTTTTCGCCACCTGAAATAATTGTAAACTCTGCTGTTAGAAGGTAATAATACAAAAATATAATGAAACGTAAGGTTTAAAATTTAGTACGTAAATTTGAATGTAGTATATTACCGTGACATTCAATTTTTCATTGAATTTTGATAATTATAAATACAAAAAAAACTGGCCCTATCTTCATTGGAGTTAATACCAATCATTCAATTAACGATCAACCTAAATCATTTAAGTGAACTTCCTGTCTATGATAATTGCCTGGTATTTTTTTCAGCGAGAAAAAACTTTTCCGGCGCAGAGAGCGTTAACACCAGTCGTCGTCCTTAGTGGTGGTAGACGGGCGTCACTATGCCGCGGCCCGAGTATGCACAAGGCCTTCCTGGCCACACCTTGCGTCCACCAGACGGATACCAGCCGACGCGGCTTATTGAGTAACTTGCATTATCGAATCACACCAGCAGCTAATGATCGCATTTACCTGTGTAACAAGTAACGATTTTAGCCATTCCAGATTTTTAGTGGAGCACACCAATGCGGATGCAAGCGCATTAGTGTTTGACCCTGAATAATAAAAGATTTTATATATGAGTACTAAATGCAAAATGAGGATTATAAAATGACATTAAAAAAACAACTTTTTATCCACGAAGGGTAATCTTAATATAATGAAAAAAAATGTGCTTAGTTTAATATATATAAACATTTTTTATTTCATGTATCTACTTCTTTCGGGTCCGAGGTGCAGTGGTCATTCCGTGTCAGGTTAAAGTTCCAACACGAACAGCATTTTTTTCATTTAAAATATAAAGTACTTATTTGTACTCATACCATTTTTATTTAATATAATGAGGACTGGTTTTGCTCATGACGAGCGTTATCAACTGATGAGGATTTTTTTAGTCTGATCGAAGTCATTGCTGTTTGTGTGCATGTTTGTGATGGCATGTTCCTTGGCTTCTAGTCCTAAAATAACAAGCCTTAGCGAGAACGATACGCTTACCACTAGTACTGTCCTGTTGCTATATTTCTACCCCTATTCTTTTCGAACAAAAAGTGAGTAAAAACTTATTCTGAGATACCATCATTATAAAGACATACGCTCTACGTTGGGAGCGGACATGTATAAATAAAAATATATTATATTTTTATTTGATATATTATTAATTATTTTCATAAAAATATAGTAACTATTAATAGTGTTAATATGTTATTCGGTCGGAAAATGCTCAACTTAGCAGAGGAGTAAAAAGTATGTTATTTTTAATCTTATGTGTATATGGAAAGCACTGAGGTGAAAATACAGAATATGGAATAAGAGGTTGAAAACTTCCGATTTTAACTTCCGAGAGCAAAAATAATAAAAACGCTATGATTTTTTTTATATCTTTAAAGCACATTTGTTTAATAAAATCATTGACATTTAAATCCTCGTCACTTACAAGCTTATTGGTGAATAAAAAAATATCAGTAAAATATTTCGTAATTTAATGTGTGGTCAGAATATAAAATTATAACTCGTCCTTGTCTCCACCCCTTCCCTCCAAGGCGTGGAACAGTTGACTCATAACGCTTGACTTCGTTTAAAATTTTTAACTAATCCTTGGCAAACAAACTAAAATAATATTTATATCAAGATCCACCCATTTCGTGATATCCTCACAAAAGAAAATGTAAACATAAAAAATCGATTGTGTTAAAAGTCGAGTGGTCAAGGCTTTTAAGCTTTCACACAAATCGGATATAGGTTCACGTGCTCAAATACTATTATACTATACGTAAACGTTTGAATAATCGTTTTTAATTCATTTATAAATTTAAAACAAAAGATATGAATAAGTACAGTTGTTAAACGTTTTTAGCCACACCGTATCTGATCTTTAAATAAGGCGTATAGACCGCAAGGCGATACATATATTTCCTTTTTTGCTTTACAATATCCTTATTTTATTTATTTCTTCGAAGAGAGATGTTATATGATTGATTTCAATTTAGTTTTGGTTTAATTTTTTCTCAAAAAATACTCCGCTATGGTTCCATATGCTACACATTGTAAGCAGTCATGGTCACAAAATGTATGTCTCGTAAAACCTATTTGATATTTTTTACAGTTGTGTTTGGTTAGATCACAATGTTTTAGAATTTTAGATTAATGTAATGTATTCTTTGTCATTGACTGCCCCGTTGTGGTTGGTTTTATTTGCATTTAAAATTGTAACGTTGGCAAATATGATTTCACTTTTGGCAATATGTGTAGGAGGCTGGGTAGCCCACCCCTAGGGCAATCTCCGATTGATACGTTCAGGTTATTTCAGATGTCAAGGTGTTTAAGTTTGCATTTATCTTTTGACATGAATTATGAATAATGTATGACGCGACAACCTTAGTCTATTTTTTACTTCAAACCGGTCTCAATTCTTGAGCTCAAAAATATTTAGTTCTTTAAAACCATTTTCAGTCAGACAATCGTAGCGGAATCGCATTGAATTAAATATTCTCCACATTTATCCGCATAAAAAGTTCTGTAATATAATGAACACTAATTCAAGCGATTTTTAGGTAACGAATTAAATTATTCTTGTGTTTTTATTACGAAACTTACTTTCTGAATCTTGTTAAAATACAATAGTTATAGCTCGCCGAGTCTACTAAAAACATGTTAACATAATATGCTAATATCACTAATTATTTCACTAAGACTTCCCGATAGCACGATTGAAATATAACTTCGTGCTTAACAAGCAGCTAAGAAAACTATGCAATTCAAAATTTTATACGATGCAAATGTTTTTTTTTTAAATCACACGGCTAATATTAATTATTAACATACTCATCTTTTTTTTTGAAAATCACCATCATTCATAGCCAAGGCGTATGCCGCCTTCTTATGAAAGTATCTCAACAAATGTGTTTTTTCTACGAGAACTGTTTGTTTCTAAGTTGCTTAGCCCCTCTTTTTTTCGAAGCGAGGGTAATGTTAGAAGTTAGAACAAGACTAGGGGTTAACTAATTGCTCTTACTTTTTTATCTATGTTCGCTTTCAATGTAGAGCATATGGCCTCCTAGTGGAGGTTTTTCAACAGATTTCAGTCGCTCAACTTTTCTTTTTCCAAAATAATAGTTGGGATAGAAGGATAAGGCTAGGACAGGACTAGTGGTTAACTAATTGCTCTTACTTTTTTATCCATGTTCGCTTCCAATGGCATATGGCCTCCTAATGGAGGTTTTTCGACAGATTTCAGTCGCTCAACTTTTTTTTTTCCAAAATAATAGTTGGGATAGAAGGATAAGGCTAGGACAGGACTAGTGGTTAACTAATTGCTCTTACTTTTTTATCCATGTTCGCTTCCAATGGCATATGGCCTCCTAATGGAGGTTTTTCGACAGATTTCAGTCGCTCAACTTTTTTTTTTCCAAAATAATAGTTGGGATAGAAGGATAAGGCTAGGACAGGACTAGTGGTTAACTAATTGCTCTCGCTACGCCCAGTTATTGAAGGATATAAAAGGTGGGAGGGAAATTAAGACATCGCAAACACCCATGCCTTCGAACAGAAATCAATAAATCGATCGAAAAAAAAATGTTCGTACTGGGACATGAACCCGTGAAATCCGGCACGGAAGTCAACAACGCTTACCACTGCGCCATATGACTAGACAACTTGCTCTCACTACGCCCCGCTATTTTGTGATTGAAAAGTGGAAGGAAATTTCTATACATCAAAAAAATTCATGCTTTCGAACATAAATCGATAAATCCATTGAAAAAAGTGTTGTTTGGATTGGGATTCGAACTCGTGGAACCATCACGGAAGTCAACCACGTTGACACTCGGCTACAGGCCCAATATATTTATTATGTGTATAATAAACGGCATATATACTATATTTATTTATTTTTCAAATCACATGAGATAAATTTAATGACAACTTTTAATTTCACTCGAAGAAAAAAGAAATCACAAACAACCTTAAATAATAACGTGACATTGATCACGCTGTGACCTAAACTTAGACCCATCTCATTATTTTTTTTTACTACTTATACCAAAGAGGTTGACATGGATCACAGAGGCCGTTAAATATAAAATTCTATCATTTTATTACTTCAACCATCGAGAAATTATAGAATGTAAACGATTGAATGACAACCAATTGTTATTTGACTCTACTGGGCGTATAATGCTGCAGATTTAGGACCGGAAATAGTTTCTAAGATGTTTTGTTAAGGTCGTCTAGGCTCATGGATTGTAAAGATATGAACATATCATTTCGTTAAGATTTACATACAAAAAAAAATATATAAGTAGTATTTTTCTTAATTTTCCCACAACATATTCATTAGAATGTGAATGTTCTCCAAATAATAATGCTAAAATATCTTACTGATGGTGCTAACGGCAGTTGAAATCTAAATGTTTTTTATGTATTATACTGATATCAGCAATCTTTATGCAAGTATGACTGAATTGCCAACAGAGGTCGTTCTGTTGGCAATTACATTCTTTACATTTTTGAAGTATAATAAATTTGTTTTCCGATATTTTTTGTCAGAACGGAATTTATAACACGATTTTTTAGTCCATCATTATTTACTATTAAGTAATTGCATTATTTTCATATTTTTGACTTATCACTATTTACTAGCGATTGTTTTCACATAATGAAATATACCTTTATATGCTGCCCAAATTGCGTTTTGAAGTTCTTCAAATGTACGTTTTAAACGAAAACTGTTTGTGTGTCTGTAAAAAGACTAGCAAGTGAGAAACGTAATTAAATCGGATATGATCATGAAAAAAGAATGGGCTTAACATACAACTAGATTTGTACTTCTCATTTGTGGAGTCGGGTAAAAGAATTTTAAAAAAGACGACTCCGACTCTAAAGACTTTTTTCAATCACTTAATTTCAACTTATATATTATATAAATATTATATATTATATAACAAATGTATACCATCAGATCATCTTTAGTTAGCCTAGCATGCAGTGGAAACACTATGGACTATTGTGGCGTGAATACACATCATTTTATTTAGTCGTAAGACTTTTCCGACTTCGACACCATTGCCCTGTTTGTTTCCACCCTTTGTTTTCTGGATTGAATAATAACGTAATTCTAGGAAGGGCTTAAATTTATATTTAAGTTTTATTTAAATAAACTTCAACGTGAAAATTTATAAATTTATATTTAAAAATAACCATTTGATGATATTAGCTTTTTGTAGTAAAATAACTCGACTGCGTCAACTTTTATTCATAAATTTAATTTTTCACAAAAATTAAAAATTCTTATCGCTTATTTAGGTACTGAATAAATAACTTTGTCAACTAATTGTTTTATTAACTACAATTGTATATTAAAATTAAAATCTTATTTAACGTTTTTTGCAGTGTGATGTCAGATCACATTATAATATTTTCCCATATTTGCAACTCTGGCTAATTAAATGCTATACTGTGAATTTAAAAGTTTTTTCATCCGTGAGAACGGAAACATATTTTCACATTGCTTAAGCAAAAAAGCATTCGTTATGAAGTCTATAAAATTATTTGAAATAGACATTCAAATTTTTGTTCAAATACCGTTACTGAATAAAATCATTTTTAACGTACTCTATGTTTATCGTATTAGAGATTCGATAATATTCTACTGTATCGTACTGAAATATAGATGAAAAGGTTTAAATCTAAGACAGTTGACATAATTTGCAATAATTATATACGTTATGATATCACAGAGTTTAAATGTAGAAAACATTCATTATTACAAACTTAATTTAGAATTTTGCAAAGATAATATTATCAACGGAACACTGTTATTGTAATATCCTTAACTAAACAACTATCTATCATTAATGCTACACAAAGGAAACTAAAAAAGCTGCTTTAATTCAACAAGGACATTCACTTAAGGGGTAAATTCCCAGACTTGTATATTTCAACATGACTGATATTGTTTGCGACTTTTGATAATATTTTTTCAAATGTTCATTTGTTCGAAAATAAATCATATTTAAAAAAATCTCCCATCAGTAATACAGATACCATGCAATGACTTAGCCAATGTGGCTAAATTTGAGGGAAAAGAGATAAATAGATTCACATCCTGGTTTAAGTTTAAATGAATATTTCATATCAACCTACGCGTATTCTGAAGCGCCAACCATAAACCACCAAGAGTCTACAAGGACATTTAATTGGTATTGACAACAAGCGGTGGTATATCGTCAAACTAGAAAAGATTAAACAAAGCCTATATCCTGCAGTTGATTGATGTGAATGGAAAATAGAACAGCACAGCTTCCATACGTAATGACAAAAGAACGACTAATTACATAAATCAAATGTTCAATACTTAATCTTCAGTGTGACAAAGTGTACACTTTTTTTATCACCATCGTGTTTCAGTTAATATATATTTCAACGTTATTAAGCAACCATTTTAACAATGAATAGACTTTATTATATTCCTGAATTAATATCTGTTTTAAGCATTGTTTTCTTTAACTCGTCTGAGTACATATACATGAAAGTCTAATGTCATTGTCTTCCATTACTTCAGGCAGAGTCTTTATGATTACTTGAACAGCTGTCGGGATAATTCCGAGCAAATTATCGTTAATTGCATGCGAATTTTTGCTCTAAAAGCAATGAGCGCTTTTTGCGCAACCATTTTGTCCCATTCGCAAAGAATGTTGAACTAAATATTTGTACCATACAGACATATTCTGAAAACTTGTTTTGTGTTGGTGTCCTCGAAATTATTCCGCAGTCGTAGCTGTTTCTTTTTTTAATTCCTATAAGAATTATTTATATCACTATCACCGACCTGGCATGATAAAGAAACTTAAAGCGAGCGGGTTGAATAATAATTATTGTGTTCCAATACGTTGATTATGAACTCGCAAGAATCGATTTGTTATCAGCGATATGCTAATAATAGAATAATGAAAATGTTTTAACACTTTTCAATTCAGGGTAGCTATCATTACTTTTGCTTGCATTATATAAAATAATCGACAGTTTAGTTTAAACATAAATTTCTACTTCAAAAGTTATATAATCTGACATAAGTGTGCAATCTGTAGAAAATTCAGGATACGTATAAGGTAAACGATCTTTCGACAGACTTTTCAAAGTTAGGATTCAGTCTTAATAAATTATTATAATACAAGATTTAGCATTATAAATGCAGCATCATTCTCTCATCTTGGGGTTGATTCGAGAGAAAATTATTTGAAAATATCCTTGTAATTGATATATTTTATCAATATTAGGACCGTTATCTTCAACAGATCAAAGAAGATAAATTTTATTAATATCGCCTTTATTTATTTATGTTATGTATTTTATAAAAAAAATCTATCAATACGTAATTGTATTATTTACTTTTAACTTAACGAAATTCAACAAGGTATGATGGTCATTTCTTTAGTTGCAATCATTGCATCGCTATGTATATATTATTTTGAACGTGTTTTTAGTTCACAAATTTGTTGTAAAATTCAATTTATTCTGTGTTACTTAACATTAAATTAAGCAGTTAGTTTCAGTTGCACGTATGTGTCACCAAATGAAGCAATTAAAATCTCCTTTTTCGAGCTCAAGTTTATTTTTGGAAAATCGTTATAATTACTTATGCTAGCACCGTTTTTTCTCGTTGCTTAATCCTTGCATCATCGCATTTCTACTTTTGAAAGTCGCTTAATGATATACAGTACAAACAAGCGTAGCTATTGCACGTATCATTTTACGGACAACTACCGCCCCGCCCTGCTCACCGCCTGTGCACAGCCGACATTATGTCAAATCAAAACACACGCAGATATTTAACATTTATTTTAATCATCGAGCCACTTTCATTATATTAAATTATACAACAATACATATCATGAATATTCATAACAGAGACTCGAATATTTCGAACAAAATCAAGATATCAAAAAATATCTTACACAATCAATAATATTGGTTCTGTACAAAATTAGTTCTTCCTATTGCCCCCAGGCGTTGATCTACTTTATCAGACTGGTGTTTTCTTAACGCTACAAATTAAACGTAACTATTTACATGGTGACATAAGAATGAGGCATTTAAAGTTTTCATCTTCCGGAATAGTTAATACTGTAGGAGCCTGTTCCGATATCGAAGTTGTTCACTGAAGGGTGACCCTGGTATGTTGAAACGTAATTCGAAGAGTAAGGAGTTTGGCTGTAAGAAGAGAATTGTGGTCTCGGCTGCTGTTGCTGCTGTTGTTGTTGCTGCTGCACCTGCTGAGGTTGTTTGTAGCTTGGGAAACTTCTGGCAGGCTGTTGGTAAGATTGGTACAACGGTTGTTGGAATCCAGAGAAAGTTTGCTGAGCTGGCTGTTCGTAGTCGAAAGATTGTTCAGGTTGCTGATAGTTATTGTTGTCGAAGAGTGAGTTTGTGAACTTGAATCTCTGCTGGGCAGGTTGTTTGGCCGGTTGCTGCTGCGGTTGACGGTAAGTATTCTGAGGAGCTTGTTGATAAGTCTGGGCTGGTTGGTATGATTGAGTTGGTTGGTATGATTGGGTCGGTTGATATGTTTGGGCGGGTTGTTGAACTGATTTGAAGGCCGGACGGTAAGCGGGAGCTCTTTGGGCTGGCAGAGAGTTTTTGTATTCTTTGGTGTCGTAGATGCTGGGATCTTCTCTGTATTGACCGTCATCTTCTTCCCCATCGGCGAGTGGACCAGGTCTTACTTCATTGGACAAGGTTGGTGGAGGCACGTTGATATCGCTTCCTGAAAATGATTGTAATGTTATTATATTTTCTCTATATTTTCCCAATAAAAAACTACATTGTTGTTTTTTTTCGTCAGTAACTTATCGCAACTTTTTTGTCTTCAAATTAAGGAAGACACTTTTTCAATAAAGTTTCTGAAATTTTCGTTCAAAATTTTATTCAATAACGTTTATTTCGTGCAAAAATAAACTTAGATCCAAAAATTACACATATACGTATGAAAAGTATTATATAAATTTTAATATATCTTATATATATTTTAAATGGAGTACAAATCATTATTTAATTATTATTTCTATGTAATTAAGTATTAAACGTACTTAAACAAATGTTTTTCATCATTTTTTTATGTTAACAGTATTGAATCTCGCCTCGTAAAAGAAATTTAATGCTATGAAGAGATTAAACTAGTAATCAAGAAAGAACAAGAGTCGGACTCACATTAATACTTATTGAAAAGAGAAAAAACCTGATAGAAATAGTTTTAAGAGTGGAGAGTTCTAATTGAATCTTTAATGTTTAATTAAAATTATATAAAACAAGCTGTACTTTTATCGAATTCATAATTTCTATTCTTACTTTTGATTAAAAAGAAACACTTCATCAAAATTCACGAAATGTTCTAACGATGAAATTATTAAAGAGTTTAATTTTTACTTTATTGTATACATACCATAAACTTATTACTGATATTTAATTACTTGACTTTTTAATATTATATTCAATGTCATGTACCTGTCAAAATATCACAAACTGCTGGTCTTGCGAATGTTTAATATATACATAATATAAGTAAGTCTTACAAGTCGTTTAATATCATATGATATACATGTAATCTGTATATATAATCAACGACTTTTGCTTGCAGCAGTCAACATTTCAAGGTTGCAATCATTATTTAAGTTGTTGTTTAAGCGTTAGGAAACCAGACCGCATTTGAGGAATGCAGCACAAAAAGTGACAATGATTATTTTGATCAATCAAGGCTCGCCTTATTTCATCAGCCCAATAGAAAACATTGAACGCGCGGTCATTCATACTACCTAATTGTCTTCCAATTTATACGGCAACATAAGAAAATATATTTTGAATCCATCATATGTAATATTATCTAAAAGTGTAACAAAACAAAACTTATTTTATAAATGCAAACCAAAATACGCCGTAAGACTAGTGCATTAATATTGAATTTATTAAACAAATATTTTACGGTTCATTAAAACCTTAACTCAAAAGTTATAACTATTTTATTTATTATTGATTTAATGGTTTATTTGTGGTAACTCTTGATACAAAATTTATCTAGACGATAGATTTTTTTAATATACCATTTATAATATTGGCTATACATTATAATTTAGTTACTAAAATTATTCTAGCAGGAAAAATATATCAAAAAAAAAAAAAGATAAAAATGTTCATTTTTATTGATTATTAATTCCATCGCTAACACCTTATTATGGATGTGTATTTTAATTCAAAGTTTGTTAATTCATCTAATGATTTTTTTTTCTGTTCAACACTGAAACAATAAATAACTCAATGCAGATAATCTAATGCAGAAAAATTAATTAAATATACCAACATCAAACGTATAACCGTTCTTTTGCAAATGAAAAGAAAAACAGCACTACCTATTGCTACTATTTGAAGGTTATTCGAAACAATGTCGGGGGCATGAAATATTATGCGAACCGTAATAATTTTATTTTATAATTATCAATCAGTAGAGCGACAAATATTTTGTAATGTACCAATATAATGAATATTTTTTTACAAATTATACGTTTCATCAAAATAGATATAAAGAACATTGACTGACTTTCATCATCAGTAATTATTATGAAGATATTAATAAAAGCTTTGTGCACGTAAATAATTAGTACAAAGTTTATTATTTGTTCCTCCCACAGACGATCATTGTCAAACTTTAATTTGATATAGCTATTTATAAAGCTAAGCGGATTTGCAATAATATTATTATGAATATGATTTACAAGGTAATAAACTTTACCTACGTGCTTTGAAACCTCTATAATAATAAATTTTACACAGGTCTACTAATTCAATGCTATGAAATGAATTGTGTTGAGAATTTAATTCCAATTTTAAAGTGGTTGTTTATGGTTTAGTCGATTTATATCATATGGAAATTTTTCGATATTTGTGCATGTTCCAATTATAAAAATAATCTGTTTTGAATACGTACGTTAAAAAAGAAATTATTTGAAATGTGTAGCGGTGATCTTTCTTGGTCCGGTAGTTTGACGACTCTTTGAGAATCAAGGCAAGTGTGCGTTATAGCATGTTATAGATTATATTATTAATCGGTATATGATTTTAAGTAAGAGCCTTAAGGCATGCTTTGAGCCTTGGACACATTCCAAACCAATCCCACAAGGAACAACTCTATCTCAACTCAACAAAATATTCATCTAAAAAATATTGTTACTCTTTTTTAAATAAATTATATCAAGTTTAACAGAAATATTTAAATATAACTGTCCTCGAAGGTATATACGTTTTTGGTTTGATTATTTATCTTGGAAAGTATAAGCCTCGGGTACATATACTTAGTACGAGGATGACGAACCTAAGGCACTCGTGCCTGAGTTGGCACATTCAAAAATGTTAATGACACGTGTGCAATTCACAAATTTATTGTTCTGCATGAAAATACTATTTTTAAATAAGCAATCATTCAATAAATAAATTGCTAACTTTATAGATGAAAATAACTTAGGGACACTATACGACATTGTTTATATAGTAACAAACTGTAGTAAAAATATTTTAGTTCATTTTTTTCTCGTCACGTTGGTTTGCGCACGTAAAAAGCTCGCTACCACTGACCAAGTATAGAGATAAATTTGAAAAAAACGTTAAGTAAGGTTTTTCTACAACAATATTTTCATAGTTTTTTTTTATTTTAATGAACGTAGTGCTTTTTTCGTTTTGTGCATCACACTTACAATTTTACTTTTACATTCTTATAATTAATCAAAAGCGTTTTAATTTGTTAATTCTTAAGTAAAAATTTCTCTGATTTGGAAAAAAAATATCAAATAATAATAGCTATAATTTTATTGCTGTGATACATTTAAAAACTAAACATCATGTACTGTATTATTAATTTTTAATGTCAATTGATCAACCTTTATCGGAAAATTCCTGGCGACCTTCCATGTCATTTCATAAGGTGAAACCACTGAGAAATATTTTGCGTAGGCTATTATTTCTTCAATAATATTATTAACATCACTTAAAATAATATGTATAGTAAAAAAAATAGTCCACCATAACGAATCTTTCATCAATATCGTAATGAACAAACGACATCGCGGAAACAGCGCAAAAAAATAAAAGAATTGAATAATCACAAGGTTGTGAAAAAGTTTGGCCACCTGACGGATTTTTTTTCATTCAAATGACTTTCAAATGAATTAAGTAAATATGCTTTTTACAGATTGAAGTGGCAATTGATCATTTTTTTCTTTAAATAATAGCTTGCAAAACAATTATATCATTTTTTTTCTTTTTCAACATTATTCACATATGTGACTCAACTTTGAATACAAAAATATCGACTTAGGTACATAACACAATGTCGATAAAGTTACTATATTATAATATTACATATTATTTTAAAAATAAATGTTTCCGAATTGAAATGCACCTTCTATCAAAAAAAACATATTTTCGAAAAATTCAGCGGTAGCATTGCGGATATTCATTTATATAAAAAATAGTTGTGATCGCTTTGTTATCCCACAGTTTGTGTAACAAATAGTAACATGTGTTTCGCTTCTCTGCGAATATCTTCAGACAACTATCGTTTGGCTATTTAATATATTTACAAATAAACTAAAAAATAATTCTGACTAGTATAGTATTTTTCAAATAATTTACTTATATGAGAAAGGGTAAATCTTATAGGAAATAAATTCTACAGTGGTGAGCCGCCTGTTCTTTTTCAAGTATTTTTACTTATGATTCATTCTGAACAAAGTTATCAAATTTGATTTATATTAATTAAATCATATTTATGAACATGTAACTATAATTTTGTATTAAAAATATATTATAGCAAGATGAAATAATACTATAAATAGTTAGAATAATAAACTTTTAGGAAAATTCACGGTTTATTTTCTTAGGGTTTTGAATAATGGTAACTTTATACTGTAATAAATAATGACATAAGAGTTATTAGAAACATTTAGATTTGATACCAAACTGCTGAAATAAGTCAAATGAGCAAAAGAATATTAGCGTCCTTTTTTAGAGTAGAGTCAGATTTGAAAATACATAGACATATCAGACTCCTGTGTTGACTTATCTATCCATAGCTTGAAAAATCAAGGTATGCAAATTTTCCTTCGTATATTCAAGCCCTTGACCGCTGGGCTGAATTAGAACGGAAGCCATAGAGCGTTACCACGCGGTCATTGCAACCGGCAAATAATTAATCTTAGTATGTATTTTATAAAAAGTAAAACAATAAAAAAATTCTTGAAAGCCGATACGCTGTAGTGTTCTGCGCTAGATAATATTTGAAATCTGATACATTATTTTCGCAGCACAAAAACATAAAGGTTGATAAAGTGTCCGTAATATCAATAATTTTATTAGCTGACTTCATTAAACAAGAAATCCGTTTTTTGTAAATTAGGGAGACAATCAAATTTTTAAATATTTAGAGGGAGCTTCTGTGACTCAGCTTATTAAAATGTGATCGATAAATTTTGGGTCTCGGTTTCGCATTCACTTATTTTTGTATTGCACATGATTTATAGTCAGAAATAATGACGTACCTTTTTTTAGTAAAACTAGATTATGGGTTTGGTTAACAACTAGCGAATTCTCAAGAAATATAGAAAGGAAAAGGTAATTCCAAAAAATGCAGCATTGAAAATTAAATTCACTGTAATAAATATGCATAAATAAGATATTATGGTTTACATTTTTCGTAAATATTTATTAAAGAATTTGAATGATTTGTTCACTATTCAAAGCAAGAATGTCTTTTTCGGTTTGAGTAATTTTGTTTTACGATCATGGTTGATTCATTTATAAATACAGTTTTAACTGAATTTAAACGATTAGTTAATGTTTACTTTTATTTTTAAATAATTTAATTTATTATTACGAACTCCGAATTTAAAAAAAACCTGTGGGAAATTTACGTTCATGAATTTTATTTTAGTTTTGCTTAAGATTTACATAATATGACTTTTTAATCTTAATTATTCATGTGTATTTTTGAGAAAGGCATAATTAAAAAACGATATAACAAAAAAGCAATAAAAGTATGTAATAAAATAAGTTTTCTAAATTTTACCCAATAGCTTCGTGTGAAATCTAGTCAACCTGGATTAATGCTTTAAAACTTACGATACAGATATATTTTATAATGGAAAAATTTAGTTCCTATGTTTATGCAATAACTATGTATTTTTGTGTGTTCCATAACACGGCGTCTTTCCGCACTATCAACTTTGTTTTAAAATAAGTATATGTGGTTGTTTTTTTTCCATAAAGTAACTTAAAATCTGTTTCCAGTGACAGTTCTCTCTGGTCTTTCAGTTTCGTTTCGGTAAGAAAAAAAAACAATCAAAATTGCTGTTCGAAGTTCGAAAATGTCTATAATGCAAATTATTTTAGCTCACCTTGGGGTCTGAATCCTCCTTTGCTAGTCGCGCCGTATTCGACTTCTCTGAGCTTTCCTGAGTCATCTACATATCCATACTTTCCTTGGACTTCTCCATCAGGGTACTTGGTCTCAATCTTGTATGAGCCATCTCCTGCTTCGTATCCAAAACTGTATGAACCATCATCATTCTGCTTGCTGATTTGCTTGAGAATTGGAACTGGTTCACGTTGTTTTTGCTGCTGTTGCGCACTTGTACCGCATGCCAGGCACCATACCGCCAAAAATATCAACTATAAAAGTAAAAATAAAATCTATTAATATCTTTATTTACTGAAACATAAATATGTGTAAGCAAAATCATAAAAAAATAATCATAATGCTAAAAATTGGCAATGTATTGTATTTGTCTGTGCCGCTTACACTTTGTTAAAACGTCTGTTGAAGGAGATTGGGGAACAAAATGGCCCCTTTTTTGGCCGTTTATATCTTTTTAGATAAGATTTAATTTACAAATGGTAATTTCCTGTTATATGAACACATTATTTAAATCATATCAAAAAAGCATAAACTAACCTAATCTAACAACTTAATTGCTTCTTTTTCGGTATACTGCAGAGTGAATAGAATTGTTAAATTTGACTAAGGCAAGTGAATTAATGGAAAAAATAAATGAAATTATTTAAAAATGTGTTTTTATATAATTTTAACGGTGTTTCCATATAACAGAAATGAACCTTTAAATGTTGTATAACATAATAAGTTTCAAAGTAAAAAAATACTACTATATGATATTGAATACGAAAAAAAATCAACGGTACATTTATGATGTTTATTGTTTGTAATTATTTATTGAGAGCGATTAATTAACTACTAGTGCATTTTTTCTCCATTCTTTTATCATTGTTATAATTTAAAAAAGCAATATTATTTGCAACCGAAGTAACAAATAAGTTACATTTTGTGAAGTGTCAATATAATCAAATTTGAGAGTAAACTTATTTACTACAATTTATTAAAATGCCAATTTAATATGAATGACACTTATAAGGTGTTCACTGTCAATTCTTTGTGGAAGCGCATTACTTACTAAAAAAAACACTTTTGTATTGATTCCACATTTATTTTTAAATTATGACCCATTTCTATCGTGGCGAACATTATGAAGTGATGAAATATAAAATAACTGTGTCATCTTTTTTATATTTCAACAGCTCACCATAAACGAAACCAGTACTAATCTAAATCGAATAATGTGAAGTTAGTTTTTTTAAGTTATTAAGTTGTGATTTGGTTCTAAATAAGCCAAATTATTATGGAACAGTTTCTTCTGAAAAACCAAATGTTTATTTGTGTTGAATTAATCACGTGTTGACTTAATGTTAATTTATAGATAATACGAATAGTTGCGTACATTTTTTCATTGGACGAATTACGTATTGAATTTTAAACAATTGTAATATTTGGGTATGGGCTAATAACCAGAATAAAATAAAACTCTTTACATACAGAAACATGTAGCAATTTCACTCGTTAAAAATAAAATGTATTAGGAAGTTTATGTAAGGATATGATACAATGTGATCATTAATTATAATGGCTTTGTATAACGCGTCGTTGGTAGTTCTTATCGTTAATATTTTATCCGCGGTTACAGGAAATAATTGTATTAACAAATTGGCCAATATTGATATGTAGAGAAAACATGTCTTGTGTCATAAAATTAGAAACCCTGAATAAATTATAACTAACTATCATAAGAAAAGATTAATGTTTTATTATATATAATGTGGTTAATTAAATGTCATGTTTTTGTCGTATTCAAAAGTGTTAAATAATTTAAATAAGAAATCATTGACGGAAATAAATTGGAATGGAAACATTGTAAATATTTTATTAGATACATAATAAACATTTTTTATGTTTGCAATAATTCCCGGTCTTACTCAGCTAATGAGCAAATTCAGCAGGTAAACAATTTAAACAAGGTCATTTATATAGAAGGGTGAGATATTTTGAGTATTTATTTGAGACAAAGAAACAAGGATTAATAAAAGTAACAAAAGGTGATTATTGAAGTATAAAAAACATTGAGAAGAAATATATTTTTGAATAAGATTTACCAATAGTTTAATGATAGAATAAATCAATGATAACGCTGCCCTATAGTATAAGAAATCGATTTTTTAACAATGTAAGTATACTGATATGAGATCAAGATATATAAGGGAATGGACGACGAAGTTATTCTAGAATTTTAGAAGGTTACTAAAGTACTTTATTTAATTATTTAATGATTATCAGTAATAGAGCACCTTATTTTCAAATAAACTACTACGTTAGCTTTGTAATAGAATAAAGATTTTTTTTAATGTCTTAAAAATGATCTGTGCAGGTACTTGAAACATCATAGACAATAAAGTTTATTATGTTAATATTATGTATTGCCTTACTTAATGTAATCATTGTATTATATTACGTATCATTAGTTTAGCTGAGTTATTTCTTGCTAGGGCGTTGTCTATTGAACAACTAAAGATTGAGATCAGTTTATTTCAAAATACGCATTAACCGTAATGATACTTTTCCTTATCGGTAAAAACGCAACTACATGATAAAATTGGATCGAGAATAATTTATTGATCGCTGATCGGAATTCAAGCCGATGACCTGAAACTATTCGTAATTATTATATCACTAAACTTTGCTGCTTGAAGGCTTTATAATAGACGGCCACTCAAACAACTTGAAGCTTTGTATACAAACAAAATAGCTACTCAAAACAAAGAAGTTATTTCGTCAGGTTACTACCATTAAAGGAATTCGAATTGTTATAGTAAGCACCACCTGCAACAATTATTATTGGAAAGTGGAGTTCACTTTGAAGGGATTGAAAGTGAAATGACGGAACAATAAAGAGATAGAAGTGATAAATAAATTGATCGAATTAATATGTGTATGTGTAAAATTAGGAACGTTTATTTAATATATTTATAATGAATAACATTTTAAATATAAATTATAAAATCAAGTGAGTGAATATTTTATATATCATATTACAATAAACTGTTTCCTTGAGATCAGAAAGCTTGAGGTGTAAAATATTTATTTAATACCAATATTTTTCCATTATAGGTAAATAAAAAATGTATTCATAAAGTAATAGTATATCATATTTACTTCCATACCCTTGAAACTTTAATTAGATAATGAAGTAAATAAATTATTTATAGCACCGATTGAGTATTTTAAATGGAACTTTAATATAAGTGTGTTTTTATAGAAAAATAAATTCACTTTCTAAAAAAATTATTCAACTTACAATTTAAAAAGGACTATAACACAAAAGCTTGAAAAATAAATTAAAGATAAAAAAAAATATAGGAAAATCGTGCATGTGTTTGTTTATCGAGACAATTTCCACAGCATGTGATGCAATCATGCTTCATTTGAAATTTAAATAATATAGATTACGTACGAAAAATCAGCTTTGTATAATAGAAGTCAATAAATTACTGATTCTTATTACATGTCTAATAAACACAGAAAGAAACAATAAAAATGTAAATTAAAACACCTAAATACGATAAGATAATTGTGTTTTCACTGTTACTGCAAATGTTTTTCCTAGATGGATTAAAAGTAAACATTAAAATTTCTTATGAAGCTGTTTATTATGTGTCTAAATTTGTAAAATGCAATAAAAGCATTTTCTTGTTCTGTGTATAAACTTAAAATAATATACTGAACAAATAAATCTATACAATAACAATGTAGTATTTTTGTTGTCATACATACACCTGTTTTCTGTAATTGAAAATATAAGCATACGAGTACTTACTTGAATCGTCTTCATTGTTTTGATAATCACAAAAGCTTTCTCACAATGTCGTTTATTTCGCGAAAACTTGTCGTTGATTTTTTTTCGAATAAAATGTAAAATAACAAATGTTTGCTCGGTAGCGTAACGTAAAACTCAAGCGGCTCGTGCGACTTATACACCTGAACAATCCAGTGTCCAGTGATGGGGGGCTTATTTATAAGAGTGGTTAGGAAGTCATATTGTGCACGTATCTACGGCGGTGGAATCGTAGCATTAGCATTCGGAACGGGCCCCAGGACCCTGCCCACCCAAAGGCACCGATAATTCGTCACCGATATTGTTAAATTTTGCAAAATACTTTTACTCTTATACAATTATTTTTACAATCCATGCTAAATAAAGCACGATTATAAGATCACTGATTACAAATGATCAATGTAATGCTAAACATTTTTACTATATATTATGTATTTGAAAACAGTATTTAACTTTATAAAATAGCAATTTATTTTTTAAATATATAAATATATTTACATTTATAAAGTCAGAAGTAAATCTTAGACTTAATGTGTCATTTGAAAATATTTTTCTTTGTCGTTTTTTACTTACATTATCAAACATACACTTGAGGTAATAAACAATTTTATTGAATCACCCAGTATTTTTTAGTGATTGAATTACTAATTAAAAAAGGAGTTCTACTAAAAAATGTGGAGGTCGGTAATTACCTTAACTTTTTCTACTCTACCCCCATCAAATAGAGGTTTTCTACGAGTCTTAAAAAATACCGTTATATCACATAACAATACAATGTTTTAATATGCAATTAGTCCAAATATTAAAGTAGATTACTGGTTGCCCTAAGCACAGTTCATGGATGTATGTTCGTAATTTATTTCTAATTGTCTGAGTCCTGGCTTACTGACCCAATTGTCCCATGTAATAGATATCAGAGAACCAGATAAATATCAAAAGAAAATATTGATTTAAAATTGTGTAACATTTAAAATGGTTAAATAAAAGGGAAAGGATTTTATTAATTTCAGTTCTAGAGACTACTCATAAAAAAACAATCATATCCTAAAACGTTTTATTGTAGAACAAAGAATCAGAAGAGTGACGAGAAAGCTTCTGAAGGCCTTCTCCCGATAGATGACGTATTTTAATTGCAAATAATGATTAATATTTTTTTCCGATGTCAACTTGTTCGTGATTCACCCACTATAGTTCTGCCTACTGCCATCTCAAAACGGTTTCATGTCGTTCCGGTATGATCTAATATAATAATCCATTAATATGCCAGTAATGAAAATATGTTTCATTATATCAAAAATTGCATTGTCTAACAGTGATTATGAAAACGTTTACAAATTAGCACGTGGTTTTTTTTAAATGCAAAACGTCCAGTGAAATTGATTCAGTGTCTAAATTAGCAAAAACATGCATCAGTAATTAATTGGAACAAAATATTGTGGCATATTGCATACGAAACATTTTTGGTACTGTGAATTATATAATATAAGAGTAAACTTCTGTTATTTTACATGCTATGTGAAATGCGTATTTATAAAATAAACTAGAATAATTATTAATATGAATGCATTGGTGATATTAAGAATATTTGAGTAGTCCACATATTAAATACATCATTACTTTGATGGTAGATTAATCAACACAAGAAACAATAGATTTACATTTTAGTTATTTTACTTATACAAAATATGGTCGTCATGTAATGTTTCCAACGAATTGGTTATTGTATATTGGAATAATTTTATTCACAAACTGATTACTAGTTTTGATATCAGTACCAATTTTTCCAAACTTGTAAGTTTCTATTCGTATAATTGTAGCCGCGTGATAAACGCTATTGGGCGTCCGCCATATTCGTTTAAGGTCTATACAGGTGTCTACTTTTCAACCAATTTGCCACCTAACCGACCCCAAAACGGGGCATTAGAAGAGCGGCTAGATAACTACTAGTAGTATACTACTTTTATCCTTACAAGGGCTTAGCATTAAAAAGGCATATATACAAAATTATAGTTTTAAATTCACTTCAGTATAACAGGTGTTTTACCGTTGTGATTCTAGCATTAAAATTTCATTCGTAGGTATACTACCGTCTTTTTTCCAAAATAATAAGACACTGTCTTACTTTTTTTTATCCGAAATACGAGATAAGACTTATTATCGGGGGACGGCTTACTTTTTAAGTACTATGAGTAGATTTATATATTTTCGTTCAATGTTTATTTTCATATAGGAATTTTACATTTATTCTAAATTTATTCAAATAGACATATCATCTTCTTTTGGAAAATTGTCATAAATTATCAAATTCTGATATCCGTTCTGAATTTTGAATTCCTGAATGTTCCTGTTGAATCATAGGTCCGAATCTCTCCTGTCCTGCATTATAGCTATCCTTAAATGAGTATTATACCCGGTCGTATCTTGTAAACGATTCGATGAACGAAATATAGCTTTGTTTCACAGATAAATATGATTATGGCATTGCTAAAACCGAGCTTAACTAAAAACACACATTTTTGTAGATAGGTCTCTGTGATCCTAAACTCTTGCTTAATTTTTAACTGTCTCATAAAAACGGAATTGAACGACTCGACAACATCTAGTTCTTTAAAAAAAACAATTTATTTTTGGATGCTGCGTTATCAATCAGATAAAAGCCTCGAAATATCATTATACCATCAATAATAATGTGTAGAAATATTTGTATCTCGATTTGTGGTATTGAAAATCTGGCAACCCTGGATTTCTGAAGCATTCTGTACTTTTACGAACGTTTTAGAGAAAATTATATTTAAAGAAACCAGATATTTAAATTTATTTTTAAGTAAGCATTGACAATTGACACCATTCGAGTGATTTAATTTTTCCTACACTATGTAAAGCACCACATGTTGAATGATTGCAGAATTTGTTTATTTGGAATGTTATATCACATTATGATTATTATTCGTGAAATCTCAAAACGAAGCCACAACAATAGGAAGTAGACAGTTAAAGCTGATTATTAAGAAACATTTTAACAAACTGTAGCCAATTTAGATAAAAAGATAAAAGCAACATGCACATTTCTGAATGTAATTGGCATTTATTTTGTAGAATTTCATTAATTTATGATTGGTTTTTTCTCACAAATTGTTTAATTTAAAAAAAAAAAAAGAATCCATTGTTTCTATATTTTGAATTACCTACCAACATTCTCTATGCATAATATACGAAATATTTTTAAAAATAATGTATATTTTAGCATAACTACGCTTTATCATAATGGTAGAAAAAACTAGCACAAAAACGTGTCATATGGAGAGCAAGTAGATACACTATTACAGTTATGAATATGTGGTAAAAGATTGTTGAGGAATTTTCCTTGGACATTCTTGGTAAAATACTAAAACACGCTATACATACTTTCCGTAATAACTCATATAGGTTAATAAAACTAATCGATGGCGAATTAAGCAATTGGGAGGCTGCAGACGCAATCATATTCGAAGGTCCTGTTTTCCAAATTACTAAAGAAATTAAACAAACACTAAATTTAAAATATAATGTTGGTTTTATAGAATATATGTTATTTTGAGGCCCCTAAGATTGGAAACCCCAATCTCACGAGTCGTGGGCTTATGGAGTAATCTGCCAACGATAGTATAATAAATTGTATTAGGGTCTTAGAGTGACAAGGGCGAATCTACAAAAAATATCCATTTATTGTCTTTTTATCATCTAATTCTGATTTTTTTAGTATTCTATATAATTTTAAAACAGCATTATCAAAAAGGCAAACTTCTCAGATGTATTTTTTCCGTTAAATACAATATATCTTACTTAGACAAAAAATGTTTTGTAATTTCGCCTTTTTCCGCTTAAACCCCTGAATATTATACTTAGTATTTAAGTACAAAACTTAATTGATAGATATGCGCTTTTCCAAGCATAAAATAAGTATATTCCTACCTGTTAAGAACGCAAAAAAGTTGCCTAACAAAAACTTTGAAAAATAATTTTCTTCTATTGTTGTGATTTTTGATATTTATTCATTTTCAGTCGTTTATGACGGTTTATGTTTTTACGTGATTAATTTTTGTGTTTTCTTGGGAAACAATGTGTTAAACTCATTTTCACACATCTTATTAAATGTTTTACTTTTTATTCGTGAGATTTAGTTTAATAAAACTATTGTAGTGTACGTTAAGTAGCATAATCCGTTCTGCGTAAGTTGACACACCATCACAACCTTCTCCGTAATCATATGACGTTTCACACACCAAACATTTTATAATTTAAAACCCGTAGCTTCCACAACATTGCGTTTCGCACAACCTTCAATTAAAAACAAAAAGTTTTTTTTTTTAATTATTTTTAACATTGACATTTTTGTGTTCGTGCGTAAAGCGTTACGGAAAAATGAACATTCCGTAACGAGCAAATATTTGAACATAATTAATCCAAAAATCTTTGCTCATATTGAAACAATGATAGCTGTTATTATATTTCAAATCAAAACATTACACTTTGCTGACAGGTGTTTCCTCTGACATCATCAGAATAATTAGTTTGATCAATTACGTATAAAAATGTATTTAAATATTTAATTAAACATAAAAAAATGTCAGCATCTACTGTTAGCTAATTTGGACCTCACTACAATTGTATTTTGGTGTGCCTATTTTTATAAGATATCGTAATATTTATTTAAGTTTGTTGTGTGAAATTATTTTTAAATTAAGTATTTATAAGTTTTACTCGTTATTACGAGATAAAAATCTCTTTTACTCTGTAATTCCTCATCCTCCCCATTGGCACACCCTAGTTTTGCCAATGTATTTATATAATGTGAGCCCTTAGAAATGGGTGGTTGTGATACCTTCTTGGAGTATATTTTGTCAAAATTGTAATTGAGTCTTACAAATTATAAAATAAACGACCATTAGCAAAATTGTAATAAATTATATAAAAATCTTCAATTACAAAAAAATATGTATCTACGATCCCAGTAATTAATTGTTTTTGACAGGGCTTAAGTCGTAAAAAACTGACTTCCACCTCGACGCCGGAATTCAGAAAAAATCTGACTTCGACTTAAATTTTATAAAACGACGCAGAATTTTGTAAATAGTTTATTTTGAATGTTTACTAAAGTTCATAACTTTTAAAATTAATTTTAAAAAATGAGTTGGAGTCAACCTATCTTACAGCTTAATTTCCATCGAAAACACTACTACTCCACGAATGTGACTCTTCTTTTAAAGAAAGAATCGATAAACATGGAACATAGAATCGTAACATAGAGAAACATGGAACATGATCTGTTTTACATGCCCCAGTATTTATTTTCATATGAGATAAAAGCATAACCCAATGGTTAGAAAATTATGTAGTACGTAAGCCAAATGGAGCAATTCAGTTTATGAACATGTAAATCCGGAAAGCTATATAATCAGTGACGTTCCTAGGCTATGTGCCGCCCCTAGGCAGAGTTTAAGCTAGCGCCCTTATAGCAAAATATGAAATGCTTACACCCATACGTGTTATTTTTGCATTATTTTTTTTTATTCTAAGATTACAAATATAGAAATTTAAATGTTATATTTATCTACATAACCAAGAAAAATATATAAATTTGTCCCTTAAGTGCTTTTATGACCCAGATCATTTCCGCTCACATTTAATCCGAAACTGCCGCCTATAGTAAATGTCATATTTAAAGAAGGTTTATGCGATAAAATTAACTACTATATACCCATTAGTCACAATAATATTACCATTGAAAAAATATTTTTAATTAATACATTGAGGCATCATATTTATTCTAAACCGAATTCGTGTATCAAAAATATTTAGCCGCTTAAAAAATGTTTTCTGTTATCATTTGCCGCCCCTAAGGAACTGCCTACTCGCCTATGTCCACGGAACGTCTCTGTATATAACACTACCAATCGGCTAAGGAATCGGTAATTATAATATTTTTATTGCGCTGGCTGATCAATAAAACATTGGTTACTGCTATTTTTACATGTAACCTTACACTCAAAAGCAGGCATGTCAAACAAACACGATCGTCAGTGGTACAGGTCCTTCCCAAACTAGTAAATGGTGAGGGCATTTTTTCCCTCTTTACTTTTACTCAACCTTTACTTTTCTTTACGAAAGAAAAGTAAAGGTTTTTTAAAAATTCTCGAAAAAAGACGTATACTTAATGCGTCGTCAGCTGGACATTTTGAACTCGAAGTCGTCCTTTTTTTCGCATAAATTTTATTTTCGTATCAAAAAAATTAGCCCTTTGATTACTTTTGGATATGAACCCAGAAAGCCTTAAGAAGTCCTTAGCCTAGCAGTCATCTGTATCCTCATAAAATAAAATATTTAGGTTTATTTCTTAGCATTTTTTAATAAACTCATTTTAATATTAACATTTTTGAAAACATGCCGTCTTCCATTTAATTTCATTTCGCTTATATAACCGTCGGTTAAAATCGAGTTTGACATGCCTGATCTAAAGTATGCATTCATATTATACACAAATACTTTTGACGAGCCATACTACTTTTTGTCAATGGTAACTTCTTTTCATTTATGTATGGTAAATAGTCAATAAGGAAATTGAACCGATTTCTTTCTATATAATTGAAAAATAACTATATCATAATTTATAATGTGACTCATGCCAGTTGCTTGTAATTGTGCGTAGGTAAGTATTTTTATTCATAAAATATTAGGTATATTTTCCTATATTCAGCTTGATATATTGTACGATCACTAAAAAATACAATTTACATCATTATATATTCGGAAAAAGTGACAAATTATACTGATAAGAATAATAAAACATTTTTAGTACTTTTTCCACATAAAATTTATTGGATCAGGACCGGTTTCGCTCATGGTGAGCATTCTCAACTGATAAGAAGTACACTGAAACAGTGATACTAACTTTACTTTTGTATAAATATCACTTTGTATTTCTTATCAGTTGGCAATGCTCACTCACCATGAGCGAAATCAGTCCTGATCCAATAAATTTTATGTGTAAAAAGTACTAAAAATGTTTTATTATTTTTATTATAATGACATTCCACCAAGTATTGACAGTAAACACCTTAAAAGTGACAAATTATACTGAATTATATTCAACTTGTATTGACAGAGAAAACGAATCGAATTACAATAAGGTATTTTAGATTTATAGCCTTGACAGCATAACACCACATTCCTAGGGCTTACTTAGTCTAGTAGAAGTATAAGGTACCTTTGTACAATGTGGACAACTTTCTTTACATATTATTGAATAATAATTTAAACATTTACTTCACATTGGACGAGGAACGTACGTATTCAAATTTGAAGCGTGTTGTTTAGTATTATTGTGAAATCTATTTGTAGTTTAAATATAGTTACTGTTTACTTCTAGATGAGTGGTGACAATAATACAATTATTAATAAAACGGGACAGTTCTTTAATGTAAAACCTCGCTTATGGCCGCGACATCATTATTATAATTATGTTGTTATTCATATTAGTTGAAATTTGCCAGGTACTTTTTCCAACCAAATGGATTTAGTCAACCTAAAATAACGCTAAAGATTTTATTCATACGATGTAGGTACTTGATGTAGTTGAATAAATTGGTATAAATGGAAGATATTGGTGAGAGACAGATAATCATCATGTGGCGGCGTTTACTCTCAACAAGAAGCAAACGTTGCTTACGATAACTAAGACGAAGACATTTAATATTCATATTAAATGTGAACTTTGACGAGCTTACATAAACTTTGACAGATTATTTCAAAATATCATCTTTCTAGCACACTCTGATTGGTCGAATAAATCATAAAAGGTTGACTATAATTAGCACATTTACGTTTTGCCAAACGTAAATACCAAATTAAAAATTCATTTGTAGTATTAGAATCCCCCTTAATTATTAGTGTCTAGATCAGGCGTGGGGAACCTGCGGTCTTTTGGCTAATCTAGTGTGGCATTCTTTCCAATTCTGTGATTCTGTAAATTTATGTAAATTCGTAAATTCTTGACATATTCTGACCGTAAATTCCTGTTTCCGGCCAAAGATTCCCTAGTCAATGTTTACTGCGACCTTATGTCGAATCAGAAAAATGAATCCGGCCTTTAGAGAAGAAAAGGTTCCCCACCCCTGGTCAAGATTCTAATGAATTTAAGAATTGATCCATAGCAATGGTTTAAAAAAATCCGTTTAGATCTACAGTATGCTCAATAGTAAGACTGGACTTAGTTTTCATTTTTAATTTATGGTCAACCTATGCGTCGCAGAGTCTAGCATTAAATATAATACATCGACTGTAAAGAAAGCCTTCCCACTCTACATACATGAAAGTTCAACGAATGAAAACTTAATAACAAATATCTAGATCAACTTCACATGTGTATTTATTGGCCCTGGGCAAGGTCTGCTACGGTGCACACAGTACTTGAAGCTTTCAATGTCGCCATATTATCAATGATATAAGTAAAAACCGTGAGGCTCAATAATAATAATGTGTTTACTACTCACGCATGCAAACTGATACATAAACAGGACCGCGCCTAGGGGTTGTCTTCGCCTAGACACAATTCACAAATTTTGCTGGGTATATAATTATTTTCATTCTCATATTTTCAATCTTCATATATGTTTTCATAACGTTTCAATTAATTCATGCCTGCTGCCAATGTGAATCATGTGACCTCTAAATGGAGGTATCTCGACAGAATTCTTTCTAAGAGAACTGATTGTTACTCAGTTGCTCAACCTCTAAAATAAGATATGATTAAGCAATGCTTCGAAGTTTGTATCTGATTTATTTTCAATGCATGACGTAAAACAATAGTTAAAGAATACCAACCATAACACAATATCAAAATAATAACAATGTAGAGCATATATTATAGATTACTTATAAAGGTTTTCTCAGTAGAAGTTTTTATAAGAGAACTACTTGTTGAAAAACTTCTCTCAGGTCTAGACTCGGGAGTTGCGGTTTGTGAATCGCTCTCGCAACGACCCATTTTTAGGATCGGATGGATGTAAAAGAATGTGCACATCACAGCAATCCATGTTCCGAACAAAAATCCATTAATCGGTTGAAAAATCATTTTTCATTGTCTAAACTTGGATTTGAGCCCGTGAACACCGTAACCGAAAACAACAACGTTAACTCCTCGTCTGAAGACTAATAACTTTTGCTAATACACATAGCTACTTTTAAAAAAACCACTTGTCTTGATTGGTTGACTTCCCACTACTGCTCGCTTTGTATACTTATTCGTATTTGTATGTATGATTTTTTATCCAACAAAGGTAACAATGAGGTTTTTTCCAAGTACGTAATGGTACTTATTTTTTACCTTTGTTTCACCAAAATTCTACACTTAGAACTTTGTGGTTTTCGGCAATGACGAATTTCCCTATAAGTGAATGAGGCGCGCGCTTAGGGATTCTGAATCTTAGGGGCATTAAAAATGGCTTATATTACAATATATAACTCATATATGTACTTACTTTGTGTGCAGGTTTTTAAAACTTTTTTATGTTATCCGTAAAACAGGCTCATCAAATTTTATTGCATGTACTTAATCCGCCACTCTCGGGTCGCGTTGTGTCTATAGAATGTATTCCCAAGATTTCGGCATAGGAAACAAAATAGGGATATATTACAAAGTGTTACCTACCAGTGGCGTATTGAGGGCGGCAAATTCATGGACCGCCCTGGGCGACAGGACCTCTTCCTACACCACTGGTACCTACGGTTAATCATTTGTATTTTTATAGAGAAAATTTTTAGCCACCTACGCTGTATTTTCAATGGGTTGAAATTGAGTACAGTAATACTGTATAAACCCAAGGATTGCCAGAGGATCGATCACGATATATTTTTAGTCGATCGCAGACTTGTAAAATGGGGTTTTATTGTTCTATCGTGATAAAATTACAAGCGATATTAGCGATTGCCATCAATAATTTTATCAACTCTTCGCTCCTAGAAAAAAGTGTGGCCATCTCTGGTATAAACGGTATAAATAAATGTTCTATTATAACACAAGTAGTTTCGACCACCTTTCTATCAGCAGTTCATTAAAAACTACAAATTATATCGCGTCAATATTGCACCATTGGTCAGCATTATGATTATACAATGTGGTCGTTGTGCTAGGACAACATAATGTGTCACAGACACAGGTGTGCTCTGTGATGTAACCAGTGTTGGCAAAAGCTTCATTCACCACACGGGGGGATCCCAAAGTGGATGTATAAATAAAAAAGGTTTTCTACAACTTTTTTAGAGATACGACTCAAAATAATAGTAATGAAAGTTTGTCATCTTTTCATATTGCTGTCAAATACAATAATTGTTTGTATATGTTTTTATTTTATTATTCACTTATTATATTACCTAACACTATTCATTGAAATCATTTTTATACACCTAAGCAATATGTTGAATCGTATTTCTAAAATTGGAATGTTTTGGTTATAGCTTTTGAATGTAAATATTGTTTAGGTATGAAGGTATATAAATTTATTAATATTATATTATATTAAAAAATATTAAATAAGCTAATGTAGAGTAAATATTAGCTCTTATTATTAAAGATGTATTTCTTTTTTAAGGTCCTCATTTCCAATGGAATTGTGTGACTTGTAACCAGACGTCATTTTAATGAAACTTACTGTCAGGTTTTTAGTATTTATAATGTTTATAATATATAAAAGGCATACATATTAATAATTCAAAATGCTTCTTGCGCAAACATTAGGATTACTATCTTTTAATAACAATTAGAATAATAATAAGTAAAAGTCATTAGTCTGCTACATCATTTGACATTAATTTTACGATGGTTATAGTATTTGCGCCATTGTAAGATGCATTATTTTTTTAAATCAAATTTACGAAACTTTAATTACTTACTTACTGGGGTGCATTAGCGTCAAAGTTTCTGGATTGTCTTTAATCTAGCTCAGTGTTTCTTAACCGTATTGAAAGAATCGTCCCTTTTTGCAGAAATAAATTATCCAAAATTATCTAACATCCCCCCCCCTCACCGAGAAATTTGAAATCCTCAATTCCCTGTACTTTTTCCCCAAAATATCTCCGAAACTCGTTTTTTTTTTAGCTCACGAATTTGAAATCCTCAATTGCCCCCTCGCAATCCTACAGCGCCCCCCAAATTCAGAAAAATTAAAAACGGCAGTCAGTGGTTCTTAACGGGGCGGTACCGCCCCCGTTAAGAATCACTGACTAACTTATAGGTGGACAATATATATACATACTAACTTATGTTTTTGTATTTCTATTGTTACGATTGTTTTCGGAAAAAATAATAAAAATCTACTTTCTTGCCGTATCAGAAATAAAGACTGAATTATTATTCATTAATTATAGCTATACTTATGCTATTTTATTTCATTTGTATGCCAACTAAACTAAAAAATATTTTGCCAATAGATCATGGTTGAAAAACATCAAACATGTCAATATCTGTTTTCTCTACCTCTTCCAAATTTTGTTTTACATTGTTTTCTATTATAATAAGGGTTAAAAATAGTTGCAATTGTGGATTGGATGGTTTTCACTGATATTTAATGTATATTTTTTATATTTGAAATTTGTTATCACAACCATCCGTGCATATATTTTATTTTAATTCAAAAATAAAATATTGCAGCCAAACAGAGTTCTATGGGGAGCTACACTATAAGTGCAAATCATCTAACCGAAAAATCATTTAATTCTAAGCTTTATAATAATCAACTAATTGACTAACATTAAATTGCTTGAGTATTCACAACTTGAATACGCAATAGAAATTCGCGAAGCTGAATAATTTATATATCGAGCAACCCCAGGCAACAAGAAATGTTTACATTTCAAAACAAGGTTATATTAGACAATTTTGACATTTGATGTCAGAAAAATCTTTCTTTCCCGGTCATTGTTGGTTACGATGCTACGTAGTTATTAAATAGTATTTTTCATAATGTATTCCGTTATAATAAGCATTGCCATTGTACAGACTAACTTTTTCGGTTTGAGATAATCTTCCAACTAATTCATAATGCCATCTTCACTAAATAAATTACTACGAATACCTTTGCGGGGTAATTCGTCAAAAGTATCGACAGATTCCGTCTGTCCATTAGTAATTGTACCGGTGGCATTATTCATTGCTTCATTTTCTCTTTATTGGACACTTGCAGTATTTTTCAGCTTGATTTTTATGATAATATATTTGCGAAGATGGTTTCGTCAAGCCCAACCGCGGTGAGTGGATATTTACAATGCACACACACTTTCATGACTAAATAATTATTCCGTAAATATGGTACGTTTTTTCTCCCCTAATATTCACTGAATTCCGCTGAAAACAATGCAATTCGCCGAGAAGCTTAATTGCGGATACAAAAATACCAAAAACTCATCTTTCTCATCAAGTAAATCGATAATTCATGCGAATTACGAAATATTTTTACGAAAATTTGTCGCCTTATTTCAAATATGCTCGCTCTATGGCTTAATCGAGGACTTAAAATCAAACATATACAAAAGTGTAACTTCAGGAAAGCCAAACACGCTTTTTTATTATTTTGTAACTACAAAATAGATGTTCACTTAAAACCTTATGTTCATATTTTATAATTTATTGTATACTGTTCATTTATATTGCTTATGATGATGCAAAAAAAAATAGTATTATCTCATAAAACATAAAACAAATTACAACTTTATGTAGTGAACGTTAAATTTCATTGTTGATTTAAGAAGAAACTAGAAAAGATTGATATAACGTAGTTTGACTAGCATGTAGCTGAGAAGGAAAAATAATGCTCTAAACTTTCTTTTTTGTAAATAATGTTGGACTTTAAGTCCTCGTTTTGTTCTAAAAGTTCCGTTTAGCGATGAATAAATAATAAAAAAAGTGTAGAGTTTATAGTATATTTACCCCTGCGAGCACTGTACAGATTACTAAATATTTATTAATGGATAAATTTTGGAAGCTTAAAACCAATTAGTATACAAACATCATTGATTATATTTGCTTTGTACAAAACTAGTGATTTTCAATGTAGCGATCACTATATTTTAAATTCTTTTTCAGAACGCATTTCTTTGTTATGTGGTTGGCGTCATCGATACTTTGGCTGTTACTGGTGTTCAATGTATATGTGATCAAACTTCTCGAGATTCTGCCAGAAGAAAATTTGTTTCTTGTTATTTTGGCAACCGGCAGTATTATCTGTTTGTATTATGCTAAAATAAAAGCTCATCCAATGGGAACAACAAACCTATCCCCTTATGCTGATGATATTGAGGCATCCCATTCTGAAGACATTCAAACTTTGATAATGTAAGTCCAGTTATAAAACAAAAACAAAATAGGTATAATTTATATAATTTTCTTCGGTAAGCAACATTTTTATTCCATTTTCAAAATATATTTTCTGTCAATTGAAATTCAGTGTAGATGACTTTCCTTATACTATTGCCAAGTTTAGTGCTTATTGAAATACATTTTCTAATTAAAAAATATTTATTTCATGACAGCACTTATTTTTTTTAAGTAGAATTAAATGGCTGAACAGTGTGTAAAATCTTGTGACTATTATTACATAATTTTAAAAATTTAACTTCTTTTAATATCGTGCTTATGACCCATGCACAAAAATTCTTTTTGTAAATTGTTGATTTAACCAAAATTACTTAAAAAAATAAATTCAAACTCAGTTTTGGGAAAATAAAATCAGTAAGACTTTCTACATTCAAATATTACAGGTAACCATGGGATTAACACTATCTGACTTACCTTTTATAAACCCAATCAATAATTTTTAATAAGCTAATATATATTTCTTCATAATTTTTATCGTGTGTCACATAATTCTAATATTTTAATCTCTGAAAGTCAATCAGTTCTCTCACACTGACTATTGATGAAGCAGTGTTAGAGTGGAAAATCAAGTGATTCGCCAAGATTATAACTAATCTGTTGAAGCAAACGAATGACTCTTATTTACTATAATGTGTTTTTTTCTAATGTTTTCAGCGATGAATCCAATGCAATTACATTCTGTCAACAATGCCAAGCAAATATACTAAACAGAGAATATCATTCAGTATGGTGAGTTCATATTATGTAGTACTCTTTTAATGAGCATTTTGACAGAAACAGTTAGAACAGGGTCAGCTTGAGAATTTCTGCGCTTGTGTGCGAGGTGCAGAGGCGCCTCGCAAACTAGAACTAAATGAGTGGATACTACAATTTACGCATCACAGAGATCCCATTCATCCTCTGATTTACACAGGACTCTTTTTACAGTTTTTTACGCAGATCAGTTTAACGCGGTCAAGAAAAATGTTATTTGGAAACATTGTGTTAAAAATTTATCAAAATTTGGAACGTGTTCTCAAATGCCAAAGATACCTACGAAATCCTTGTGCTTAGTACAAAGAAATATATAAAGAATTTACAAAAAATAATGAACATTCAATGATCACTGATTTTTTAATAAAATGAAACTACTTAGTATAATACAAATGTTTCCGTTAATAGTGGAATTGAACTGACCAGTTCTTCTAATGGTGATAGCAATTTCAAACCAGTTATAAAGAAAATGGTTACAACGTTAAAAGACAGCTGCGAAAATAAGTATGAATAAATTTTAGTTTTGTTCTATGCTTGAAAAGTTACAATGTCTTGATGTTATATAAAAAAACTATGTCAAAAAATACTTATGAAATATTATAATATGTACCTTCTACAATTTTGAAAATATTATGGATATGACAAAACTCTTTTACGCGGATTTTCCAGAACGCATGTTCAAATTTAATATGATGTCAATGTCTTCATTTATTCGATATTTTTCTATAAATGGAACCTATCTTATGATTTTGTACGAGTTCCTTGCCTTTTTTACGCATGTTAGTAAAAAACTTATCTTCCACGTAGATCAGGGTATGGGTGTATGAATGTTGCTATCATGGCAATTGCTCCTGTGACTCACAACTGAGTAGGATCCGAGTCCAAAATAATTGGACCACTCGGCTGCTGGACCAGCAAAATTAACACAATAACCAGGACCATATAAAATATAAGAGCAGAATTTTAGGCTACACCCAAAAAATAACTAAAATTTTGACATAATATGAGTTTGCTGCATTTTCTAGTTATTTTTTATTATTTATTTCTAGGCTTGACAGCTGCATCGGATCAAACAACAAACACTATTTTATGTGGGGAACATTTTTTGGGATGTCCGCACTTTTCTACGGATCCAATCTTACTCTGACAACTGTATGCCATCCTTTTATTTTGTACAAAACAATATTGTTGCCCGATGATTGCAGTGATGTTTATTATGAGTCCAGGTATTGCATTAGACATCATTTGAGGTATTGAAATAATAGTGACAGATGTAAGAGATGGGGAGAATAATTTTATTGAAATACAATTATATTTTCAGCATTGCCATGTGTTTTGTCTGCGGCCTCTACAGTTTTGCATTGGGATTGTGTATGTTTTTCTTTTTAATAAAAAGAATTATTGTGAAGGCCGGAGGATATACAGGTTTGAAAGACACTTACATACATTGAGCCCTTGAGAAGTGAAGTGAGTCAAGTATCAAAATGTTAAAACTTTTTTATTGCATTTTTAAGTACAATCACGCCTTTACTCAGTGTTTTTGTGGATTGTATAATTTTATTTTAGGGAGAAAAAACTATTTCAGTGTATATTTACTAAGCTCACTTCACTTTCACGATATTTTAAGGCATGTAGAATATTATTACGCATCCAACTAATGTTTTTTTTAAATACCGCTCGGCCCAGTTTGCTTCTCAGAGGCTCAATTATAATACCTAGGTATAGATTCCGCATTGTAGCTCGTCGTTTTTAACTAAGTTCAAAAATACATATACCTAATATAAAAGACAGACGTATACACATTTTGAATTGAAAATCACTCGGCATCAATTTTACTAAACATGATATCAAATAATGAATTTAATGACTAATATTATTCATTCAAATTAAGATATGATGAAAACACTAAACAATATTTTTTTAAGATGTCAGTCCTGGTTTTTTTATCACTTCATTTTACTTTCTAGATCCATTTTTTGTATAAAATTGTCAATTGAGCCTTTGAGAAGTGAAGTGAGCCAAGTAGCAAAATGGTGAAATATTTCGATGGGATTCACGTACAATCACGTTTTTACTTAGTGTTTTTGTAGATTGCATATTTTTACTTTATGGAGAAAACACTATTGCAGTGTGTATTTACTAAGCTTACTTCACTTGTACGATACACCAAGACAAGGATCGACAAACTGTGGCTCTTTGCATAGTCGTTTGGGACTCTTCAAACATCAACTCTTGAACTTACACCTTTTTACCCTAAAAATCATTATATATATATATTGAATATTTATGGCTCTCTGATATCTTTGATATCCTGTTTCCATAAAAATATGGCTTTTCTCACTCGAAAGTTTGCCGACCCCTGCACTAAGACATTTAAAATATTTTAATGCTGATAACTCATTTTTTCCTAAAATACCACTTGTCTCACTTCACTTCTCAGGGTTCAATTATTCTTACCATATGGATACAGCTATTTTCATTTTATCTGAAATATTAATGAATTAGTTATAACAATAAACTTTAAAAATTAGACTTTAAAATCTGTATTAAAACACAGAACTTGGACTTAGAACCAATGCTCCCTCTAAGATAAGAGGTTAGCTGCGCGAACCGATCAAATATCAATTGAATAACTGTCTTGTAGTGCGTGCCAACTCGGAATAAGTTCGCAGGGGTTTCCCAACTGCTGCGCAGCCGCGTGCGCAGCTTAGAGGGAACGTTGCTTAGAACTAGACTTCATCTATGGTTTTTCATTTTCAAGCAGATGGCAAACATTAATTTTTACCACTAAATTGAAATTTCCATGTGAGATTTCCACGTTTGCACTCTATTCTAGTACTATATCTTGACCGATACATTTTTTTGCCTACATTACTATGTGTTATGCAAGGATGTCTTTGTCATTTCTGTTTTAGAGTATAAGAAATTGTTTATCATCTTTTGATGTCAGCGTTACTAAATTACGACAACATCTTTGGTGTCTTGTCTTCTGTAACTCATTAGAATTAGTGCCTATTCCGTAGGTAAACATAACTAAGGTTTATTTTCAAAGAAGAATGTCAATGTTATTGACCAATTAATACATTTCATAGAATTTCATTTTACTCGATTAAGGTGTACTTTTAATATATCAGGTCCGAGATCAAGTCATCAACGTCTCAACAAGCTCATGGGTTCAAATCTCAGTACGAGCAGCTACATAAATTGATTTATGGACTTTAGTTTAAAGGCAAGGATATATGATGACTAAAATTCCTTCCCACTATCCAATCATAAAAACAGCATGTAGCAAGAGCGATTAGCTAATCACTAGTCCAGTCATAGTCATATCTTTCTATCCCCATTCTCTTAGAAGAAAGAGAGGTCGAGCTACTGATCTAGAAGCAGTTCTCATAGAACTTATGAACACTTATGTTGAAATAAACGCTATTAAAAATTCACTTGCTAGAAATTGGGAGCGGACATGATTAAAAAAATAAATAATAACATTCAAAACTCAGTTATTGTACAAGTAAACCCGTTGAGCCCTTTAATGAATTTTGAATTATTATTTTAACTCAATTTATAAAATCATGTATCTGATATTTTCAAATATGTATAAACTTTGTGCAGTCTTCAAATGTATATTCGGGAATTCTTAAATATTAATAAAGATAAATTTCATAAAATAATAAAACTCATAGCAAGATTTTTGATGATTTTCATATTTTACACACCTATCAATTTAACATTTTTAGTCTTCACGTGGTTAAACTGATGATAACGGATACGAATTTGTTTTTCAATACATTTTTTTTGTAATTCATTATTAATTCTGAAATACTAACATTTTTTTGGATACTATCGGGGCTATTCTCACCTGCACAAAGATCTAGACATGTATTATGGGCGGTCTGTAATATGCAACACCATCACATATGTGTTGGTATAACATATGTACTGACTGCAGCTATGTTCATTGTTGTTTTCATAAAGTAATATGTATGAAACACATACAATGTCATAGTGTACGATATTAAGTAAGAAAAACAGAATTTTGTTTTATTATTCAAGATTGTTAATGTCCATGCAGTGAATGATCACTTACCCTGACATCGTATGCGTTTGACAGATCGACTATGTATCTTCTATGATGACAACAGTGAAATGTTTGGCAGATAAAATATGACAACCGTGAGCATAGGCGCAGTTGTGTTGTACCAACCGTCAGAGGCTATTACAGAAAACATTACTCTCACCCTCTTGGTGTTGCGTATTTCACACCGTCCAAAATAATTGTCTAAATCCTTACGCATATGAGAATAACGCTGCATGACTGTGACATGTAACAGCGTTTCTAAAATATTTATGATATATAACAACTATTTATATAACCTAAAATGATTGTATTTATTCACAGGGAATCGGTGGATGTATCTTTCATCGCTGAAAGGATGGCGGAATAATCTTGTACGTTCGTTCCACTTTAGGGCTATTTAGAAAAAAAAATACTACCTATATAAATCAAATCACTTCATTAGGTAGACAACGTATGAGTACTAGGGTATACCAAAAAATAGAACTTCAAGATTATATTTTTAGAATATTTTGTTAGATTGTTAGTCACTCATTTCTATTGGTATTTTAAATACTACTTACTATATCCTATTCAATTAATTTCAATAAAAATACAAAACAAATAGCAGTAAATAGATGCTATCTTCAGAAATCATAAAAATATATTTATAGTTAGCATTTGAAATGCTTAGCAAAAAATAAACATTCATGTACAACTGATAAAACTTACTCATCTCCCTTTACTTTGTTAACATATATTTTTTTATTTATTATGTAATACATTGTTTTACCATTCCAATGTTGTCAGCGCATATATACATATATATATATATATATTTTCCAAGGATTTCCCAATTTTTTTTTATCTGGAAAACGTATTTGTGATGCAATGTTTTTGCCAAATATTATATTTTCTTGATTCTTTTGCATCATAATAAAATCATTTGAAAACATTTTTTTATAAGCTTTCATACTTTGCATGAATGCTTCAAATTAGTTCCTCTGGAAAGCCAAAAATTTTGCCTTTGTATTTTATAGTTATATATTGTTAACAACATTTCATTGTACTTTTAAATGTCGATTATTTTTGTTCTACCTCTACCTTAAATTGCATCTTTTTTTTTACATCTGAAATGCTAAAAAATTATGTTAGACAGTGTCAATGCATAAAAATCTGTTACAAATTTTAGACATTAGAAAAACTGGGAAATGTATTGATATATAGATATGAGCTTTATTTTAGTATGCTTGTATTAAAAATCACTTAGTTAAAATGCTTAAAATATTACGAATTCTCGATCTAATTAACTAGTAACAAGAGAAGATTTTTATTGGGTCTGTGTATTGGTCGCACAAACTGAAATTATTATTCACTTTTAAGGTGTTCACTGTCAATACTTGGTGGAATGGCATTATAATAATAATAATAAAACATTTTTAGTACTTTTTCCAAATAAAATTTATTGGATCAGGACCGGTTTCGCTCATCGCGAATTATCAGTTGATAATGCTGCAGTTGATACTAAAAATGTTTTATTATGTTTATGTTTCAACACAATTATTATGACTGTACTGAAGAGTTCAAAGTTAATCTAATCTGTCTAATATACACTTGTGAAAGAAATCTTCAGATGGTTGCAGCCATCCAATGAAGTTTTTTATTGTAAAAACTATACCTATTGAGATTCTACAATATTGTATTATTGTGATTGCACAAGCGTTGCATTATTTTACTATTGCTTTGACTTTAATGTACAATTCAAACTATTTTTAATACCACATTCTTTGCCAACTTGGCTGCTGTATGTTTTATTGTATACTGATGACACGTTGAAATGAATTTTTGTCGAAGTACAGTACAAGTAGTGTTCCTCTCACCTGAGTGGAAATATTGTTTAATTGTATATGTTTGCAATTAAGAAGTTGCGACTAGGGATTGCAATATCGGTAATACTGAATCGGGGATCCCAGTATTTATCGTGTTTTTTCAATACTGATTGTAGATTTTAACCAAAATCTAATTTTGTATGTATGGAAACATTACATGTTTTATCAAAATTGTTTGCAATTAATTTAATATTAGAAATCTATTAAGAGTCCTATCAATATTGGCAAATTTTCAAATTTTATGAGCCTTTCAATGATTTTTTAAAACTATAAATTCTTTATGAAAATTAACTTTATATGATAATGAAAAAAAAATTAATGGCAGAATTTTGTATGAAAAATTGGTTATGATTTACTCATGCTGTATTGCCATATTTATTTTGATTTAATCTTATTTTGTAATACTGGTATTGCGACCCTTAGTAATGACATATTGCTGCTTATCAACCTGTATTATACATTGATTTTCAATAAATCTTTTCCATTAGTTATTTTACATCGGTAAAAAATGTGTTGTATTGTTGAAAGCTTAATTTAATACTCACATCAGTCATTTTATTTATAACTTAGTTATACCGAACAATCATGAAGCATTTTAAGGTGCTTTTTTTGCATTTATTATTAATTTGTATAATCTTGTTACATATGTAATACTTTTAAGTTTTTCTACATAGGAACATATATTAGTAAGAGGAAAAAATGTTTTTCAAATAACATTGTTTTACTCATATAATCTGTGATTGTCCTAAGACTCTAGAAATATTATAATAAATAGAAGGCCTCCGTCGGTCTTCGAGAGACAATAGCAGCACATCAGGAATACACAAATTAGTTATTGACACAAATCTTTTTGAAAGTATTCTTTTCAGACTTCTGACAGAATAGTGCTCCGAAATTTGTGATACAACAGTTCCTTGACATTAGTTTTTATTTATATGAATGCAGTAAACTGCTTTAACTTTTTAGTAACACTATAGTAATGATCTCCAGTTTTCAATCCGTATATTAGATAATACTAACAAAATGTTACCGTCTATTGTATTTATTGACAAGGCATTTTTTTTTATGTTTTATAATGTGTAAAATTCCTACACATCCAATTCGCGAGGTATGTAATCCGGTAATACTTGCTGAACCTTCAGTCTCCATCTCTGTTTTCTGGCTTCGTGCTCTCTTTCTAGCTTCATAATTGTCGGTAACGTTTGCCAGTATCCAATAACTCTCCACACTAATCTACTGTAAAGCGATAGAAACATATTAATCGAGTGATTACAGATATTTTATATTTAATGAAATTCAGTATTTCGTATTGAAAAAAATCATATTTCATTTTACCTATTGTAATGATTCACTGCCTTGTTCCATTGTCGCTGTCTGATAAGTCTTACGTGTAAAACATTTGATCGCCATAACGCAAACAATCTTTCAGTCACATGTAGCTCGAACCAATCTTCTGCGACTTGTCTTTTATGAACCATTATTGTGTGATCCTAAAGCAAAAAAAACAATGATCAATCTTTAAGAAAAATAACCAGTGTGCTTGCTTGTACATGTTAACTGCAATGCTCTAATTTGCTTTAAATTACATGCATCTTAACATAATAGATTTCAAATATCAAATATGATAACAATATGTACAACTTCAACAGTTTATAAAGTATTTACCGCTTTCCACTCGTTATATATCCATCTTGTCAATTTATTATTGTGCATTGTATTGGCTCTTTTATTGCGATTATCGATAACTTCTTGTGTATATTTATGCCATCCGAAAAAATGTTTCTTCAGAATACTCAGCTCATGATGTCTGACAGCAAAGCTGAAATCGTCTTTTGTTTTCTTGACAAATAAAGACCACGCCCGAATCCCGTACTTCAATATCAATTTCTTCTCATAGTGTAAATCTGCCATGACCGTCAATCCCCTGATTCTTTCGCGCATCTGTTGATTTCTAATTGCGATCAATTGCTCTTGTTTTCGCTTTTCTTTAAACTCGCTGAGTTTTTTATTCCTCTCATCGTGATCGAGTAGTTGACGTGCAATCTGCATCTGTTTGATTGTAAAATTTTCATAATTATAAAATACTTAAAACTTCTTCCTACCTAAGCACATAAAAACTATTAGCAAGTCACATACTATCACCTTTTAATGAATGTATTCTTAAAATGATCTGTAGTTGATACTTATAGATAGATCTCTTGATATTTCTATTAAAAAATATAACCCTGTAGCTAATTTCATCAATGCGATCAGTTTCTACAAGAATTAAAAAAGTGAATAGATAATACTTTTGATTATGCTGATATAATGTTTAGTGTCGTAATAGCCAATGAGAAAATTGATATTCATATTCAAAAACCTCAAAGATTCTCAAAAATAAAAAGGAATAATCATACAAAATTTTGTTAAAAATAAAGTTTGAATTTCTATTCCTGCCCATTATTGGCTTTTAAATGGGATAATTAAGAGTATACTGCAAATTTTTCAATTAAACCCAAACGACAACTTCTTCTCTTAATATCGCATTATGAAATAAGCTTAAGGTCTTGTTAAAAAATATTGTCGTAGTATATCTAAAACAGAGAGTTTATAAATTAAATTATATCCCTACTTAAGCATCGGCCTTAAAATTAAATAAAACATTAAAATGATTATATTGACACACTTGTTCTTTCATTCGTTCCCTCTCCGACTCCATTTGTCGTCTCCTTTCTCTTACGGTAGCTCTTTTTTCTTCTCGCTCTCTAGCACGCTGCTCCATTCTTTGTATAAATCTTGGCACCTTCATGCAATGTAACTCCAGAAGTTTATCTAAATGCAGGAGTTTATATTATAAACACACTCGAAATAATGAAACTCGACACACAAAAGTGACTTGCCTATTCTGGCTTTTAAAGCTAAGCCGTTCTTAAAATGATAATTTAAATTTTTTTTTTTAGACCGTATGAAGAATTGATGAAAAGGACCGGTCATTTTTCAACTTCCAAAAAGTGAGAGGATTAGGTAAAAACATCAGATCTATGATTCAAACACCCCAAACAGAATTCAAACTTAACAGCTTAACGACCGTGGACGCGTATTTAAGTCTTTGAAATCCAACGGTTGCGGACCGTGGACGCATATACGCGTCCTACGTCATACATTCCATTATATTGAAAAATCACTTGGTTAGGATCGAGTTTGATTTCGAATGTTAATGAGAGATGGTATTATAAATATTGACGCATTATTTGACAAAAAAATTAATTATTTTTATGCAAAACTATTTCGTGAAAAAACACCCCTAGACGGTAGACTTTTTTTTTTCGTATGTGATTTTTCATAATATTATTTTACGTTCTGTTTAAATATTTGATTTATAAATCGTGTCTGGTTTGTTTCTCCGATTAGCGACGATATACATACGTAATATTAGCAGGGTATCCTGTCGTCCAGATGCATTTTTGGGGCGGGGCCCTTAGAGTTACGAATTGCTTAGTGATTTATTGCTTGGGCGCGCATGCTGCATTTTTATGACAGCCGAAAACAATTTTTGAATTTTTAAACGAGTGGTTGATAATATTATGACCTATTCAAACTTAGTGACAGGGGTTCTCAACTTATGTTTACGAAATAAATTAAAAAATATTCCTTTGAAATATATTCTTTTATGTTACATTACTATAGCAAATATAAATTTGCTATAGTAATGTAAATTTATAGTATTATTATCTGAAAATATAAATTTGCTATAGTATGTACACGTAAACAATGTGAAAAAGTAGGTTTTGCATATTTTAAAAGAAGATCTTTTAGTAGATTTAGGTTTTTTCAGTACACAACATAAGTATGCAATATACAGATGAAGAACCACTGCTCAAATGGCATTGATTTGTGCGGCAAAGTATCTGGAAGCTAGAAAATTAAATTTGGTAAAGATATCTCAATTGGTTTACAAATTATAGTGAATTTAGTAAAATTACAATTGTTTGCGAATTTTTCGCAAAATTGCCCGGCCGCCAGGTGAAATTCTATAAAAAACGGACGGGCGTTAAGCTGTTAAGAACCAGAGCTGTAATATTTGTGGTAATGTCAGTGTTCGCAAAAAACAACTAACACCTTTTTTTTATTTCCAATTTAGGTAAACAAAAAACACTCGTGGAAAAAAAACATGTGTGCATCGATGGTCTGATGTGTTATTATACAATCTTTATCAAAGTTGTTGATAAAATGACAACTGTCTATGTAAGGGGCTAAAACGTTATGCATAAATAATTTTATCTTTGAAATTATTAAAGTGTAGATTTTTCAACGACTTCACAGCTCTGCTAAGAACAATTCCAACCTCAGCATTACCTCAAACTGTTACCATTGTAATTTTGTTGGTGGTCACAACATACACATTTACATTATATAACTCACTTTCATTAGACATTGTAATGATAGTCATTTTAAAACAAAGCCCAAAGCCTTGATATAACAAATGTATAAAAATACTATTGTAAAAATAGAAATAATATGTGAACCCAAATGTATCACAGGTTATAATGCTCAGCCATTATAATACACCAATTTACCTGAGTTCATTACGATAGGACTTTCTCTGATAATAAATTTTAGCTTAGGTTTAATAGTTTTATCACACTGAATTAACGATTGTCTGACTTCCTTTGCAACTTCTTCACCCAAACTTGCATCTTCAACAATTCTTTTCAGTTTTAATTCTTCGATAAATCTTTTTTGCTGTTCCAATTGGGTTTTTTGGAGAGCAATGATATTTTTTTGTGCCTGAAATCTAATGCAATAAAAAAATTATACAACTATAGATTTCCTAAACATTCAAGTTCAATACCTGAGATGGTTAAAAATTTCATGTTATCCAGGGCATAGGTGCATGTAAAAGATTTTCAGTCTCTTGATTCTGATAGTTTTTGTCACATCTTCATTAACACTTGAGTACCGAAATGTCGAAAATAAGATCAAGGAGTGACAAGATACAAATGAACCCAAACAAATTTGCATTGCATTTATTGAAGTATCATTGAAGATTGCAATAAATATCAGCTAGATATTATTGATATTAAGTAAATGGTTGAAATAAGATGAATTTTGTAATGCGAATGACCCTGCTAGAAACTTAAAAGCTAAATTAATGCTTTAAGTTTTGAAATATGATACATATTATTATTACGTAGTTATTTTAAAAATTCATACACTTGATTGGTATAATTCTTACAATATTTATATGCATGCTATTTTTTACTTACTCATTCAACCAATTATATTCGATAAACAAAAAACATTTATATTATAATATATTTCTGAAGGTTAATCAAGTATATTAAAATAGTATGCAGTTAAATAAATCATTTCAATATAATTAAAAAAACAACATTAACCTGTAATGGTAACTTCCAGAAGTATTGACGGGGCTTTTTTTATTGTTCATTTTATTTTGATTCTTATCCGATGATAATGAATCTGAGCAGCTATCATAAGAGTTCTTAGTGCCTTCTCGTTGGCTTCTCTTTAATTCATTTTTTTGTTGAATGAGTACTTCCAAGAAATTGTTAATTTTTTCATTCTTCAATGCTAAGTCTTTTAAATCTCTTTCTTCTTTTGTAAATTTAAACCATACTTTAAAATACTTTCTTAATATCCCACTTATTTTATCATTCTCCATTTTTTATTTTCATTAAATAAATCTAGAAGAATTTAAAGTTTATTAAATCAAATAAATATAGTTTAACAGAGATACATATAAAAACTGGTTGCTGTTATTTTATTATTCATAATCTTTACTCTCATTGCCGTCATAAAACGTTTATAAACTGTATAATTTACACCAAATGTCTTTAAACAGACGACAATGCTGCAATTTCTGTTTCAATTTTTAAAGCGTTTTTTAAGAGACGTTTGAAGCTTCATAAGGTCTATGAATTAGCACTATTAGACACTTGACTCCTTGCCTTAGGCCAACCCCGGATGAGCTGGTCATAATATGGGACAACATTAAGCAGATTCTAAAAGGAGTTTTTTGTTTGAAATAAAAATACTTTGGGATAAATGTAGTCAGCCTAGAATTAATATGAACTGTAGTGCCAGCCAAAGTTTCATTGAAGAAAAATTCATTTACAAATGTTTTGTTGTATTGGCTTTTGAAAAATGTTTATTGTTTTTTGTCTAATCAATATCATTTTATCCCTGTATCGAGTACCAAATATGTAACAGTCGGTATCCTAGCAACAACTTCAAAAATATTATATCATTGTAGACATGGTAACACATTTCACATTTTGTATTGACATGTCAATTTGACGTAAACAAATCAACGTGAATGTGACAGCTAGCCGAGTAAAAGTATTTTCTGTTATCTTTTCTCTGTAATATTACTTGGGAGATAATGCAATTTTTGAAGAAAGACGGATTGAATTAAAATATACAAAATTTCGCTTACTGTATAATAGTTGAATGCCTAAGTCAACGCAATCCCGAAAATGTCGCCCGAGACCTGCATTTACCACATTTGCATGCTTTGATGAATTGGTATGTTAAAACTATTTCAAACTTATACAGTTTCTGATTTAAGTATTAGTGAGTTTGCTGTGGTGTTTAATTACATGCTTACATGTTGAAACAAAAACAGATATAACAGTTTAATTGAAAGTTTTTTTTATTCTTTGGTTTCAGAGGCAAGCCATTGATATCCTAAATTCGGAAAACCCGAAACCAGTGAGGACTTACTGTAGCACAGGATGTTTAAAGAAAGAGGCGAAAGCAATAATAGATAAACAAACAATGTATTATCTTAGTCTTATAAAACAAGCCGTAGCAAAACACAGGTGGAAACATGTTTGTCAATTATTACTAGCGTATATTGATCAGCCCAAAGATGATAAAATTTTCACCAAACATATTTTCAATGTAAGTGCATATTATGGGTACTTGTTAATTATAGGGATGCCACCAAAGCTCGTGCAATTTTATATATTTTGCTTGATTGCCTATTTTATTTATGTGAACCCCTCATTTCAAATTTATTTTTCAAACAAATGAATGTGGTGATTGAGTGTATACTTGAGCCATTTCTTTTAACAATACACCACTAATTACCTTTTTATTATATCTTAGAATACTAAGATTTGACTGTTTTACTGCAGCATCATAATATGTATACTATTAGGATGTTCACTGTCAATACTTGGTGGAAAGGCATTACATTAATAAAAACACAATATTCCTTTGTACTTCATTCCACTTTATTTAATAGTAACATTTTATCACTTTGTCAAAAAAATCCCAAATTTTAATTATGTTTGTAATTACTTTCAGTCACCACTCCAAATTTATTAATTTGACTGATGACTTGAATGAATATTTGAATTTGATGACTTTTTAAATATATGTTAGATGTGTTAACCCTTTCCGGTCCTATGTCGAATGTCATTCGACATTTTTTTCTTTATTGGTATCGAGTTAAAATAAGTTCAAATGTATTGAATATATTTTTTTTTCCACTCGTATCTATTACAGCGGTATTCTGAGCAAAGAATCAAATGGTTTTTATGAACATTGTAATGTGAAACCGTATGCCTGCAATGGATACAAAAGGGTCGTTTTAGGGGCTGGGTCGGCTCACGCAGCTCGGGCGCTAAGTTCTACATTCTTCTTTCCAACAGTAACACTTGCCACGTGCACTTGAAAATTAATACCGATATTTACTATTGTTCTAATAATTCTAACCTTTCAATAATGCCCAAAATTACAAAAAAAAACGCAAAAAAGCAACTTGATACATATATATCATACTTGAATTTTTTTTAAATGTAAATAATAAGGTTATTATTTTGATATTTAGAAAAAATTATACTGTTGCTATAAATCTAGTAAAAAAAAAAAAATTGCAAATATTAGTTTCCCTCGTGATACTGTAAATCTATTGTGGACCAGGTGGAATATTTTTTTATTTTTTTGTGGACCGGAAAGGGTTAAACATTTTAATTTTGTGTTATTTTAGAATCACTTATAATGTAATTCGTAATTTCTATTCAATGCCAATTGTTGTTTACAACTTTTCATTTTTGTATAAATAGCATTGTTAAATTATATTTCTTATCAGTTGACAGTGTTCGCAATGAGCGAAACTGGTCCTGACCTATTAAATAAAGTGGAATTGAAGTACAAAGGAATATTGTGTTTTTATTAATATGTATACTATGTTAAACTCATGCTAGTGTGAAAACTAGTTAAAATATAATCCTATATTATGCATGTCTAACAATAGTCCAGGATACATTTATTTCAATGCAAAATCTCTGTAACTACGTTTAAATGGAATGCCTTTTATTCTGTCATTTCATTATGTTGGTAAATAATCCAAGCATTTAATAAAGACTCAGATTTTTTTTATCATATGCTTCGAAACTTGCCTCAGATATTGTGGGTAAGATAATATGGCTTTACTTTGTGTAGAATTTGGATATTGAGGAATGGCTTCCTGATACATAAGTGGATAGAGAATTTAAAAATGATTGCAGCATGTGCTGCGCATATTCTTAGGAAAGCCTTAACCCTGCCAACTGGTTTGATTCGGACATCCTTTTTTGGCCATATATTCAAGTGGAATAAAACTAAACATTTTTGATTCCGATAATAATTAAATCTTTTCTAGAATATAGCTGACATTGACATGAGAAATCATTGTCAATAATTGAAACATGCCAATTCCTCACTCATTCTGAACTATAAAATCTCATTTTTGAATCTTTCTTCAGCTAAATGAATCTATTTTTCTTACACAGGTAACACTGATCTATCTTCTCAATGATCCAGTATCAAAACAAAATGGAACTTTAGATGAATTTCTTCAATTAGTAGTATCGTGTCAAAATGATGAAGATAGAAGTAATTTACTCAAGAAAATAATGATGATGCCTGAAAACTTAAAATAAATAAGATTGTTTAAGATTAATAAGATAGAAAGAAAAAAATCAAATATAACCTTTTTTGTAATTTTTGCATTCCTTCTGTAAATTTGGTTTGACCATACTTTGTTTCAAGTTCACGGTTTCTCATCCCGGAATGGGGACTTTTATACATCAATTTTTCAATAAAATTGTGTTAAAGGCATATCTGTGATTTTTTCTTAATTAACTATTAATTCTTTCCCAATGATTTCCTACTTTCCTACTTTCTTATTCTCTCCTATGAGACAGTTTACAACTGAAAACCAGATCTTATCTAACAACTTTTGTTGAGATGTTAGATTAGGAGCTTGTATATCTCACATAGAGAGTAATTATGATATAATAAATAAAACAGAACATTCGGTAAAACAGTTAGTAAATTTATTATTATTAATATATACGTAAAAATATAATGCTAAAAACTTCTTTATTTCGTTTTCAATACAAAAATATTTTTTTATAGAAATAGTTAAAGGCATAAAATATCTCTCGAGAGCATTTGAGTTATATCAAATGATAAAATATTGAATTTTAAAAAACATTTTTTTTTCAATAAAAAGTAAGAAAGTGTTACAGAATCAAAAAAAAAGCATTTTAACTTAAAACTCATCAGTTGTAATTGAAATATTTCGAAATTTCACTCAGAAGTTGGAAAAATACATTCGTCACATAGTGAACATATTATTTACTAACAAATCATATCCAAAGAATTTTACCAAAATAATAATAAATAGATTTTATGTAGACTTAGTTTCATATTTTAATACTTGACAAGATGTCAAAAAACATATGCAGATGTTTTAAATGATTTGCACCACACTTATTCTCTAAAACAACTCGCTCATCTTTCCACAAAGTTAATTTTTAAAATAAATCCTAACAAACAGTTATAGCTAAACATATTGTGAAAATACAAAACAGTTCTTGTTATAAATTGTCAATCGTAAAAGATAATACTATTTGAGCTTAATTTAGGCGACACATTATTTATTATTTTGCCACAGTTGAGCAGAATGAAGTGTGGCTCATCCAGTTTTTTTTTATTTATTAAATTACGCACATCAAAGGCACAGGTTGGCTTGTTGATTTTCGTTTCTAATAATTCTTTCCACTCGATGCCTCTAATATTTTATGAATATCTTCGTATGACTTTTGTAAAGCTTCAACAAATTCTGCTCCATTATAGTGAGAAGGGTAACTAGTCACAACCGCACCTAGGGCATTATCCATTACTGAATACCTAAAAAAATATAAAAATTAAGCCTACAGTAAAATTTATTTAACATTTTACCAAACTTTTCATTTATAAAATAAATAATAATTCCTGTCATTTCCTGATCATAACAAAATACTGTTGATTAGTTCAATTTAATAAAAATTTATAATTGAAAAAGGAGGTGCACAATTCCTTATCTAGGTAAAACCGCAACTTAACCATTTTCACATGATACATATATTTTATATAAATAATTACCCGATTCCGAGGCCATTCGAGACAACTGGACCGAATCCACCAGCCATCACCGCCGGAGAAGAGAGAGTGCTGGTACTCAGAATGGAAGTATTCAGCATTTTGTATTCCATATCGCCAAATATGCCGGGCAAAGGGATGCCCTTGTGTTCAGCAATTTTTTTCAAGGCGAAGAAATGCCTGTCGAAGCCTTGACCCATGGCGGCATCTTTAGTCAATTCTCCATGTTTTACAGAGCACTTTCTTATCATAGATGCTAAATCAGAGACGTGCGGTGGAGAAGCCGAATGTAGAGAGTCACAAAACGTCTGTAAGTATAAATATAAACACTCAAATTAAATTTAGTTACGTCTCGAGTAACATTATTCCTCACATATTATAAAATAAATAAGATGCTACGTTTTCACCTTCGTTTCCATTGTGCACGGTCTCATAGTTTCAGTTCTTCCGTGTTTAAATGCGGCTGTGCTACAGGATTCATATGTACCCACGTATTTTCCCTTTAACAGATGATGGGCAGCCTAAAAACAGTCAATCATTAAAAAAATATATCGAGTGACGACATATCTAACCGATATCTATATAAATCACCTATAAAGTGATTAATAAAGGCGTTATATCAAAAAGAAACATTTTTTAACTAGTTTCAAATGTTTGTGATGATTAATCAGGCTGATCGCAAGCATTACATTTTTTTAAAAAATATATTGTATTTCCTTAATTATAAGACACATGTTTTTTTCCTATTTTGGTGTATCTGAATTCTGCGACTTTTAATTGACGGTGTAGTGGATGACAAGTTATTTTTTTATTATTGGTATAAAACAGATGCCTGCGCCGAATACTGGAAGTGCGGTGGTTTGACTTTACCAGAAACACGGAGATTAGGGAACGGACTAAACAACCGTCAATTACGTCCAAAATAAAAAAGTGACGATGGACCTGGCTTGGGGATGCCACAAGAAAGCCTGAATTCTGCTTGTCTCTTCTACCAACCGGATGGATTCCGCCATCGTGGAAGGCCACTGATGACCATCTATAGGATGTACTCGGCGGAGCTACGGGACGCTGGAATGACATGGGAGGAAGCAAGAAGACTGGCAGGGGACAGAGAATCTTGGAGGAATCATGTGGTGGCCATATGCTCTGACTAAGGAGCGGATATGGACAATAAAAATAAGTGTCTTATAATTGAGGAAATACTGTAGCTTCATATTAACCTTTACAAGCTCGGGCACCGCGAGCAATAAGTATCGCTCACTGCCCATGCATTTTTTCGCAATTTTTTTGTGCGCAAGACATGACTAAAAAAAAATATCTCTGAAACTAAAGATCTTATTTAGATAAAATAAAAAATGTTCTCAAATGAAAGGTTCATTCTAAATTTAAAACACGTTTATTAATATTTGTTTACATATTTTATACACTACAAACGGGTCAAAGCATTTTAATTTTCCGGTTCTAAGCTCAAGAAATGCGACCCCAATACCCACATTTTCTTAAATATCTATTTTAATATGGGTGATACAATGTTTATAATTAAGGTATTCTTATATCATAGTTTTTTGGACCTTTTGTAGTTTATATAAATACGATAAGATAAGAGATAAGCGCCCGCTTATCAGCGATCGTTTGTAAGATAATAGGCTGAACGCCGCTCAGCAAAGCAGGCCACATGCGGGCCAGTAGCACATTGATACTTGCAGTGAAACGACGTATATTTTACGCGCAACTTAAAATATGATTATTTATTAAAAAACCAAGGATTTTTATAAAAAAATGTATGCGGAATGATGCAGAGAGATATTTTAAAGCCCGTAGACTATTTATTTTTTTGAAATTCATAAGAATAAGGCCAATAATGAGGAAACCACTGGGGTCAAAAATGACCCCCATCGCCAGAGACGTATTTTTCTAGTCTCCGAGCCGCGAGAGTTAAGCATGCACTGCTGAATCGGTAGTGAAAACATTTTAGCAGTTCCTTATATCACTGCTATATAGGTGGTGTGCAAGCTTAAAAATGTAAATAAAATTATGATTCGATATCTTGAAGTCATTATTTCATGTGAGCTAATATTCATATTTTTTATAATACTATAATAAATCAGCATAATCTGATAGCGAAGTTTGCCGTGATTGCTGGTCTTGTACGAGACCACTGGGCACTGAACGACGCAAACCCGTGGTTTTGTACGAAACCGCTGGGCATGTAAAGGTTAATATAATAAAATAGGTTTATTAGTAGTTAGAGAATAATAATTATTTTCTATTTTATGCATAGAAATAACTCTGTAAATAATAGTTTTTCGATTGAATACCTGAAAGCCCAACTGCATAATTGAATCTGGACTGACTTTCAAATTCTTACATGACTGTTTACCGAGGCCATCATATATCAAATAATCTAGTCCGAGGGATGAACACCACTCATTGTATGTTTTCTTGGCCATTGTTATATTTTCTTTGAGCTTTTCGTCCAAATTGAAATCTATAAATTAACATATTCACCAAGACAATAGATTTACCAAAATAATGAATTCAGAGAAGGAACAGTACAAATATGCATACAGTTGGAAGCCTCTCTCTTTTTTAAATATGACATTTATATGAATCAGAACTTTATACAATCAAACCTAATCTTTGAACGATTCCATCCAATCCTTCTTCATTGGCCGGGGTAGAAGCATCAATCAAAGGTGTTGTGGTGGTTTCTTTATAAACGTCTTGAAAATATCTCAAAACGGCTACACCATCACCCCAAGAATGTTCAAAGTTAACACCGCCGACTCCATCCCCGCTCACCATCAAACTGAAAGACTTGTCAAACCACCTAAAATAATATAATAATGTTACTGCTGTACATTACTATCTTAAAAGTATGATATTTCTGGCCATACTTATTGGATATATAAGAAATTCAGATGAAATCCAGTTTTGATAAATATTTTTTTGGTAAGGTGGCAAATATGTAGCATATTAAAAATGGTAAACATTCTTTACAACATGCTAGCCTTTATCTTCCTGAAAGTCCCACAGAAAACCAGGCAATTCTCTAAAGCTTGAGGCTAAGCATATGCTGTGATGCAGGCGATGCAGCGCAGGGCAACACAGAAGAAGAAATATGCGATCACCGTATGCTTGCGACAGCTGCGTTACTCTAGTGTCTTATATGAATGACATAATTATAAAATGTATATTTCTTTACAAAATGACGTACAAGATTCATTTTTCAACAAGTAATTAACCTTTTCAGTACCACGATGTTTTAAGCTAAAAAACATTCACTCACATACCTACCGCATGTTTTTAATAATTTTTGAATAGTTTTAAAAAATAGGACTGAATTTATGAATGTTAAAAGTTTACTTATAAAATGATATCTATAGTTTAATATTTTCAAGTTACATTCGTGGTCTTCAGTGGCCTTACGGTATTCACGCCGTTCATATGTAGCGGCCACCAGTGGCCTTACGGTACTGAAGCGGTTAAAATAGGACACTAAGTTCTCAGTAAATGTAAATAAAATTTCAAACTTCTACAATACAAAACCTACCACTGCATAAAAAACACAATATTTGAGCTCTGTAAATCACTGGTCAAGCAAGTGACATGAATACCACATTTATCCAATATAACTAAACTTTTAATGCCCTTTAAGAGTAGTCTACATGAGTAGTATCATATAAACGAAGTTTAGTTTGCACAAATTCAATTAGTTTAGTATAAAATAGTAACTAAATGTGATATGATTCTATGTCACTCCTTCAAAACTGCAATTTGAGCCTCAGAGTAGCAATTTATCAGCGAGCGGAGGCTACGCTGAGAAGACTTGCAAAGCATCTGGAGAAAACTTTGCCTTCTATATGATGAATCAAATTTTTCGCTGATGGATCAACTCTGTGAGGTTTATAAGAGCGCCAATATATTGCTTCTCTAAGGTTAGATTACTAAAATAATCAATTCGAGTATGCCTTTTATAATCAGAGAAATAGGTGAAAACTGATAAATAAAAACTTTTTAGGGTTTTAAGGATTTCATGTTATTATAAGTTGAGATCACCGTGACATGATTAACCGAGTGAACGAATGGTAAGTAAAACATTTACATTAAGACAGCATTTCAAAATGTTTCACGTTTGATGTTCGTAGGTTTCAATCAAACACTGAAATATGAATGATTGAAAAATATTATCAATCGTAAAATCATAATTATTTATAAATATTCCTGTGTTTTATTACAACCATTTAAAAAGAAGCATGCACAGTTTTGAGAAGTCTGGTGATTACTAACAATTATATCAGTGTCTTCCGATAAGAATATTTTTTCTGATAACTTAAATTAATTGTGAATATAAGAAAATTAAATACACTCATAAATTACTAAAGCGTACCTGTTGCTGCCATCACCGTGCAAGTAATTTCTCATGGTTTTATATTTATCATCACCGAGCACCTCATCATCTAATATCAGATTAAATACGGCAGTGTCGATGAGTTTCATGATCCTTTCGTTTCCCGTGTGAGACAGCTGATGCCTTTGTGAAGCCCACACGTCACGGTCTTGGGTTGTCAATATGCCTACAGGATATTCAGCTGGTGGCCTTTGATCGTTTAAAACATATTTTAAGCGAGATACTATCTGAGACGGTGTGATCAGATTACCTGTAAATGTCAAATTTAAATGGTTTATTGATATATTCGTCAGCTGAATTTGTATTTTTTGATGTGTGGTTTCTTTCTTTCTTGCTTTGATTTGAAATGAAATTTAAATTTATTTGAATATAAACAGGGCTGTGAAGTTTGACTGTTTTTACCGGAGTCGGAAAAAAACTAATAACTTTAAATCCTTTTTTTAATTTTATGTGTACACAAATCGCCAGAGTCAAAATTGGCATCACTGAATGCCTCTAAGACTCAAAAAATATAAGAGACTTTAAACCAATAAAAACAATTAAGCTATTCAATAAATAAATAGTATTCTGTAAGATTACAAAAAGGTAAAATACTGATATGAGAAATTCAGAACGCTAAGGAAGTTGTAATCCGTAAGTACATACAGTATTAGTAAGCCAAATATATTCGAAAAATAGCCTATTTATCGTATTGATTGGTGAAATAATGACCGTATGTACTGGAAGGAAGGGAAATGATTAAACAAATTGAAGGCCATTTCAAGGACGGAAAAAAATATTTTTCACAATTTTCGTTTTCATTAAAAGTTGGATTCGACTTTTTCGATATCTCCACAGCCCTAAATATATATATTTAGATGAAGGCAAAGGTCTTACCAATTGGACGACAGAGGGAAACAAATTATATTCTATATTGTGAACAGACATGGTAAAAAAATATATCAAAAATTGCTTTACATCAGACATCTTTAGTTGAAAATAAGCCAAACATTGACAGAATGTTTATTGTTTAATATTAACTCATTGTTAAAAAAATAAAGCAGGAAAACATTGAAAAAAAATATTTATGTTTTCAATAGAAGACAAATTTAAATGCTGTTTGATTATATTCATTTACAGGAAAATATTTACCATCCTTATCTAAAATTTCGAATGTATAAAAGTGTCCTCTTCTTTGAACTAAAATGTGTTTGCTTTTTGGATCGTTAACAATTCTGTCCATTCCCATCTCTGGTATACGACTCGATCCAAATAGTCCTGTGTATTGGCTCATATCCAATGGAAAAGCTTTATAAGCGTAAGCTCCATACCTGCAAAAAACACATTTCATAAGAATGATTCATTAAAATTTACAAGAAAAAATTTAGATTTGAGAAATAATCTAAGAAGCCTCACTCGTTTCGTAAAATTTCATAAACAAGAAAATATTAACATATGCATTTTTCAAGTTTACCATATTTTTAAGTTTACCATATTTTATTTAGAAAACAATTATTCAATAACTTACCAAGAAAGTGAAGAAGGCAAGAAGCCTGTGACTCTTCGGAAAGCATCGGTGTCGCTTTTTTTCGGATTCAAATGATAGACTTCCGGTTCGAGAATTCCATCTCTCAGAGACAGCATAAATCGCAGCGAAGAAACCGTAAAGTTGGCCGCAGCCAAGAGTTGATTATTTCCTTCAATTTTCGTGTTTTTGTTGAAGACAATCAACGGGTTGTAGTTTATTGGCAACGGAATACGGTCGCTCAAGTACGTTTCAAACCAAATTTTTGAAATGTAACTCGTGTGTTTATTTTGTTTGTCTTTTTTTCTCAGTTGCTTATCGAGTTCTAATCCCACCCCGCTTGCGAAGCTATTGGCTTGCGATTCGACATGCCTAAAGGACTCTTCGATCAACAGGGGCCGTTGAGCAGCAAGATATCTTTCACAAGATTTCTTCAGCACAGGTATCGGTAGGCGAGGGAGAGACTTTTGGAAGTGCATCATCGGCAGTTTACTGCGTTGCATATATTGATATTCAGGTGATTGCACATTAGATTTTTTGCTAAAATATTTCGGCCACGATTCATTTCTGACCGATTTTATTTTAAAACTATTTTTTATTGTCAACATCTTGAATCTAAAAAAACAGTTAAATGTATATACCAGCACAGGGGAACAGTTTTAATCAAATAATGCAACATTTTTCGCGCTCATAGTGAAACTAACAGGGCTGTCTACCTAGTCGTGAAAAATGAGCAGATTGAAATTTTTTTGAAAAATATAATTAATGATGTGTATTCAAACAAAATAGTACAAGGTTGGAATTTGACAAAATTGAATGCTTGGCTGACTAAAGCTGATCTGATGGAATACATATATACAACCACTTTTAAGGTGTTCACTGTCAATACTTGGTGGAATGGCATTATAATAAAAATAATAAAAGATTTCTAGTACTTTTCCACTTAAAATTTATTTGATCAGGACCGGTTTCGCTCCTCGCGAGCATTGTCAACCGAGTTAAATATAAGTTATATATAAGTTAATATATAATTTATTAAGATATAATAGGATATATTCAGACCCTATCAAAAATGGGGGTGTAGGAGAGGTTATTATTCATAGCTGTTAGAGTTAATTTTTCTCGTTTTCGAATTCAGTATGTATTTTATTGAATCACTTGATGTATATAATATCATATAGTCAGATTTAAAGAATTATTAGTTTCTTAATGAACTGAACAGAACTGAAACACCGATGCAGAATTCCGTATTATTGTTTGATGTATATTTGTATTGGTTATTGGAAAATTATACAACATTAAGTGCTGTAGTCATGTATAGAATAATAATACTTTCATAATATTCAAAGTGTTATCAATAAATTCCGCTGACTCATTAAGCGTACAAGTATTTTGCATGATAAATCCCAAGGTAAATGACACTGGTGTATTCGTACAAATAATCTAAATCAGATGACTAAAATTTCATTAATGTCAAAATCATATGGTTGAACTTCGGAATGAGATTTGAAACCTACCGCCGACCGCAGTTTTATCACGTATGGTAAAATATGAAGTAAATATGTTCGATTTTATAAGCGATTTAGATTAAACATAATTGATATCGATGCACATTGACGTTTAAATGCATAAGGTTTGACTAAATATCACTTCAGTAAAAGTTTATTTAGAGCTGACGTCCAATTCACACAACTACAAAAATATAATACAATTCGTAAAAAAATTCTACTTGTTGACCATCAGAAATCGTTGCCAACATATAAATTAATTTTCAAATTTTGTCAAAAATGAAAGTTCATACATAAAATTGTTATTTTCATGATATTTTCACGATGAAAAAGAGTTTCGCAATCTGAAGGTTATTTAGAAAACAAAATATATGCGACTAAAATATTAAAATATTCTAGATCATTATTCTCGTTTACTGCAACACAGCTGAATACAACCCTAATTAACTGTCAAATTGACATTCGTCAAGATGTTTACTTATGCATTATAATCATAATTATTTTTATACAATAATGGAGAACGTTAATAGCTTATGTCGTGTATGTCTAAAGAAGGGAAGCATTGATATTTTTGGTAAATTTGTCATACTTCATCGTACGGACTATTGCGGCGAAAAACTTCACAAATTGAGCTAAAAACCACTCCACGATTTAAAATTATTATCTGAGATCATGGGAATCGCGTTAAAACCACACATTATTACGAAGAACACTGATAAATTAAGCGAAATACGTAACATTTCGGAGCATTTCCCTACAGCTTTCCAAAACGGCCGCGCGCGGCCGTTTTGGAAAGCTGTAGGGAAATGCTCCGAAATGTTACGTATTTCGCTTAATTTATCAGTGTTCTTCGTAATAATGTGTGGTTTTAATGCGATTCCTGATCTCAAATAATAATTTTAAATCGTGGAGTGGTTTTTAGCTCAGTTTGTGAAGTTTTTCGCCGTAATAGTCCGTGCGATGAAGTCATACTTTATATAATTTATTTATCAGTGTTCTTCGTAATAATGTGTGGTTTTAACGCGATTCCCATGATCTCAGATAATAATTTTAAATCGTGGAGTGGTTTTTAGCTCAGTTTGTGAAGTTTTTCGCCGCAATAGTCCGTACGATGAAGTATGACAAATTTACCATACTTTTAATGGGAATTACTGTGATGGATTAACCATTGGTATCCGTCTGAAAGCATGTACTTCATTATTGGTTGGTTACATTGTACTTTATTTTCTTAGCTACAATTTTTAATCATTTATAAAATATCATCCATATTTCTTTATTAAATGCACAACCTTCCTCAGGTAAATTGTGATGATGGGTTTCCACCGAACATCTGCTCCACCTGTTTGTCTGATTTGGATATCGCCTATAATTTTCGACAAAAATGTCACGCCTCTGAAGTGAAATTACAAAAAGTCTTGAGACATTCAATTAAAATAGAGCATAATACAACATGGGAAACTGTAAGCGTTTTTACTGTATTGTTTCTTCATCCTTTATTTCTCATATTTATTTTGCCAAATGTGCTCTTTGCTAATTAGTTGCTTTATGTAGAAACTTAAACATTTGCATAAGTAAGTCAGGGGTGGGCTGGAGGGGGCTCGGAGGGGATCGCCCGAGCCCCTTGTTAAAATTTGGCGCGGCCGGCGAGCCCCTTGTTAAGTTAAGAAAATAGTTCGTCTCAGATCAAATCAGCACCTAACTGCAATCTCTGTTAAATTTTAATACAAAGATGTATTATCTATAATGTAAAGGCATTATGACTGAGATTTACCGAGCCCCTTGTTAAGATATTAGCAGCACACCGCTGAAGTAAGTAATATGAAACATAAATATTCGAGCTAATCTCAACAGAAGATATTCTAGGATAACTGCCTGTTTTTTAGCCACTCTCTTTTTCAGAAAGAGTTAAGCACTCGCTATGCTGTTTTTAGGATATATGGGTGGAATGAATTTTAGAAATCACAGATATACATAAAATCAGCAAATTATAAATCATTAAGTGGTATTATTTCAAATTCACAATTTTAGTTATTTGTTTATATGGACTTATTGTTTATTCAAACATATACTCATTCTGTAATTGAATTTTTTCTTTCAGGATGTCTGTGATTTTGATGAAGATGTAAAAAGTATTACTGTTGACAGTGGCCTACTAAAAACAGGTAAAATTGCAGAATATGCATTTGTAATATAATCTATGTATATCTGAACATTATTGAATATTAAAATTAAATTATTTTAATCTGCATTTGTATTTAAATTTATCAGTTGCAGCCAGCATTAAATACATGCTGTAAACTTTAATCTATCCTGAAAAAATGACTGGCCCAACCGATATACTTAAGTAGAATATTCTTTACTTAATTTATGCTGTTTATTTCTTTCTACATACTGTATCTAACTAGTGGCTAGTAATCTATAGTACGGCCTAGATCAGGGATGGCGAACAAGGAACCCGCGAAAGAAGACCCATGAGAAATTATCTAACCCGCTAGAACTTTTATAAATGATTTTTTTTATTTAAAGCCTTAATTACTCAATCTATTTAAATGACCTGCGAAATGATTTTTTTATATTTTTTAAATCAAATTTGACCCACTTGCGAAAAAGGTTCGCCATCCCTGGCCTAAATAATGGCGATTATTAAAAAAATATATATTTTTCAATTACCCATTCGTTATTTAGTTTCACGCACACTCAACTCTTTTTTAGAAAAAACTTTAAAAAAGTGATGGAATTCATAGAAAATTTATGAATTTAAAAAACTGTGTTATTGAAAAAAGAATAACATTGCAGTAAAGATAATCTTGAAAAAAAGGTAATAATGAAGATTCTTAACTCGATGGCTGCCACAGACGAGATATCTCTTAAAATTTTTTTTGCTCAATACGCCAGAGACTAGTTAACTCGTCAATAATTAATTAAATTAATAGTTGCAAATTATAGCCGGCGTGCTAGGTAATTACTATTAATTATCTACGGTAGCTAAAAGGCTAAAGTAAATTACACAAAATATTACTCATATTTTTTTTTGATTAAGAAAAGTAATATTCATCACAACTTGATTATATATGAGGACTTTTATGACTTATTTTATGGACATATATCGCTTTTATTGCTAGAAATCTAATGAAGCCTTTCATTTATTATTACTGTCTTGTGTTGTTGAATTTTTTATTAGAAAATCTGTTGTCCGCTTCTGTGTTTTTTTTTTATTTCTAGGAACAGTGTTAGAACAAATAATTTGTGTAAATCGTTTAAAAAAAGAGTTGTGTGTATATAAATATTTTATATTGACATTAACATTCAGTTGTTGAAAGAACTCCCATACAGAATACCATGTTTCATTTCCTCTTGACTGGTCAATGTATATACTGTCGGTAATTTTTCTCAATGATGAAATATATTTTAACATCCATATAGAAATTTTTTATCAGGAGAAAACTCACAAATGCATAATTGCATCTATGAAACATACTGTTATTTGGAACAATGAAAGTTGAAGTTTTCAATACTTAAAATTATGTGCTAACCATCATTGTTAAAGGAAAATTTATTGTAAAACAGTCATGGACAATCCAAGGCACAAAACTACTAGATTCGGAAGTGATTTTGATAGAATTTGCGTACTGTATTGCATGCATATTTTGCCTATTATACTATCATTTTTATTATTAACCTTGTTTTCTGATGTTTTTACTTCAAACCTTCAGTAAGCACAATTGTTTAATGCACTTTTGAATTGGATCCATAATGCCTGTGGCATATTTGAAATTTAGATTGGCTGTAAATTATTTCAGTGTATTAAAAAATGTTGATGAGATTTTTTTTCGAGGCGATAATACTCCAGTCAGTCTTGCAATAAATTTTCCATACGAATTCAATTGTAAGTGTATGTATATTTTTCCATAGCTTAGATTTTTTTTGATCTTAAAGATAATTACTTAATATTGTTATATTAATTACTTATTTTTGATTCTGCAGAAATAAAATCAGAGATTCATGAAAATCAAAACAACAAAATAAATATTGAAAAGTCGAAACCCAATACAAACAAAAATAAAGTAGTAAAATTAGGGACACATTCAAAAATGAAATACAACATGTCTGTCAAGTCTGAAAAGTCGTGTCGAAAATCTGCAACTGGAAAAAAGATGAGTTCATTGATAAATAGAAAAAATCCTATAACTCGAGAAAAAATAAAAAGAAACACCCCTCTAAGCGAAATTATAATGCCAAAAGACACATCAATGCAAGAGTAAGTGAAATAGTTATTGAATTGATGTCAGAAATAGTAATTTGTTCTAAATTATTCTCTTGCGGCATACACCATGTATTTTATAATATTAATAAACCTAATGCCGGACCTTTATCTTATAGATGTGAACCAGAAAAATCAAGTGAGCGGGACAAATCTCGAAATCATATGTGCACCACTTGTGGAAAAACTTTTTTGTACTTAGGAAATCTTTTGGATCACGAAAGAGTTCACACTGGTGATAAACCTTATAATTGCGAAATATGTGATCGAAGGTATGCTCTTGTTAAATCTGTACTCGGGAGATAAACAACACCATGTAATTTTAGGTCAAATTGATATAGCGACATAATGTAGTATGCCATGTTATGTTCCTTCCAGTGACGTAGTAGAAAAATACGTGAAGTATAACCAAATCAACGATCATATAAAAAAGTAGAAGAAAACCAGTGATTTTCTAACATAAACTTCACAAAGAAGCTCTGAACAGGGAAAATCTGCCATTTTTGATATAGTGTAGTTTACTTCCCATGTACAGAAATATCAAATTTGATTGTAGGTATTATCTGAATATATTTTAAAATAGAAAGTATGTGAACACTTTATCTGGCAATTATCAATATGATTGATTTATTATTCTTTGCAGGTTTTCGCAAACTGGTCATCTTTTAGTTCATCAAAGAACACATTCGGGTGTGAAACCATACCAATGTGAAATCTGCCCAAGGTATCGTATACAACAATATTTATAATTTAAGATTTCGACTGAAGGTGCTTGGTGGAATTTTAATATTAAATTTGAATCATTCAAATTATGTACACTCCCACAGATTTTGTCACTAACGACCCGGGTTTCGCTTTTCGGCATCTTCAGGCGTTCAAGTGCACGGATGAACTTGAACTGACGCTTAGTAAATGAGTGTTTCGTGTTTATATATTAAATAAATGTATCATTGAGTCTAAAGCCATTGCTGGCGAAAAGGATATGCTCATGGGAATACCCAAAGATTTGAGTAGTGAGTGGTTTTAAGAATTATATTTATTTGTTTGTCGGCAAAGGTTTTATGCTTACATCAGCTGCCCCATATGGAAATGTTTCGTGGCCGCACCAATTTTTTGTTTTGCGGTGTGATGAAAATAGCAGTTACATATATTAACAAAATGGATCATTATATTTATAAATCATGAAAGATTATTTGATGTCAATTACTATGAACCTGTCGGTGCCGCATACGAACCATGATTAGCCTTATCCTGCTGAGACTGCTGCTCTTCCTCACTCGTACTAAGACACTGCGACCCTTTGTGATCGCTTAGAACGGACTACAAGAATTCATTTCTCGCTACTTACTAGTTATATTCACTCATACAAATTTGGTGTATTTCAGGGCTTTTTCTGTATCTCATGCATTAAAGAAACACCTGAGAACTCACACCGGAGAGAGGCCTTATGCATGTACGATGTGCAGCAAATCTTTTGTTACGTCTTATCATTTATCAAACCATTTCAAACGACACACGGGTGAAAAAGAATTCAAATGCGATTTTCCGGATTGCAATTGCGGATTTGTTAACATATCTGAAATGAAAAGGCACAGAGCGCGACACGACAAGCCGAAAGATTTGACCAAAACTAAGATCAACAATTCGAGCAAAAGCATCCCTGAAAGATATCAATCGATGTCCGCCTCCGAACTTCAAAGTTTTGCAGCGAAAATTCTCCCCAACAATATCAAAATGAATAATGAGTTTAGAAAATATTTGGATTCGATATTTCAACATACCGAAAATGAAATTCAATGATGTATCGTATAAGAGTATTTATTTCAACGTTCAGTTGTTATATTTTTACAGAAAATAAATGAATAACAATATCACATGTGTTTTAATCAAAATTTCTACAAAAACTCATCCTAACAATAAATCTTTGGAATTAGTAAATAGTTACGTCGCTCAAGGAATCATATATTTAGATATTATTTCAAAAATTGATGCATATGTAAAAACACTGTTGCTTGTTCACCACGACATTCTTATTTAATTTGTATAAAATAATTTATTTAAAAAATCACTGGATTTAGGTTATGATTAGTGAAAGATTATTATGGCTATGGCATTGAGAAACATAAAATGGCATTTAAAAGCGTCATGCCTCAACCTACTATTAACAATATTATATAAGTGTAAATTTCAAATTATTTGTGAGTGTTGTTACAAAATGGAAAGTGTAAACAGGTGTTTATTCTACCTCACATTCTCATTGAAGATAAGCAAATAAAAAATTGCGTCATATAAAGAAAGATGACTTGCTTTGATATTATACATTCAAATTATTATGACTATAGTTAGCAGAATACAACACATGTGGACAATTTATTGTAAAATCTTGTCAAGTTTATTCAGCAGTTTTTTATCAAGCTACAAATAAAACTAGTGATGAATTTCTTCAATTATAAGATACCTTCAATATCAATATAAAAAGTCTACAGATAGGCAAGGGTTTTTATATAATAAAGTAGTTTTTTCACATTACACAAGTTGGATGTTATAAAATTTGTATTCCTTTTCTTTGAACTTTGAAATTTATTCTTTTCCATTTGTCAATTTTTTGGGGTAAGGTTGAGTTTACATCTGATAATAAATAAATTCACAAGGGGGGTTGTGGGTAACATGTATGTAAAATCATCAAACGGCTGTGGGTCACATACTAATAATTCGCAAACATTGTTTACAGGCGATATCTTCTGGATTTTAGCATGTATAACATGAACGGGAAATTTTCACATTTTGCTGTTTTTTTTATTTTTGTTTCCAGGAAATCTGTTATTAAAAAAAATCTCAATTTCAAACTTAAATCATATGCGATTCAATCGATTTGGGTTACAATGTAGAAACCAATCGATACCCGACACAAAAGTTTACAATCCTGCATACTTACTCATTTTTGCCAATTTTGGAAAAGAATCACACAATTAAGAAAATACGGCTATTTTGTTTTTTACATCGTTATGAGTATAAAAATAAAACACATTTTTACTATTCATTCATACTAATTCAAAATTTTGTAACTAATACAAAAGAATTGTGTATAATTTTTTTTAATAATAATGCTTTTCCTCCAAAAATTAACAGTTAACACCTAAAAGAGGTAAAATAAGTGGTATTATAATAAATATATTAAAATTTCTAATTTGGGAGATGATAAAAATAGAAAACTACTCAAAACAATATTGATAAGGAATGGTTGGGTTTTAAACACATACTGGGTACAAAATAGGCATTCACAAAATAAATTAATCATACTGAATTCCATACATTCATTCAAAAGAATATGTACAGTAGGTGTTTAGCATATTATTATTGTACACAACACAACGTATAGAAAAAGTATTATTGTCAATTTATAAAATAATAAACATGGATAGTACATATATCCACAGATTTTTACTTAATTTATCGGGTTATAATTATTTTCAAAAAAATAAAAGACTCATTTTTATTAAATTCACTTAATTTATAGCTGAATTTTATTAACAGCTTTGGAGTTGTCAAATGGATCAATATGTCATAATTTTCACAATCTAATAATAAAAGATAAATAAATATATAGTTTGTGACAACCCTGAACAAACAATGGATAGTAAATGATGAGTTTTCATTCTGTGTACATATTGACTAAAAATAAATATTTATTATGTGCTGAGACAACAAATCAGGTAAGTTTAATCATTTTTTATACAATTTCAAATGGTTCTAAAATGGCTGGCGTAGAGGACTAGATCGAATATTTCGCACTGGCAGGTAAGTGGTTAATATGATCTGGACCGGTTTCGCTCATGACGAGCATTATCATGTGGTAAAGAATACAATATTACAGTGCTATTTATACAGAACGAAATAAAATTATTCAAATAAACTATGTAATATTGTATTCTCTTATCAGTTGATAATCTCGTCATGGGCGAAACTGGTATCTACTAACATTGTATAAATGGAAATAGTACAAATGAGTATTTTATTTTTTGAATATAATGCCTTTCCGCCAAGTATTGACAGTGAACACCCTTAAAGTGAGTTATAATTAGTAAGCAAGTAGCCGTAAACGTCACATCGTTTATATATTAAATTATAATTTTTTCTAGCAGCGTTTATAGTTCATCGTGATCTATAGGCGTGATGTAGGCATTGGCTGCGAGTGCTTTTATTTCTGAGTACAGTGCTTCTTGGGTGAAGCCGTCGATCGTAATGCCGCCTGTCATTTTCGTAACACCGTCTACTCTTTGAAACAGTTTTACGGTCGGGTAGCTTCCTATGTCTTCATCTTGACACAGAGCTCCGTCTCTTTGACAGTCAACCTTGCCACCTACAACTATACTCTCTAGCCTCTGAAAGGGAATATTTAGCATAAAATATTTGTTAGATTAGCAATACGAGCAATATCAAATAAAATATTCATGAGAGACAATAACATTCAAAGAAATTATTGAAAAAATTGAGAATTCTGGCTGTTCACAAATGAATGTCGTGGTTGACCAACTTAATTCTTGATGAGTTTACAGAAGGAAGTTGTTCTACAGGAACTGCTAGTTACTCAGTAGCTTTACATCTTTTTTGGAGAGAGAATGAACAGAAGGATAAAAGGATAGGATAGAACTACTGGGTATTTAATTTTAGCTGCTTTGGGAATTACGAGTTTGGCACTCAAGGCTGATGACATTTTATTCACAAACCTGTATAACTGTTATAAATTCTGGCTCAAACTGATGACAGAATCCACACCATGGAGCAAAATACATGATCACCCATGTACGATCCTCTCTGAAAAAAGAAAAAAAAAATGCTATTGCATATTTAAAAGTTTACAAGGCGTTTTTTTTATTTTTAAGCTGATCATGTCACCATAACTAACCTGTTTGACAGAAGACTACTTTTGTAGTTGTCGCTATTCAAATTGACCACTGATGAAGGTATAAATGAAAGTACCCATTTGTGCATAGAAGAAGCGTCTCTATTATGACTGGAATATATTCTGAAAATATGGAAATATAAGACATTATTTACCAACAGTATAGAGATTATTTATATTAAAAATGAAAATATTATTATTATTATCATCATCGGAACCGTTATAACCCCAGGTGGGTTTGGCTGCCTCTATTAACTTTCGGTTGAAAATGGCCACCCTCTAAAGTAGACAAAACAGTTGACCGTGTCAATTCTACAGTCTCCGATATTATCAATGATAGAATGGTGTAGCTTATAAATTAAAATATTCAACAGATTTCCGGTGAACATGAATTAAAGCTAGAAGGGCTAATGTTCTGTACAATATTTATAAATAAAAGTCAATTGTAAAATTATGACAATAATGAGGATTTATTTTTGACTGGCTGAGATATTTACTGCGGTTGTCAAGTCCAGGGGACTCCAAACTACGGCCCTCAGGCCAACACCAGTTCGCGAGCACTAACAATTAGCACAGCAGCCAATGGTCAAGACCGTTTCCCATATCATTACGCTATTCAATGTAGCCAAAAAGTGAAAGAAGTTAAAGTAGATTTGGATATGCGAAACATATCTGTTAAACTATGCCCAGTGAATCGGTAGTCTCTTTCTTGTATGTGAATATCATACTAATGAGTTGAGAACAAACAGGAACAAGGAAATGTGAGTAAAACTTACGCCATGGTATTGAGACCCCGAGATCCAGTCGGGTAAAGTCTTATGGTAGGGTATGACCTTATACCCTGCTGTGAGCAAAGCTCGACTTGCAGTTCACAATTTACTGCACCAACAAATACTTTTTTCAAATGAGAAAGCTGGAAATGTTTAATATGGTGTTAGTTGGGTGTGTAGGTTTAATGATAATTACAAAAATTTCAGCTACTATCAATACATGATTATCATAATACAGTAGAACCCAGTATCTTCAAAATCATAAGCAATTATAATATTAAGCCTCTTAGCCGCAGAACGCAGATCTATCGAATAAAACTTTTATGAATCATAGTCTATACATTATTCAAGTAAACATCAAAATGTAAATATGACATAAGAATATTTTACAGTATCTGGAAAACTAATTACTAAATGTGAAGCTATAAATCAGATTGCTGAACGACTGTTTTGGAAGTACTATGCCACGCATGGGTAAAGGATAGAGCTGAATAATTTTTTCGAAGCGTCTTATGGACCAATTGGCTACGTTGACCAAATATTCAGGTCTTTTGCGGCCTTATAAAGAGAGCTTTACATTTACTGGAGGTCATAGGAAGTACCTCAAGACTGTAAATATGTAAAAAAACAAAGGAAAACTCTTTATATACACTAATGTATTTTTACTGTGAAATTTTGACTAATCCGTGGCTCAATTTCAAATTTAACATTTTTAGACAAAAATCAGGCTTATCGAATACAAATCATAAAAATAAATTTGGTATTTGTTTAATAAATAAGCATACTTTTTGTTATTGGGCACAGATGTTTTGCACGAGAGTTTGAAAAGAAATCTCCATATTTAAATACTATAATATCCTACACATTTAATACAATCGTTTTCTAGTGGCTCACAACTCTTTGAGGAGTGATTTTTCAAAAGTGCTTATTTCCATATTTGACCTTGAAACATATTTTGATGGGATCGCCTTATGCTGAAACACATATTCTCGAGGCACAAAACATTTCAAAAATGAAAACACATGTTCTGTACAAAACGGTTTATTCCCAACACGGTTTTTTAGGATTATTGGAAATTGTTTCAATGTGATATAACTTCTCTTTTGTCTACATGAAAATTACCTAAAAATATGCAATTCTAAATAAATTTGGTCCCCGATAAAATAATTTATTATAACATTCATTAAAGCCAAAGCAAAATCTTAAGTGATCATTTCAAACAAAGAGAGACTAACGGTTGGCGGGTGACAGGAAACCTTGGAAGGTGATGTGCAGTGGCCATTTGCTCTACACCTGATACTCAAAGAAGAAAAAAAAAGTATCTACCTTTTCTGCCATCTTACGCCATTCGGGTTGCAGTTTTTGGCAAGGACCACACCATGGTGCGTAGAATTCGACTACATATAAGTGTGATTCAGGCTTATTTCCAAGTTCATTTTGGAAATTATCAACATTGAGCGTCTTGACTAAAACCAAAAAGAACATAAAATTATTGTATACATAAATTAATAAATCTTAAATTTTTTGACCATGGCAACCTAGAACTGGCAGCTAGGTGGTTTATGGGCTACAATACAAAAATTGATGTTGTGTACGGAAAATAATAATATTGATATTTATACAATATTTACCATAATTAGATTTCATCATCCGTATGAATTCCACAATTGCCTGTTCATTGGATTCCCCTTGGAACGTATTGACAGTACTGGCATTGTATATTACTGTCGTCGGATAACTGTGCACATTGAAACGAGAGCAAACATGGGAGTGGAGAGCGCAATCAACAGTTCCAAACTGAAAGACATGTTACTTTTGTATTAGATATTTCAAATTGTACAGCGATATTGGAGCTATAAATCGTTGAGCATATGTATTTACCTGTATAACATCTGGAGTAAAGTAATTACTGGCTTTCCTCAAAGCTGGCAACATTTTCTTACAAGGTGGACAGCCAGTTAAAAGCCATCCAACGATCCAAGGAGTTCCTATAATAAAGCAATAAGTTAATATTATGCTGACGACTTGCCGCATATATTTTTGAATCAAATCAAATGCAATCAGTGGTAAAATAAAACAAAGTAATAATAAGACACATATGTATGCTTCAGATTATTTACTCAAGCCGATGAGTGTAAGCAAAACTTATTTGAGGAAAAATTACTGTATTGGATCTACAAACGACACATGCATTCCAACCATGAAGTATAAAGACTTTTCCAAGAAGAGTGCAACATTTCCATTCATCAAGACCGCAAGACTTCGAGAGCAGACTATGTAGGTCGAACGGGAAGTACTCGATCGGAAAGTCATATCCTAGATTACAGAATCACTGGTCGTAGATTAATTGGTAGGAATAAACTTCAGCGTTTTGATGCCATTTAATGGGGATTTTAAAGCAGGCAGTGCAACGGTGGAAATTATTGTAGGAGGTTAAATCCTGCCCTAGGTTGTCAGGCTGACAATGATGATTACTTAGTTATATTTACACCTCTGATAAAATAGTCATCATTCAAAAAAGTAGATTATTAAGAGGTCAAATCTGAGACAGGTAAAATCAAGTTTTTTAACCCGTAAGAGCACTGTACAACAATGGTACACTCTTCTATCATTTTCACATTTATTGCATTTATTGTTGGTATGGGGAATTTCCCACATGCATCAGTGTGAATCGTCGTTCCAATGGATATAATAAATTTTGCTTCGTTGTGAAAAGTATAATTTTTTTTTTTTAATTTTACAATTTTCTTATTACTTCATATTGCCTCAAGTGTAATACCGTTATCATGTTATCGAGAGCTTAAATCAGTGTTTCTTAACCGTATTGAAAGAATCGCCCCCTTTTGCAGAAATAAATTATCCAAAATTATCTAACGCCCTCCCCTCCTCACCGAGGAATTTGAAATCCTCAATTCCCTATACTTTTTCCCCAAAATATCTTCGAAACTCGTTTTTTTTAGCTCACGAATTTGAAATCCTCAATCGCCCCCTTGCAATCCTACAGCGCCCCACAAATTCTGAAAAATTAAAAACGCCCCCTCAGACTTCGAAGCGCCCCCGTTAAGAACCACTGGCTTAAATAGTAAAATAAATCTATGAAACTTTTTTTGTGCCTGTGCATTCTTACCTTCTGCCATAATTCTGTTCAGATCTTGAGGAGACAAAGCGTGCAAATTAGTTGCAGCGTGCGTTTCCCGAGCAAATTTTTCAATGGTGTGCAAAGAGGCTCTTCCATTGAGCACTTCAAATGCTCCACCCTTTTTCAAAATTGCCCACGTCGGATAACGGGCGATGTGAAGCGAAGCGCAAAGATCACTGCTCTTGGCGCAGTTTACTTCACCTAATAAAACGAAAAAATCAATAAATTCGGGTAGTAATTAACATTCTACAATTGCAAACACTCCCAAGGTAAAACATATTATTGTTGCCATTTTCGCTTTCAACGAGAAGCATATGGACACCAAATGGAATTGTTGTGCTATGAGAACCGTTTGTTATTCAATCGCTCAAGCTCTCTTTTTCCAGAGATAGAAGGATAGCAAAGACGGAAACAGGACTAGAAGTAAGCTTATCAATCTTACTAAGCCCTGATTTAAAAATTGGCTGGGTGGGATGGACTTTTGCTAATTAAATACATACATGTCTTAGAACAAAACTTTATAATTCAATAGTAAATTTAATTTATGAAAGTATTTTAATTGGAATTCAATAGGGAAGATACTGAAGAGCAGCATGTTGACCATTCAGCTAAATGTCCCGCGTTACAATACATATTATTTGTAAAAATATTATGTTTTACCTATGTGAAATCCATCCAGTAACCCATTTAGCTTTTTTAATGTAACTGTTTTTTGCGTATCCATTCCTAATGTGAAACAGAGTAGCCATGGTGTATCAGCACCTATTCTCAGCTGAGTTCTGGCATCCTAAAACAGTTTAAAAAAGTATTGACAATCAATTATATTAAGTACATCAGAATTATGCATACAGTATTAAAATATTGCTCTATCTGTCTAAGGCGGTCTCTTTATTGATTTAATATAATTCAACTAAGGAATTTGTACAATACTTTTCCAGCATGTTTATAAATTGCATTAACATGTCAACACATTCACTGCTAATTAGAAGATTTCAAAATTGAAGTAGTGCTAAGATATTCTGTCATACCCTTTTACTCTGATATACACCGATACACACTAACGCACTGGAAACAAATAGTGCTAACCCAATGCAATGTGCTAGTGTTGTTTTGTATATCAAACGGCACTGCGCTTATTTTGTTTGATTGTAACAATTTTAAGATATGGTGAGAGCGTCTCTAGAGAAACACTTAACTCTGTCTGAGCTTACAGTCAACACGTTAACTGAGATATGGATATATATATTATGTCTACTGTTATTTTTAATATTACAATAATATTGATAATTTATTGACATACCTGGAAACCTTGTTGATCCAATTTTTGAGCTTCCGGCAAAAGATTAAGAACTTGATCGGCCAGTTCAGTATATTCATCGCCGCGTATGGGCTGCATCATTGGAGATTCATTTTCTTTTTGTTGCCAAAACAGTATTTTGGACGATTCATCACCGGAGAGCTCTGCAATAACTTTTTTATCTTCAGTAAAACCAACTGTGACCAGGCCCCGCTGTAAAGTAAATTAAAATGAATAGTCTCTGGTTCGTTAACATGGAGAAATCTTATAATACCCATAACTTATCACACAGTTATTGTGTATGGAAATTAGTTGCGGTCGCTAATTACGAAAATAGCCGAATTGGTTGGCATCTTGAAGAGGAAAATCCTGCCGGAAATATGGGCACCCGAGTGAACGTGGAGATTCAGGTACAACGATGGACTCTACGACTTGCATTGTGGTTTAAAGCTTTCGGTCTACATGCAATTGCAAAAACTGTGTTTGTGAAATCATGTCCAGCGTATGTAAGAGATACGGGTACCAAAAACACTCCTCATTGGGAGTCAAGAATAAAAGAGACCGATCAGGAGGCCACGGATTCACAAACAAAAGGAACAAAGAGCATCTTAAGCTCAATGAATATTACCGCAGTAAAGATGGTAAATGAAATGTCGCATACCAATACAGCTGCTACTTTTATTCTGGTGTTTTTGTCAATGCAAGGCTCATCCGGGTCACACAGGAAAAGCAGCCATGGAGATTTTCCCGGATCAATATTACCGTCTATCGTCGGTATTACAAATAATTTGGACAGGTGGTGCATTATGAACTTCTCCATCGCCACAGCATTGGTATTCCCTTCATATTCCGTGCCATCATTCATAGATGCCTATGTGAACGAAATAAATAATTTCCGATTAGTTGCATCATTATGCATGTTTCTCAGTTCGATATGTTTTAATTGAAATCTTTGATAACATACTTTTTCATTGTAAAATAGAAGTGTCGGATATTGTTGTATTTGTAATCGCCAGCAAAGATTTCTATCATCTTCACAATTGACAGCTCCTATTTTGACCTGAAATCGAAATTATAGTTTTAAAAAGGAAAACAGAAGAACACTAGTACCTGCAAATTCTGTGTTAAAGAAAAAACACTGTGCAGTAAGCTCGTTGTTGTAATAAATTGATATTTTAAGCACTATATACTATGTTTAGCACTGGGCTGAAATATTGGCCAGGCACATTAAATTTAAAATATGGTATTTCTTTCAACTCACAACACCCTCTAGTACTTCTGATAATTTTCTCCAGTCAGGAGCCAGGTGATGACAGTGGCTGCAGAATGGTGAATAAAAGTTTATAAACCATACTGTGTCTTCAACACTGCTCTCTGAAAGATAATAAAATATTTACCGTTTTAGCCAGTTTTGAAAGTAAGCGCTTCATATGTAGACATAAACCAAATAGTCAAGAATCGTATCAAAAAATTAAATGTGAAATGATAATTTTGATAAAGTATTTTTAATAAGGTCATTCAAAAAGAAATCTCTATTTTAAAGTACTTAACTTTTATCTGTCACAGTAAGTATACATTATATACAAAGAAATATTTCATTACCAAAATCATCATTTCCTAGTGTGGCTATGAGAGGGTCATCATCATATATTCCAAATTGGTCTCTGTAATAAGAATAGCTATGGTACTGCGGAGGAGATTGGTTTTGGAACTTTTTCTTTCCATAGAGATCATAGTCTCGTCTTTTTGTAGGATCTTTTAATATTTCGTAAGCTTCGGCTAACTTTACAAAATAATCGTGGGCATTCAGGTCATCCTAGCGAATAAAAAAAGATAAGACAATCATTTAGGTTGACGAATGTAGGTCAATTTAAAACAATGTGTACGAGCTTGATATCATTATTTATGTATTTAAATTGTGATAACAGCTACGTCAAAAATTATAACTTTTTCGCATTTTGAGATTCGTTGAAATAAATACTTTTTGATTTTATTCAATCCTGAGTGGTTCAATAATTCTTTTCATATATTTGAATTTAGAGTACAAAAAAAATATTAGATCTCAAGTTCACTAAAGAGTTGAACTTCAATTTATACGACAGAGGTTGCCATGAGCAACTGGAAAGCAATGTGAATGGGAGTATATTCAGAAAACAGAATTTCATTTCATAAGACTAGTTGTTCTTTCTCCCTAAGGGAACACACTCATGGATTGGAACACTTTTGAAATTAAAAAACTAAAACACTTTATCTCAAGTCTATTTGTTAATTTCAAATAAACTCATAATTGCTGGGCAAATAGAAGAAAAGAAATATTTGAATTACTAAATTTTATGTAAATTTTTTTAGAATCCATTATTCCCAGCTATACTTACTGCATTAAATTAATGTATGTGATATGATTCCAAAAATTACATTACAAAAGGAAAATGAGCTTAAGCTTAGTGAGAAAACTCAAAAAAAGATGTTATAAAATGTTGCATATATTCAAAACACTCCTTGAGAATTTATAAATAGATATGAACATAAATGTTAAAATTCAAATACATATTTTAAAGTCAGAAGGCTTTTATCAGTAATCTAATTAAGCATAAGTTTAATTACAGGATTTTTGTCCGGATGGTGAATCACAGCTAACTTTTTAAATGCTCTTCTTATCTCACGTAAATCTGCATCCTTCTCGATGCCGAGTAATTTATAAAAATCTTCATCAGCTAATAAACCACAAGGTAAATAGACTATGCAAAGTACCAAATGGATATATGAAAACTCAAGCCTGAAAGAAATAGAATAAGTTTGTGTTAATAAACAGAATTTCAAAGCACCATAGACTAATTTATACACATGGATGGCCTAATATTCTATATCTGATCTTCACCACAAAAATTACTTATTGGTTTAGTAAAAATAACGTAAATGATGGCCATAGACTAAAATCAGTGGCGGACTACCCTATAAGCAACTGAGGCGCGCGCTTGGGGCCTCAAAAATTGCTTATATAATAATACACATAAACTCTATGTTCAGATCTTAATAGATTTTTACTATTTTACTTGGAGTTTTCTGACGTTTTTATGTTATCCATAAAACAGAGCATCCAAATTTTATTGCCCCTGGGGCCTCCCATGTGCTTAATTTGCCACTGACTAGTATTTGTTGTTATTTTACAAAAACGATGCAGCCATCATAGTTATTTTTCAGTGAAACATATGGCCAGTAAATAATTATGAAAAGCTGTGCAAATAGGTCACATCTGGTACATTTAAGATAAAATTAATTGAATTGAAAAAAGTAGTGGGTAAAAGCTGGAGTAAAAAAAACAAATCCATGTATAATGTGTAACGTTCATTAGATAATAACTAAATTGTTATAAATCACTACATTATGTTCTTGAAAGAGTATTTAAAAAAAATAGTTTGATGATTCAAATGTGGTTTATCAATTATTTTGTGTGATGAAAATAATATAAGTGCATCCAGATAGAGATTATGAATCTGGTGAAAGATTTTGTTATTTTACTGGCCACAGACGAGATATCTCGTCAAATTTTCCGTGCTCAATGAGACGAGTTATCTCATCAATAAATAATTGAATTAATAATTGCAAATTATAGCCGGTTATGTACAGACGTACTTTTTTCTACGGCAGCCAAAAGGTTAATAGCAGAGTAATATAGAAAAATGGTCAATAAAATGTAATATTCATTTAAATTTTAAGAGTTTTAAATTTTAAACTGTGTATTCGAGGGAACATTTTCTTGATTCTTCAGCTGTTATCGAAGTGACACCATTAATTGTGCGCACGCCATTATAAAGTTCAAGTGCAATGATGTTATGTGAAAAATTCGTATTTCATTATGACTAATAAAAAGTACTTCAATTTTACACCGATATATTATAAAACAAAAGATTTAAAAAATATATTGAATGTTACTTACATTTTTAATAATCTATGAAGATCAAGTTTATCAGCCTTATTCAATCGTTTTAATTGCACATTTTAAAAACCTGAAAAAGTAATATTTACAGAGATAATCAACAAAAAAATATTTATAATGTGGGCGTAGCTTAATCCTTATAAAGAAAACACTTTTTTATTATATTTAAATGAATATTAAGATTCAATCTATAAAAGAATGACCAATGAGTGAGTTCAAAAGTGAAAGTTTGTCCTTCTTTATTATTAAAAGCCACATCAGTGTTCAAATTTTATTATCATAAAAAGGTTTCTACTAGACAACACAAAAGAGTTTTAAAAATATGAAAAAAATAGCACACCAATTCAACATAATAGGAACTACAAATAGATACAATAATTTTAGGGATTCTGGACATTAGACTAATGTTTTGAGATAATATTCAGTTACTAAGATACCAGAAAAATATATTTATTGTGTTCAGTTAATGGACCTAAGTATGAGCGCGGTACGTGAATCATTCACAATAGAAATAAGATCCTGAACGCTAGGAGAAATACACAAAATGACTTGGCCTTAAGTATACGCAATAAATGTTATCCGTGACTTGTAAAATGGTCTCATTAATCGAGGATGGGAATGATACTGTTGTGTTTCTAGCTCTGTTTATGGGACTTACAAATTTCTTCACATTCACTCAACATAATTGAAGAATGGTTTTAAGAATTTGAATATCCATTAACTAACCCATTACTTTCTTTTAGCAATAAATTACAAAAATATTATTTTTTTTGCAGTTTGCCTAAAGCTTTTAGACAAAAATAATAGATGTCTACTGTCACTCTAAATTAATTAATTTAAGATGTTAATTAAAAAGAACTTTTATGTTGTACATACACCTAGAGAAAATATTTCTAGTATTCTATGGACCTTTGTCTAAGCCAGTGCTTCCGAACTTGGGGTCTGCGGCCCCCTGAGGGGCCACAGGTTTTCTCCGGGGGCTGTGGCAGAACATGTTTTGTATTGAGGGGGGCCACGGATTATTTTTTTCTGATTTAGGGGTTCGTGGTATGAACTTTTTGGGAAGCACTGTTCTAAACTATTAGAAATGTGAAACTGAAAAAAATATTTATAAAAAAAGCATTCTAATCTTAGCAATGTTTTTGATATTATATCACAAACAGTTGAGATTTATACAATATTAACAATATATTGGGCCACCATTCCTTAAGAAATTAATTTTGTTTAATGACACATGTACTTGAAATAAGTCATCATATTGTATGACCAGAAAATCGTTATAACTTTGACTACCTAGGCACTGGTAATTTTTTAAAATTTGTTTAAAAATAGTAACCTTAGCTAATTTTAAAACAGTTTTAAAGTCACATTATTTGTATTTTAACCATGGTCATTTCCATGTGTGAATAAAGTTTTTAACAATTAAACGGAAAACAGAAAAATATCGATTTTTTTAAATCATCATAGTAAACTTTTATACAACACCATATTTTGATCAACAATGAGAAAGCAAGTGATTATAAGCAACAAAAAAAAACTGCGATTCCACTTAAAAATCAAACTAAAATCATTGACCGATTGAGAGTAGCCCAAAGAATAAAAGTATTTGCCTAAAATTTAATTAGGTCACTTTATTATTAGGCATGCGATATGATTTGTCTGCGTAAACTGTCTTCCTAAACGTTCGTATTTATGCATGACAGTATATTATTTTTTCACAAATTTGTGAGATTAGATTTGATCACTGTGGGGTTCGTAAGATGTTATTATGATAAGCGATTGACAACGCGTTAACAAATATTCGAGTTCTACTTTTAATTATACCATATATTATAAAAAGCGCATCCTACTTTGATCCAATAATATTGTTTAATAAAATTAGGCACTTCAAATTACAACTCGCTTATCGGCATTAAAATCTAGCCGGAAGAATGTTTGTATTTTTTCGATAAACAGTCTTGTTAAGCTTATGATTAGGTTATGAAACAGGACAAACGTTCAGAACAAGTTAAAATTAAATAGGATACTTGAGAACATTAGCACAAACCTACGCCAGCGCAAATATCACAATTTACAAATTGAAAAATAACATGAATCCTTGAGTTTTGACGTGTATGACCGTTTGACAGTTCAATTGTGCATACAACACACATGGACGCATAGCCAATATAAATAGTCTATGTTTATGTTTACACGTCATGCTAATAGTAAAATTATGTCCCTGTTGTTCATTATACATGTTTGTTGCTTAATGATATCTGACGAAGTCTGTGCAATACGAATTATTATTTATTATATTATTTACTTTTCAATAATATTTACTTTTTACTGATCATGACCAAAATATGTCATTTATAAATTATTATGCAGGTACTTGAGTTCTTACGCCAGGATTTTTTAAACAAACATATTTATAAAAAAAGGAAAACCTTACAAGGCATGGTTTATCATCGTGATAGTTTTTCATTATTCCAGCTCTAATACCTACTCTAAAAAATGGAATCTACTACATAGTTCAAGCAAATTACTAGGGTTGTCAAAAATAATTTATGAAGTTAAGCAGTTTGAACAAATAGTGTGATATTTTATGAATGCGATTTCATGTGTAAAAACAAGACGACTCCGACTCCAGCTTTAAAATAAAAAACGACTTTGACTCGAAAGATTTTTTCAATAATTTCATTTTAACGTGTGTGTATATATATATATATACAGTGGAACCCCCAATTACACTATCCCGAATTACGCGCTGGCTTGAAATATTCGACGCAAATCCTTCAATTGAACGGTCGCATTCCATTGTCGTTCAACACGCATAGCCGGGCGACTGTCTATGTGTTGAATTTTGGCGCGAATTGCATTTTATCATTTAGTAACTAAATATTTCGTCCATATTTTTTTTTTGCAAAACTAAGGGAAATCTTAGTTTTGCATTTTCCCACCAGTAGTGTAGGAAGAGGTTCTGCCACCCGTGGCGGTCCTTGAATTTGCCGCCCCCAAAAATTCCTTTTTTTTTTTAAATCACATTTTTTATTTTTGAACAAGAAGTTTTTACTACAAGAGGCTTGTTTTTTATGTATAAATATAATTTCTCAAAAAATTTTGGATTTATTTTTGAAAATGCCGCCTCCAAAAATGTGCCGCCTGGGGCAGTCTGACCCTGCCGCACCCCTCTTGGTACGCCACTACTATGAACTATTGTGGCCCGAATAAACATCATTATATATATATTTTTAAAAGGGTCTGGGCTCTGAGTCAATGTTCCCGCTAAGGTGTGTGCGTGTGCGCGCGCACACCTCAAATATTGTAAAAATAAGTTTGTTTCACCAAATTTTTATATCTGCGCACATTTTTTTTTGCTGAAAACTTACTGCTCACAGAAGTTGATAGAAAAATTACAGGGAACGTTGGTCTTTGTCGTAAAGTTTTTCTAACTCCAACTCCAACTGCGACTCCAACTCTGGACAAATTCCGAACGCCACGACTGCTGACTCCAACTCTGAGTAAAAAGTAGACATTTATTGATTTTAAGTACACAATCATAATATAAAGTTTTGCATGCTTTGCTAAGCACTATTTGTTCAAACTAGTGGTGAGCTGCCAATCTGTTTACAAGGGGGTTTGCTTAATCTTAAAACCATTTGATTTGGTCTGGTAAAAGGATGAATGTTTTAATCATTCTTATACAATTAAGTGCAATAATGTTTAAAACTATCGAATGATACTTCAAACTTGTATTGTGTACCAATACGCAATGTAGCGTAACATAATTTTAATACATAGGTATATCAATACTTCACTTAAACAGGTACTTACATACTTAAGCTTCCATGAGTAAAAATTGACGCAGAAAGGAAAAAGAAGATTGACCAACTGAAACAGAAATATACTTTTCGCTCAATCCTATGTTTCAAACATTGTTTTTAAGCTGTCGTTAGGGAATCCAATCCCGGGATACGGGATCCCGTAGAGTTTTCGATACATTTCAATCCTGGGATTAGAAGACATGATCCCGAAACTTACGGGACTGATTTCCTTATAAAACAAACGTGTTGGTTTTCAAGCTGAGCGGCTGCTTACATTCTTTGCGATAAGACTTACCACATAAAAAAAAAAGTAATTGGATCCCAGACATATCAAATTTCTTATCGCATTTATTTGAATGCATTTTACAACAGAAATAATTTTTCGGTACCTTTGTTTTCTATATCTTCTTAATGAATATTATCAGATATCAATCGCAAGTGTTTTTTTTTTGCGTGCTTTTATGTTTCTTTTGTTCTATTAACATTAATTACGTAATAAAACACGTGTCAAGTAAAACATATTTCGGTTAGCTTTCTATATGAACAGTATGATTAATATCAAAGACGCGCCGCCGACTTCATGCGACTAAAGTCATCAACAACCGCATATACATATGTAATATTGTCTAAATTTTTTTTCGACTAATATTATTGCAAGAGTTGGAAATCAATTCTCACTTTGACTATTTCTATTGAATGTTCTTATTATTTTCACTGTAAAAAATGATCTTTCTACAAAAGCACTTGTCGCCGGATAGTATATATGTATAAATATATTTTATTGGTTCTTTGCACAATGAAACCGTAGACTAAATGGCGAAACAATTGATGCTCTGGTATCAATTTCGGCCATATTTTAAAATGATAATAAAATTACTTGGTGCAGTGGTTTCCAACCTTTATGTTACTGCGCCTCCCTTTGAAGATCAAATCTTTGAAGAAAAAATCTTCGCGCCTCCCCATCCTTTATTTCATATAGTAATAAAGACACGTTTTAAAGGGTAAATACATATTTTAGGCTGTTCGCGACTCCCTTTGCTAATAGTCCACGCCTCGCTGTCGCAAATCGAAATCACTGACTTAGTGTTCTTTTAGGTACTCTTGCAGTCTGAAGTAGGTAGATACTTTTTTCAGCTATTGACATAAATTATTTTAAGTTATATTGCGTATTTTTACATACTGTATGCATATTAATTTCGTTTAATAATTATGATGGCGCATATTTGTTTACGAGTTATTAAAAAATTCACTCATTCACCTGTACATCGCGAATAACTGAGATTATGAGAGCTTTTTGCTTACGTATTGGCAGCCCCCAGCTGGTTATATAATATAGAATAAATTGTTTAATTTATTTTTCACCAATATTATCATTTTTTATTTCTTAAAAAAATGTACTGATCCCGGGACCAGTCCCGGGATCCCGGGATTGAAAAATTCTAATCCCGAAATCCCGGGATCAACATTTTGGCTCGGGATTGGATTCTCTAGCTGTCGTAGAAAACATATGTTAGAAATTGCAGTTAGATACTGTTTTTGTCTGAAAATATTGTTTTTTAAAACTAGGGGCTAGCCAGCCTATGGAAAATTTAACGTATGGATCACGCGAACCCCTCCAGCATACCCCTGATTATAAATTGTACTTACTTAAGCCAATTGAATAGGAAATGCCACACCAAATCTTTAAAGTAGTTAAGCATTCATTACAAAGTTCACAAGTTTTCAATACAATTTAATTTATTTTGCGAAATGTAGGCCACGTAGATATAACTCAACTATTTTTTACTATGGACTATGGTTCTTATCAAATATTTCAATGCTCATATTTTTATTATTACTGTCCTACGGTTCACAATATTTCTTACAAATAAAAATAAAGCAAAGCTATTTTCATATAACGATACATACAAATTTTAAGCAATTTGTGGTGAAGAAGATATGGGTTGTGTATTTAACTGTGTGGGCTAAATACCTCGGGCTCACACTAGACTCGCGATTAACTTTCTGCTAACATATTCCTGAGAAAAACGCCAGGTGTCGCAAATCACTGGTCGACTCTATCCGATGATTGACCACAAGAGTAAACTTGCTGTAAAAAGCAAGTTACTATTGTACACCGCGATTACAAGACCGATCATGACCTACCCATGCCAAGTATGGGCACACGCGGGCATGAATCATATACGGACACTACAGACAATACAAAACAAAACACGGTCACGGGAGCACCCTGGTTCGTGTGAAGTGCCACGTTACACAAAGACATGAACCTAGACCCGATCCTCGATCACGTCATAAAACTGTCGACCATAAAATCACCAGTGCCACATGTAATGCTTAAGAATGAGAACTAATACCACCACAAAAACCAAAGACCACGCACCCGCCTACGCCCAGGTAAATCCAGGATGCTATGCGGGAAAAGCAACATCAAAATACACCAGATGAAAGGGAAATTGGAGCTCGGCTCCACCAGCCTCATAATTTGATGTATAGATATCAATCAATGGGTTGTGTAGGAAATCGTCATAAAAGCAATAAGATTTGATTTGATTTTTACCTATCAATATGGATAGTTTTTATTACATAGTTAGCTTAAGAAATGTGACGACTGGGAGGGAAGCTTATTAAAAAGTGACCACGTCGAGTGAAGTCACTAATAGAAATGCAGTGGTGGATTATCCAAAAGCAAATGAGGCGCGCGCTTGGGGTTTTTAAATCTTAGGGTCTCAAAATAGCTTATATTAAAAATAGCCCATACCTATATTTTTAATTTAGTCATCAATGTGTATTTCTATTTTACATATAATTTTGGGACGCTTTTAAGTCAATGGAAACATAGGGCCTTCAAATTTTAATGCCCCTGGGGCCTTCCTAGGGTTTAATCCGCCACTGTATAGATCCTATTTATTTACACTAGTAAACAATGCAATGATATCGTAATATGTACACATATTTTGATTCTATTAAAATCTTAAACAAAATGAGATCAGATTTGAAAAATGATTATTATTTATTTTAATTTAAAACATATGATTACATTATTTTACATAACAAAGATAAAAATAACAAAATTTAACAGCTGCACAAATAGGCCGAAAGAAAATTCTTAATCTAAATAAACAGGTCAAAATCTAAGCTATAGAAGCGATCTCTAGAAAAAAATGCAAAGTTTTTAAATAAAAAACATCTCACCAAATATGGAAAAATGGTGATGTTAACGATGTACATGTACATAATTATTTTCTTTTAAAATCACAATTAATATCAAGACCCCCGAACTTGTTTTTCACGAAAAAAGTAATGACGTTTTAGTAAAAATCAGTTATACGAAAGGAAACTTAATGTTTATAAATATGTAATAAGCTTTTAAATTAATTAAGCCAAATGTTACTTAAAATGTAAAATATTATTGTGACAGTGCTGCCATTTTTGAAAAATGAAGTGTTGGTAATGTTAGTATAAATTATATTCTAATATCATTAATTGTGATCAGTGCCGGCTTGTGCCGTGTGCGAAGTGTGCGGTGCACACAGACTCATGCGGTGTACACAGACGCTGTACGATTTTCGCAACATCTACTCGTTAAACACTTATTTGAGAGGCGCTGAAGGCACCTCGCACACATGCGCAAAAATCCTCGAGCCGGCTGCCTTAAAATGTTTATTGTTTAAACTATTTCTGTTGAAACAATCAATACGAAATATCAAATACAATTATTATCTTTATTGGTATCGAACATGCCTAAAAACAGTCATCAAATCAATTTTTAACCTAAAGTCAAGGTCGAACATTAGGAAAAGATTTCAATACTAAAATTTCTGTAAAAATATATATCTTTAGCTAGTTTTTTTTCAAAACTTGTAATTTTTTATATAGCACTTTCATTGAGAAGGAATTTAATGATTGTGTTTTTTTAGAAAACAGTGTAACATTATTTTTACTGTGATATTAATTATGTTATAAATGATAAAATGTATTGCTTTTTGTGCCCACAGATAAACAAATGTTGAGAACCGTAGCTGCACATTGTCTCATACAAACTTTTAATACTTTTTTTATACAACAATCGTGCTTAATTTTTATACAGAACTAAGGCAATTTTTTGGGCTTTTCAATACACATTCTCATAATTCATTAATTTGTCAATCCTACTTTACTTGATGGTTTCTTAGTATTAGGTTATTGCTCCTGAGTCACTCCTTCTAAATATTTAAAAGGTTTGAACGCACTTGTATAACGGGATATGCCTAGAGGTAACTGAACTATTAACAGTAACATTATTAAACCAGTGGTAAATTAAGAACATAGGAGGCCCCAGGCGCAGTAAAATTTGGAGGCCCTGATTGAATGATAGACTTAAAAGCTGTTATAACAGGTAAAGCTTTGAGTAGGTGTTCTGGGAATATAAAGATTTTAAAAGTGCCCTTACAGACAAAAATACAAACTGTCTTTAAATGAATATTCTTTTTTTCTAGATTTTACGGTCCTCCTACTCATATTTTGCCCGTCTTAAGCAGTTGGGTTCAAACTAAAAATATTGCCTTCTTGGTACACAGCGTTAAAAAATCTTAATAATTTGCTTTGTGAAAGAATTATAAAACAAAAAAAACAGTCTAAAGGCAAAGGAGTAAGTAAGAAATGTGTATTTCAAAGAAGAATTTAAAGAAGGACGATATTTTTCCAATAAAATAATCTCTTACAAATATATTAATCATTAAATTTATCCAAAGGAAAACAAAAGCATATTTTTACTTATAATAATATAATAACACTAGTATGATGAAACTACATTATCAATAATTTGCACTTATCTGGTAAACATATTTTATTACAGGATAAAAAAAAAATGGCATTGTCCTCACGATAATGCATGACTGAATTTACCGTTTTATGTCGAATGTTTATATGAGGCAATAAATAAAGTGTGTAAGTTATTATTGTGTTTTATTATACAGTAAAATTAAAATATTGTATTTTTTATATTTACTAAAGTAACTAAAGCATCACTATTATTTACTTCTACTTTTTGAATACGAACATTTTTTTCAAAATAAGTTTCCATAATATGCTGATTCAAATAAAACCTTTATATAGATCGTATTTGAAAGAAAAAATGTGCATTACAGTGGAACCCCGATCTACCGTTCTATCATTGTCCGTTTTCCCGCATGGATCGTTTATTTTTCAAAGTCCCGGCCAAATACCCATAAGAACAATGTAAAATAATCCCGCATTAATCGTTCCCCGATTTACCGTTTTCCTCGATCTATCGTTTAAATATTTTGGTCCCGTCACAAATATTATCTCGATTGACCGTTTTCGTTGAATATTTCTCGTAAATAGTCTTGCCTCGCATCTCGTTTCGCGAATTTTTCTAACTCAAAAGTCAAAATTAAAATGCTTAAATGAAGAAAACTAGAACTCTAACTGAGAAACTGAGAACAATTTAAGAAGTTGAAAAAATCTAGGAGAAAAGCGAGTCGACATTTATGTATATAGCAAAAAAAGGGTGTCTGTCAAAGTTTAAATACCAAACTACAAATAGGCAACTTAGTATGTATTAAGCAATAAAAGAATTAATTTATATATTCTTTAATAAACGTGAAAGTTGATAAAAGAAGTTATTTGAAAATTAAACAATTTTTGGTATTATTTGAGATTTCCCGCATTATTCGTTGATTTTTTACGGTCCCTTGGAAAACGTAGAATCGGGGTTTCACTGTATTTAAAAATATGAAATTGCACATTAAAAAATCAAGAGAATTTGATCTAATAATATTGAAATTTCACACATAATAATGTTGAAATCCAGTTGCGGATTAAGCACTTTGGAAGCCCCATACGCAATAAATTTTGGAGGCCCTGCTTTTCGAATAACATAAAAGTGCTGCAAACATCTTCGTAGTATAATAATGAATATTGAAAACTGAAATTAAAATGTAAGGGTTTATATAATATATGCTTAATATATGATTGAGCCCCCCAAGATTCGGAGGCCCCAAGCGCACGCCTCTTGCGCTTATAGGGTAATCCGCCACTGTTGAAAGCATTTCAGAAGATATAAGTGACTATTTTTCTTTATATTATGTGTCTTTAACGTCTGCTGTGAAGTGTCTGTGGCGCCCTAAGCAGTGGCGTAGCAAGGGCGGTGCGGCAGGGGCGGCACATTTTTGGGGGCAGCATTTTCAAAAACAAATACAATATTTTTAGAGAAATTATATTTATACATATAAAAATAAGCCACCTGTAGTTAAAACTCATAGTTCATAGTTAAAAAATAGTTGAAGTGATTTAAAAACAAAATTAGAGAACATATTAGGGGCGGAAAATTCAAGGACCTCCCCGGGCGGCAGGACCCCTTCCTACACGACTGAAAGTACATAACATACTGGGAATATAACTGTTTCCAACATTCTTAGAGAAGGTTTACACTCTCACCATTAAGTCATTTGGAAGCTGTGCAAGTCAAAAAAAACTTCAAGCTTCAGACATAGGTCAACATATTAGCTCAATGGTCCTAAAACTACATCCTGCGGGCTGACTCTAGCCCAGGCTTAAAGCCCCATTTTGATAAAAATATATTTTATCAGAAAAATCAACTGAATTATTCTCATCGATTGACTTAAATAATATGTTTAAAAACCATTTTTTTTTGTCACAATCTCAAGAGAAATGTTTCTACAATTACTTTCTTATAAAAATGGTTGTAGCAATTATATAAGTACAAAAATTATTACAACCATACAAAAAAGGTAAAAGCCGTTTCTTGTATAAATATTATGTAATCATTTTAAGAAACATCCTCAAATTTGTTCGTGGCCCATCAAGCTATTATTTTTCCTTATTAAAAAAAGATTGTCGACCCTTTCTTTAGCTTAAAGAATAGTCACAATCAGTATTGGTATTCAGTTTTATTAATTGTTTCCCTAATTTTTAGTAAGAAGGCTTTAGTCCCTTCTACTAGAATACATTCTTAAAAGAGATAAAAAGACTAGTCTCTGTCTATTCTATATTTTCCGCCCCTGCCTTCTCCCTTTGCTACGCCACTGTGTACTTTCTCTTAGGGCTTTTTCTGAAGCATCGATTAGCTTAGATGTCAATTTATTTATACTTACATACATTCATACTTACTTTAATCAGCCATTATCAGAAGAGCAGGGGATGCAAAGAAACCTATACGGTCTTTTCTGGTTCTCCCAGAGGCTCATTATAGTTAATGAAAGGCTTTTTGACTAGTTTTAACCAGGGCTGTGAAGTTGTCAAGAAATAAGACGGCTCCGACTCTGACCTTAACTTAAAACATGTATGCAGTGGCGCCAATTTTTTTTATAAAGGACTACAAGCTATTAGTTTTTTTCGAGTCCGACTCTGCCTAAGACAGTCCGACTCCACGACTCTGACTTCAACGCCGACTCTACAGCCCTTGTTTTAACATCAAGCTAAGCCAATGAAGACGGAGAGTCTCTGGGATCATGGAGCATTTGTTTCAAGCATCGAGAAAATATCTTGCTCACGATATTTCTTTATAATTATTCTTAAATGATGTAGGTACGTTAGAAGATAGATAGTGTTTGGCAGCTGAGCAGTGAACGGGTCAAATCGAGATTTTTTTGAGATTTAGGATTGTAATGTTAAAACAGTAAAATATTTCATACAATACAATACTATAAAAAAAACTTAGCACACATATTTCATAATTTTAACGAAATTGTTATTAAATATGTAGGTGAGAAATCAAAAATAAATACAAATAGTCTATCAAGCACTGTCTTCGTGTTCTACCAAAGGGGGTGCACAATAAAAATATTGAATAACATTGCTCTATTAATCGGTTGATTCTTAAGAATAGAATAATTTGCCTAGCATTAGTTCAAAAATATGATTTTGAAATTGATCCAAAGTGTATCTGTGAAAAAAATTACTTATGAATATATATCACTTTAATGAGCTATTATTTTAATACTATGCTTGCCTCCTGTTGGAAATATGAAAAACGTTTTACAATTCAAAGATTGTTTTTACTGTCAGCAATAGATTATTTTAATTGGCTTAAGTGATCTGGCAATTTGAAAATATTTAGGAGAATATTGTCGCCAGTAAACAATAATTATCGGTAATTTTCTTTGAGACATTTATTGGACAATTAATTTGAATCCATTGACGGGCAGTTATATTGAAACAATGGAACTGAATCTTAAATTTAACACAATATTTCTTAAGTTGTCACTGTACAACAATATTACCACAAAGTAGCAAGTATTAAAAATCATCAATTACAGTGCCAAGTCATCATCATAAATTAAAATTTTGTTGTGCAGTTTAACATTACATAATTACTGATATTAAACACAATTAAAATAGATAGGCCACAACGTTCTTTCACAACTCTGTATTAGCATTTATAATTTAATTCACCAGCTCAGTGGGAGTACAATTTGTATTGATAATGTAGCTATTCGCTTCTTGGGAAAGCATCGTCAAACTAAAATGGTGATTTTATTTCTTTACTTATTTGACACACGAGAAATAATGAGTTGGTTTTATTGTTTTCTTTGGCTTTTTTTGTTTTTATTGTTTTCTCTTTTCCTTTGTGTTCGATAAAGATAGTTTAAAGATGCTTCTCAATAGGCGATACACGAGTTACACACAGTCAGTGGATTAACAAAGCTCAGGAACGCTTTAACCCGGGATAGGTCCTGACTTCCTTCAACAGCTCACTCAATCTCTCTCAGTCCAAAGTACCCATCATAAAGCTACCTATTCATTAAGACAAAAATAACGAAACTATCAATTTAATTCCACATCAAAAATGAATTTACATAAATGTAAATGAATTACCGGCGAACACATTGATTTTGAAAAACAACCATCGTATTGTGTTTCAAAATCGCCTTCTGCTGAAATGCTCAATGATTATAAATATAGGTTTATATATAAATATATTATTATCATTAAAAATAATTCAATTCAACCTTACCAAAACTACTCTAACCTCTGATATATAATATTACCCGCCACTGGGTTTTGTGTTTCAAGCTCGTGAATATGCGATATTGTTAGGATTTAAATACATAAAACGAAAGCTTTTATACCAGACACAGAAAAGAGCTTTACAACATGGACGCTGCGGCCAAATTAAAACTCACTGAAAAATATTTAAAATATCCTTTACTAATTCTCAATATATTTGGCTTGTGGAACCAAAAAACTAAGCCAGTCATCTATTTCATTTATTCATTTTGCGTAATATTTTTCACCCAATATTTATATGCATTGTTTCAAATAATTTATATGATCAATGTTTTGGGAGACATCGAAAAGATTGCAGAGGCATCGTTTCTTTTGTTGACACAAGCAACTTTATGTGTCAAAATTATATTCTTTACCTGGAATAAACGCGGAGTACGATATCTTATATTATTTATGGATAGTAAATATTTTTATCCTGAAAAACCAGCACACTGGTCGTAAGTATATTGATATAATTTCATTATTGTAGTTATTTAATAATCGTTTATATTGTGATTAAGCTTAAGATATTATCATCACAAAAAACTCTTGATATGAATTTGAGAAAAAAACGTTTGTTAACTGATTATGCATTTATAATCAGTGTTCGTTTGTTTAATTTTTTTATCCCATTCGGATAATTCATCTGAAAAAATCTATAAGAAAATAGTACTAAGGTGAAATTCATGTGGGAAAGGGAATATAATGACTAAGTCTGTAATAACCCTAGAAATAAAAATATCTGGGAAACTGACTACCCATTTTGCACCCTTCACATAGTTTCATTAGGCAAATAAAAGCAGCGGAAGATTACAAATTGATAATGTTTTTCTTTGATCGTGTCACAATAGAAAGTCACTATTTTAAAATAAAACAAAAGTCGGTCTGTCACACACACTCTTCATCGAGAATCTTATTCAAATATCTTTACTTCTTATCATATACATATCGACTGTGGAAAGGAAAAAGGAAGTAACCCACAGTTTTTTCAAAAACAGTTTTTTTTCGATAATCACAATGTATCAAACTTGATACACATTCTATCAAAAGAGTGCAAGCTGCAAATGCCGAATTAGTATCTAAATTTAACTTTTAAGTTTGAAAAAGATGACCTTGTAAAAAGTTAAAACCAAGAAAAAAGACTGAAATAAAGGTTTTTCCTAGACAATTTCGTTAATTAATATTATATTATGTCAATTAAACACCAGTTTAGAAGTCTCCGTGCACTTCAAGGTTGTGTATAATTCATAATTTGTATATGGCCCAAAATCATCAAAACACGTTTTTTGCGCCTCCTGTAAAATTTGATATGTGTGGGTTACATCCTTTTTCCTTTCCACAGTTGATATGATTCTTTTATTTTACAAATAATATGAATGAAGATTTATATCTATAATCAATTTGTTGCCTTCTTATGCAGGATTCGGTTTATATGATGCGACTCAATTTATGTTCGGATCTATTTCTCCGATCTAAATGATTTATTAATGAATGATTGCTGGAATGTGATGATTAAAAATTATAAAGGAATATTAATGAAATTATTAGTATTTAAACAATTTTCTGTTTCAGTGTAGTGAACAAGAGCTCTTTTATGCAGGTTGGAGAATTTTTCCTGTTTGCTGCCATGTCTTTATTTACCATAGCACTTTGGGCAATATTTCCATTGATTGATGCGGCTCCTGAAGAACGAGTGCTTCCTTTCAAAGCATGGTAAGAGATTTCCATCTGTTATGTTGAGAAAAATATAATCTCACAATGAAATCATGGCAATTAGAAAGCTCAATCATAATTTTAAATGATATCTAATCTTAGATTAGAATTTTTTTTTTCATAAAGTACGTTTCCATTATAATTTTGGCCGAACACGACCGAAATTATATCGTAATTAACTGGTGTTTGGTTGAAGTTTCAGTGTGCTAAGAAATATGGATTCTGAAATTAAAAACAAATACAGTGGAACCTTTCATAACGAGTTTAATTTGTTCCAGAATCTTACTCGTTATGTGAAACACTCGTTATGCGAAAAAAAATTTCCCATTTAAAACAATGTAAAATACAATAATGCGTTCCATGCCGAAAAAAAAAACATTTTTTATATTTTTAACGTGTATTCAAATAAAATTACATACTTATAAATTGTTAAGGAGCGTAACAACCTGGAATGCGATTTCGATTTGCAAAAAACGGTAAAAAATCGACTAGTTTATTATTTATGACAAATAATTAATTCTTTTTTACTAGCAGACATTTGTTTTTGTCGACCCTTGAAAATTTGATGAAAATGTGACAGTATTATTGTTGAATAAATTTCTAAAACGCATAACCACCTCCTTATTAGGGTGATACTTCTTAATGTACGATGCAACAGTTCCACATGCTTTCAGCATTTCTCTTATTGCGCCAGAAGATTGTTTCTCTGCTACTTCCTCCTCCTCCACTAATAAACTCTCCTCCATAACTTCTTGCTGTGAAAAACAATGCAACTCCATAAGCTTTTCGGTGGTCAGCTCTTGACTGTACTTTTTCACAAGCTCATCAATATTGTTGTTATCCATCTCCAATCCCATGGTATTAGCCAAAGATACAATCTCGTTGACTGTAGATTTCACAGGTACTGTTTCAAACCCTTCAAAATCACATTCGACAACGCTTCTTGGCAAAGCTTCTTCCAAGCTGAAGTGAGGGTTCTCTTGGTAACCCCTTCCCACGCTTTGTCAATCATCTTGAGGCAAGCAACGATTTGAAAGTGATCTTTCCAAAACTCGTTATGCAAAATATCGCTCATTAAGGGAGCATTTTTTTTACAATCTGTTTTGCTCGTTATGCGAATTACTCGTTATAAAAGGTGCTCGTTATGAGAGGTTCTACTGTATAAGCTTTTGATGAAATTCCATTTTTGAAAAATTATTCCATCAGAAAAACTATTAGGAGGTTAGGGGCAATCAATTAGGAGGCTTTACGCCGGGGCGCAGTTATACGCAATTAGGTGACGTGTGTTCCGTGACAGCCTGCAATTGCGTTGATTGAATTTCACTGTAATATTATATTTTTAAATATGGCTTCTAAACACTAGAACAACGTAAACGGGCTAGTCTATTATTGTTGTTTTTATAACATTATGAATGTGTTGTTTGTTGATTATTTTTTCAAATTAATTATAGGTATCCTCTACCCACCGAAACGACTCCATATTATGAACTTTTATACTTTTATCAAATATCAGGAATCTGGTTTAGTGCCCTTATAAATGTTAGTATTGATAGACTATCGACAGCTATGACCGCGCTTGGATGTGCCCAAATTGAAATTTTAAAGGACAACCTCATTAATGTTTGTATTAACCATTCAATAAAAAATAGCATGCTTTTTCACCAGTAATAAAATGATATTTACACAGGGCATGAAATGAAAAATTTTACAAGCTGGAATTCTCAATACAGGTAGTCCTCGACATATGACCAAGATACGTTCCTGAGCTTTGGTTGTATGCCAAATTTTATACAAAATATATCATCGCTGCACACCAAATATGGTCTATGTGGCGATTTTATGAAAATGCACTAAATATACAGTTGTTTCTATTTTTTTCTAAAGCATGAACCATCTAACAATACAACATTATAAATGAGATAGAAATCAAAGTATATGCCATCATTTAAACAAAATCATTTAAACATAAATTATGTGATCTTACTGCATATGTACCAGGTATATGGTTCATATTTTACTGCTATGATTTCACTTAAAGTAGTCAAAATTGCTCTCGCCTTGTACACGTCTTTTTTTATATTATTTTTTAATATATGTCATTACAGCGTATGCCAATGCGCCAAATATTTTAAAGTTGAAAGATCATACGAGAAAAACTTCATGAGAATTTTATTGTAAGTCACTCGAGATAAACTTGAGGTGAATTGACAAATACCCATGTCAAGCAAAGTTTATGGGAATAAGATTTTCTCACAAATTAAAAGTGACGTATACAAATTCTTTATGTAGTCAGAAAATAACAAAAGAGAATCTCCTGCACATATTTCACAGTTTTTGGAAGGTGAAAACTTGGTTGGAGAAAACACCATATTTCCTGGGATTTGTAGCAACGTTTGCCATAAAACATTATCAACGAGAAAGCACGACAATCTTGAAGAAGAATCAAGTACACAATAAATATATTTTTTACTAAGTCAGCTGTGTGCAATGGTAACCATAGACTAGTTTACTGGCGTAACCACTATACAGCGAGTCATATGCAACACATGAGGGCCTTTGAGCTCGAGAGGCCCCAAATTTACATATATATTTAATTTTTCTAGAATATTAATAATTTTTAGAAGTCCCTGTCAAACGAGTAACCGGTGAGGGCACATTACGCCCGTATGTGTGAAATAAAAGTAACTGTTTTTTTGTTATTATTTCCAGTTGATCCATCGACAGTTGGGAAGTTTTCAACTCAATGTTATTCTTTTTTTGCATGATTTTTTTTTGAAAAAAAAATAAGGTGCCTTTTGATAACTTTTTCATTTAGGCCCAGATTTTCTTGTAACGCCACTGGATCTACTATTAAGTTTTATCATAGAAATTCTATAATCTACACACAAAATTTTATTTCAAGAGTAGCCTAACATAGGTAAGGCGGGAGTCCATGTGAAACAAGTGAAAGTTTCAGCTGTTGTCACCAGGTGATAAGGCCTAGACTTAAGACCTTATCATCTGTATAAATATATATTATTTAAATAAATAATTAAAGTACGCATTTTCTGTTTTGTTAGAAGTACAATGTCCTAATTTATTTGATGTAGGTATTAAAATAATATTATATATGGTATGATAAAGAACAATGATAAAAGATTATAAAGAAGGAATATGTATAAGTAGATCACCAGGCAATTTTAATTTCTGAAAATAGCTTACATCCTTATTGAGTTTGAAGACCACTGACCTAAAGAATGATAAAATGATAAATACAAAGTAATCAGTTTCTTGATAAAAATAAATATTCTTTTAAAGTCCTATCATGTGTAGTAATGAGTATAAATATTTATTACCATAGATTTGTTTGAAATATATAGTTGTACATTTGAAAATTTTTAGTCAACTAATGTGAAAATTATAGCAGCCCTCTTCGATTAAAAATTTAAATTATTATTAGTAGAGATTTAATCAGGGCATGTCGACTTTTTCTTGCATAATAATGTTAAGTGGTTTTTGGGCAATGTTTGGATAAAATTGATCTATTTTCTAACTCTTAAGAATGTTGTTAAGAGTAAAAGGTGAAAAGTATGTATCCTGCTTTAAAAAATAGTGTTTTACCTTGCCACTATTTTTTAAGTTATTTAGTCAAATCTTTCTTTTTACAGTAGTATTATTAAAAAATATTTTACGCTTTAATGAATGTGGGTTACCGATCAATGCAACATATACTAAAATAATTACAAGACTTTTGTAATCCTTATAATCAATTAATACAGCAACAACCGTGTAACTATGTATTTCTTTTTGTAAAAAAAGATTGAAGTTTATGCTAAAGAGGTGACTTATCCAGAAATGAACAAAATGGCTCTCCCCTTGTCTAACATGCCAATCAAAACATATCCAATTGGTTTTTATAAAATAAATAAACACAATACTCAAAGTAAAAAGATGAACATTGATGACAGAATCGAAAAGAGGTTAATAGACTGTATTTGTCATCATCAGAATATTGTCAGGTAAAGGTAAATTAAAATAATTTTTGCACCATCGCCTTTGACTTGAACATTGTGGACTCTCATTTTTAATATAAAATTTAATTTGATAACCGCTTTGTTATTCCACTTGTTGTGTTAGTAAATGTGACAAGTGTTTCGACTCTTTGAGAAGCATCATCAAGCTGACTGGTTATTCCACTTGTTATGTCACATTTTGTTTTACAACAAGTTCAATTACAAAGTTTAATAACAAGTTCAATAACAAATTTAATTCTATATATATTTAATAATTTATAAAAATAATACATCAATAAAATTGTGGAATATTTCCTATAGATTTACTTATTTTAATGTTTTTATGAAACATTAATAACGATAATTTATTATTACAAAGCTTTTATGTGGTATTGTTTATCTTAGCTTGTTTTTTATTACAGATTTGTTGGAGGAGTAGAATCTAATTTTCATTTTGGGATTTTCTCACAATTTGCAGCGAGTGTTGGAATAATTTGTATAACTGGATTACAAATAACTTTAGTAACAGATATTTTTTCGTAAAATTACAATTATTATCTGAGATATAAATAAAATTATTTAAAAAATATTAAACATTGTATGTATTTTATTTTAGATAAACCCAGCGAGTCTGAAATTTGTTACAAAAGTATCATATCTAATAGCAATGCTTGCACAGTTGTTTTTTATTTGCCGAATAGGAGATAATATCACTTACATTGTAAGTATCCTTTTTTAATGAATGTTATATAATGTTTATTGTGTGCAATAATGTCATGTTTCTTTCATACCTACCTTATGTATAATATTGATTAATTATATTCTGGTGGAATAATATCATTTGTAAAAATATAAAAACAGCCAAATGGTATAAAAGAGAACCCATCATGGAAAATAATTTAAGTGCTATAATATAACAAGTTTTCTTTTTTGGAAACGCTTTTGATCTAAAATGGTGCAAATTATGATAGTTGAAGTGTCAGAAAAAATATTTTGTTTGATTTAAAGACAGGCCAGCAGAGACTAAAGATTTAGCACTAAGTGCTTAGCTTAAGTCAATGAGACATGTTTGTCAATATTTTTGATCTTTTTGAAAGGCACAGAAAAGTTTACCTATTAGTAGCAAGTTCAACAATTAATATTTTTTATAATATACGCCCCAAATAAGACAATTATTTGGAGCTTTTATTCCAACAAACACTTATGCCACTCTGAAACTTTGTGTACATTTCTTAATTAATTGTACTCATTGTTCATATTCTCATGTTATCATGTTACATGTTACACGATAAAAGGAGTTTTAGATTTAAAGAAAGCATTTTATAAGAGAAATGATGAAAATAACATAATAATAAGAAATAATCATATGGTGATATTGGAATGACTGTTCTTTATTGATCGAAAACTATTCTGATAACTATAATTGATATTGAATTATGTTTAAATCGAATTTGCACATTTGTGTTTAAGAACTATATTCAAAATGAAATCTTTCTAGAGCAGTGGCTTAGTGGAAGCAGTTTATGAATCTCCATGGATTGAAAGAAGAAGACCGTTCCATACGACAATGTTAATTTTTATGGAGAGGTTGAAACAACCAATCATTACTCGAGCTGGGCACTTTTTTCCGCTATCTCTACATACATTTGTGGCAGTAAAACGTTTTTTTTTATTTTAAATTTTAATTAACCACCTAATGTTCAAAAACATAGACACTTCAATTTGTTCAAACCCATAGCCATTATAAACATATTATATATATATATAATATATATATGGCATCACTATACTGAAACAACTGTTACCAAATTAGTATGTGCAATATTTCTGCATTAAATGGTTGCTTTACTATTTGTATGGACAAGATATAATATTACTGACTAATCTCTGCATTGACCACAAGACTAGAGAAACTTCACAAAACATTTAGTTCTACTTTTTTGTATTCTCAATGAGAAATTTGATGCATGTGTGAATATAAACTACTCTTGTGTATGTTTTAAAACTATACCTTTTCAACTGAACCAAAATAGTCCGTAGATCTATAAACCTATTTAATACCTAGCGCAACAATTTTTCATTTTCAAGAATTTAAAAATATTTTTCAGCTCCTGCGGTCATCATATTCGTACTTTGCTGTACTCCAACAATTGAATTCAAAGTAAAGGGGCAGAAAAGATGTTTCAGATATTATGTTTTATTTAGAAACTAACATGCTACTAGTTGGTGAAAAATAATGTGGCCACTGTTAGTCAATGAGAAAAGATAATCTTTGATAGATCACGGAACATCCAACCGATAGTTAAACAAATGGCTGGCTCGTGGCGTGTTCGAAGTGAGCGCCACACACAGGCGCACGTGCAGCGTACTCAGGCACCTCACTAAGATTCTAGCACTATCAACTCATTTAGCTCTAGTTTTAAGAGCACACATGCGGAGAAATCCTCGAGCCAGCCTTGGTTATGCAGATAGGTCCAAGGAATAATATTTTAAAAAATATGACTATTTAGTGTTTCGAAAAATCAAAATATTTTTTTTGAATAATCAATACATCAGGAAAGTATTTGTTATAAAATAACCTACATATAAATTGTTTTTAATTGAATACATTTAGCCATGGACACCAGTAGTAAATTCGATAAAATAAACTTATTTGTACCACCTATTAATTCTTACGAGTTATTTCTATTGTGTCTTTTACATTTTACTAGATTGATAAAAACCTGGAAAAGTGCCGAAGTGCACTCTGGTTCAAATCACTGGCCCAGAACGTTTTTATGCCACTACTACGGCATTGAAACTTTGAAAACGTATTTAAAAAGCAATCATAATTATAATGTGACTAAAAAGCACCCTTATTTAAATCCCAATAACTTAAATAGTATTATATTGCCTGAAATATAATTATATTGTAAGTGACAGCACAATAAATGAAATTGGTTTTAATATGCTGTTATATGCAATGCTAATCCAGCATAATTTTTCAAAAACTTTTGTTAGCGACAAAATTTGATGTAAGTAATATAAATAATATAAAGTAAAAAATATTCCTAAGTGGTTAAATCGTTTTATTATTGATCATGGTATTGTGAAAAGGTAAAAAGCGCATACATATTTTATACACAATAATAAATTTAATAACATCTAATTACTTACATGAAAGCATTTTATGCACTTAAAGTAGAATAACGATTTTGTTATTTTTAATGCTGATGTGAAATAATATATAACAATATGTAAAAAAAAAAAAAAATTGACTTATTTAAATACAAATAAAGAAACAATAAATTTTAATATAAAAATATTTATATTTGAAGATTCAATCCCGTGAAAAAAAAGACCTTAGGTATCTACAATGTGTCAACATAAAAAAAAACAATTAATAGTCTCTTAATTGTTTTATATTAATTATATTAGTTTGATCAAAGTGCTGATAACACAAATTTGTTTTTTTTTTCAATTGGATGAAAGAATTTTTTTATATTTATTTTATAACTGTTTTTGTAAGATAATTTTCTATAAAATCTAAATGCGGAGGCGGCTATATTTGTTGAAGGTTTATATTTATTATAGCATAGACTACATTGAATAATCTAAGATTCGTTTAGGGGCGTAATTTAAATTTTGTCTGTGATTTTAGTGTCAGTTTTGACAGATCGCCGAAAAATACTATTGGTAGTTAGTTGTAGTTACTATGTTTTAATGGACAAGGTATTGTGACATTCAATTAAACATGGAGCAGATCGAAAAGGAGGCGAAAGACGCTGCATTAAAAATGGTGGTGAATATGATGCAGCGTCCAGGCCAACTTGAAAAGGTATACTTATAAATTGCACTGGTGTAGGTGTACATAATAAATAGTATTTAGATGAGAAATAAGTGCACTCATACATAATTACTTACTTTGAAACATAGTTAGTAGGCTTTTTGTCCGAAATCGACAGTAATAACTCTTTAAGAATGCCATATTAGCAGGTCTAAACAAGAATGCCGTCATCACAACTCTCCACCCATCCCTGTCTAGTGTGTCAGTTTTCTAGTTTGATGCACCAAGTATACAGCATTCATCGACAATTCCATTTACCCAATGGGATTTAGGTCTTTGAAAACTCCTTGATTATTTAACATGTTAAATGCTCATTAAAAAACGCTAACATTAATGACTATTGGCAGTAAATCAACTATAAGTACTAAAGATTTAACCTTTTTGAATTTGAAATTTGCTAGCGTACTGGACACAATATTATATTTTACTGATTACTGGTAAAAAGAAAATTAACTTTTATAAAATATTCATTATCACATTGTAACATTAATGTCACACCCAGAAGTAAATTCGGTAAATATGTCATACAGTAGCACGTCGACTATTGCGGCGAAAAACTTCACAAACTAAGCTGAAAACAACTCCACGATTTAAAATATTTATTGAAGCATTGATAAATCGCGTTAAAATCACACATTAATATGAAGAACACTGATAAATAAATTATCCAAAATATGACATATTCTCACTGTACACCGCCATACTTTTTAAATTATCCTTTACTTACACATGGACTATAACGGCAAAGTATGCTGAAAACAACGCCACGATTTAAAATATTTATTGAAGCATTGATAAATCGCATTAAAATCACACATTAAAAAGAATAACACTGATAAATTATACGAAATATTTCGTATTTCGTATAATTTATCAGTGTTATTCTTTTTAATGTGTGATTTTAACGCAATTATCAAGCCCTCAAAAAATAATTTTAAATCGTGGCATTGTTTTCAGCTTAGTTTGTGAAGTTTTTCGTCGCAATAGTCGACGTGCTACTGTATGACATATTTACCTTTGACGTTTATCGAAATTGGCCTTCGTGTTTGTGCCGCCAATACAGACATGAAAAATAACAGAAATCGTGAATTATTATTACACAAATTATTATACAAATCTAAGAAACATTATGATCTCTGATTATACATTGTTACATACATTATACATTATACATACATACGACTGAATATACATTAGTTTTTTTCATTTATCTGACAGTAATCAGAGATCTGTTTTGGCGGCACCGACACGAAGGCCAATTTCGATAAACGTCAAATGCTTCACGACGTCATTCTTTAATATAACCTAATTATGTAACATGTGCAATGGAATAAACTTTTCTAAATTCATGCCTTAAAAGCTCAATACTTAAAAGACAATTTCCGTTAGATGTAATACGGCCAAGACTCACCTATTGGGCCAAATGTAAATTTTTGTTAATTAAAGAATTACTTAGTACATAACAACAATGCAGTACTTGTTTATTTTGTTGTTTCTAGATTGAACAGTATAAACGGCGAATTTCTCATAAAAAAGCTGCGGTTGAGGCTCAATTAAAATCAGCTATGCACAGTCAATTAGACGGTGTTAGGGTGGGACTCAATCAACTCAATGAATGTCTTGATGATATTAAAGACATCCGCGTCAAGTGAGCATATTTTTTTTATTTTTAATTTCCCTGTTACTTCAAAATAGACACAATTTTTTGATTACTTCTTATTTGTCAGCTTAAGAAGTTACATCTAAACTGTCATTCTTTCCAATCATTCAAAACAATTAATTTGATATTTGAACTAACACGGCACATATATATATAGGAATGCCCAGACTGTGTTCAAATGACTAATGATTATATATGTTACTTATCAATTATATATCAAACATCTCATATTTATGAAGATTGCTAATTTCCGCATATTTTTCTACTCTTTTTATTTTTAAAAGAAAGTGTTACTATTTCATGAAAAAAATAATTTGAGACGTACAACATGTATTGTTTCCTTTTAAAGCTTATTGTTGATTCTTCCGTTTATTGTTGTGGTAGTAAACAGAGTTGGATTATTTTAATTGAAACACTGGTTGACACATTATTAATGTTGGTAGACTTGATTCTCTTGAGGGAGGTTTGGCATCGGTAGCATCCTTGTGCGGATCTTTGCAAGCCGTAAGAGAAGAAAATATGAGGCACTCACAATATGTCACTGCAATGGACAGCTTAAAACATATATTCACAGTACCTGAAAGTGTAGAAAAGACAAAACAATGGATAAGTGAAGGGAAACTCTTGCATGCTCACCAGGTAAATAATATTTATGTTGTTCAATTATCAAAGCTTATTTGTATAATATTCTGGAGCTACCTAATTTATTGAAATTTTATAATAATAATTATTTACAGACACAATCTTGCTATGTTTGGGCAGATATAATTACCAAAAATATTTCAGTTAGTCGTCCTATCGCCACTTGTACATAGTGATTCACATACAGTGACAGATTACGCATTTGGGAGGCCCCATTCCAATAAAATTTGCAGACCCTGTTATTCGAATAATATAAAAGTGTTGTAAAAGTCCACGCAAAATAAGTATAATTATTGAAAACTGCCCCTAAGATACGGAGGCCCTAAGTACGCACCTCCTGTGGTTATGGGGTAATTCGCCACTGTTCACATAACTTAGTATCGCAGTGTTATCTTGATATTCGCATTGTAAAATATGTACATAGGCTGCTGTCTCCAGTGTTGGCTAATTGTGTACTGGTTTGTGATATTTGCAAAATTTCAATGAATAGATTATTTCCACGTGGTGTTGCCATTTTTGTTTTCTCAAGTATAAAAGATGACCGTGCGAAGAAGTTTGGAATGAATTTGTAGTACCTGTACCATCACTTCACTTTTGAGACCTGTATGTTCTGCTTTTTAACAGACATTTTTTCTACTGTCCATTTGTCTTTTGATGTAATCATGTTTGTGTGTCAACTCTTATCTTATGTTAATGCATAGATTTTAAACCTAAATATGTATGTAAAATTCAACCAAGTAGGTGATGTAGCTATCGTTTTATATTTCAGTGCCTAACAGATTTAGAAAATTCAAGAGATGATCTTCTGTACGAATTGCATAAGTTACCAAATCAGTCAAATCACGACAAGATCATGTTGAAAGCATATTTTGAAGATGTGGAAACCTTATCAAATCTATTGGACAAGCAGATTAGATTGATTCTTGGAAGGACATTGAATACTGTGAGAAAGGAACCGACTGTTATTGTAACTGCCCTCCGACTTATTGAGAGAGAAGAAAAACGCGACCAACTTGCACTTCAGGTAATGTTATATTTTCAATCACCTCTTCAAATTTACCTATTCTTTAATGATCATATTTGAATATTCCCTTGAATTATGGTTTGTTATGAAGGGCTGTTCAGCATGATTGAAATATGTTCAATTATTCAGTGCAATCAGCAGCTAAGGTTTTAGCAGCACCATTTTTGTTTTGTTAATGTTTGATCTCTGCCTAGTTGAAAGAAAATGTGTCATAAACTCAATTATTAGCGTCCTGGTCGATATATATTTGTTTTTCAAAGATTTTGATTATTTTTGTACGTAACAGTATTATTGAATTTCATTTGACCTATGGAAATTGTTAAACATTGTCTTGTAATTAAGTTCTCTGTGTTAATTTATTGAAATAGATGATTTTTTTTGTATTTCCTATAGCAAGAAAAACAAAGTGGATTTATGCCACCGGGTAGACCAAAGAACTGGCGAAAAAAGGCATTTGATGTTTTAGAATGTTCAGTGGCGACACGCATAGAAGGGACCAGAGTCGATGAACGGGAAGACAATAAGATGTGGCTTGTGCGCTACTTGGAACTCACAAGACAGTTGATACTTGAAGATCTTCGTGTTGTGAAGACTCTGTGCGTGCCATGCTTTCCTCCTCACTATGATATTGTTAACAAATACACCCAGATGTATCACAGCTGCTTATCTACTTGTGTAAGTATTCAATGAAAAGAAGAACTGTATATTATTCATATTCAAGTATATTTCAGAGCATTTAAATATGTCTAGAAAGTTTACACGAATAGAAGATGTAGTTATCAGTAATCCTTTAACCCACTGATTTCTACAGTGGTGGATAAAGCCACTTTAGGGGCGCTGGAATGGTCGAGGGGAGCATTATACCTCTGGTTAAATTGGGGAGGCGTTGAATAATGAGAGGATGGTAGAAGCATTGCTTAACCTTCGGATACCTCGCATTGCAAAGTTCTTCTTATTTCAACCATTCTCTAAATACCAATAATGTCTAGATGATATTTATTGTAATCTACAATGATACCTCAATCAATGGAATGCAAATATTAGGCATATTTGTCTGGGGTCACTTTGTACCCCACCGGTCCTCAATCCTATTTTCGACGTTTCGGTACTGGAGTGTTAAGAAGGTTGGATAAGTTTGAAAAAGACCTTCATGTTTCATCTGTTTCAGCAGTTTCTCTATTTTACAAATAAACGCACAATGCAAGGCTACATGTGAATAGTGATCAACACTGCCAGAAAGATTTACAAAGCTGTTGTGAATTGTCAGAAAGCTTGTATCCACAGATATAAGTGCATGTAAATATGCGGCAGTCAGCCAAATAAGTATGGAATCACTGATTTAAATCAATCCCTGCCAAGCATTGAGAGTACATTCAAATTAACAAATTTAATGGCTTTTATCAGCGCAGAAAAGAATATTACGTTTAAGTATCGATATCTCGATTCACTCTCATAAAATTCAAATGTATTCATATGAGATGGGCAGGAAAAGGGTTAACATTTATGGTATTTATGTTTTTAGCTGACAGAAGTAATATTAAATGGAATCGAAGGCAATGAATATGTTTCTCTGCTCTCTTGGATATTAAACACATACCCTGGGCCTGAACTGATGCAACATCCTGAATTGAACATTGATTTATCTGGATTCGACCCGCTGTTGACTGATCAACTATTGAATGAGATGCAAGATCAATATCTTCAGGTATACCAATCATGTTACATGTATTTAAAATAAAGTTAAAACTTAGAAAACATAATATGATTATTTTGTTCAAGGATACTAAATCTATATTTGTATTTTAATTTATATTACTCATGTACTTGAAAGCTGTTAAAAATAAAGATTATAAAATGGAATAGATTAAAGAAGTAGTAGAAACTAAATTCACAACAAAAAACACAAGTCAATTTCGTTAGCAGTTATTGCTGGTAGAAACCAATAAATAACTTAATGCTTTTTAGCTATACAGATTTTCTCTTTCTATAGCTACCCGAAAATGATTACATGATTAAACATTTTTGAGTTGTAAACATTTCGATCAATTGTTGTTCATTTATTTGTCTTATTTTCTACGGCCTCGCTACATTGACAGTTCGCTTCATGATTTTCGAAAAAGTCGATAATCTCAAAATAAGGAGACTCAACGTTTTCTGGCAGTATACTGAAAACATACTCCACATTATGATTTGGATTTGATTGAACAAATGAATTTAATATCTTTCTACAAAATATCATTATAATTTATTTATTGTGAATATTTTCAGCGAATGGAGAGCAATTGCATGGAATGGATGGAGAAGACTGTTGCGGCTGAGCAAGCAGAATGGGCTGCAGGTGGCCCACCAGAGCAAGAACCTCACACTTCAGCTTTTCATACTCATGCCCCCATCATAGTATTTCAGATGATAGATCAAAATTTGCAGGTCAGGAAAATCAACATTTTAAAATTCTGTACCAAAAACTCTGTCAGATATAAGACATCTCATACTACTAGTCCAGTGATGCACAAACGCGGCCCGCGGGCCGCATGCGGCCCTTTTTGAATTTTGTGGCGGCCCTTAAATCTTTTTCTCAAACATACTTTTTTCACGTAAAACATTTATTTAACAAATGTAAGCAAGCTTTTTCTTCAATGAAGGAGAAGAAATCGGTTCATAGAAACAGGCTTACAAATATTATGTCAAATTAATAAAAATAGTTAAAAATTAACTAAGACCAAGAACGCATTAACTTATGATTTGCATATAAATGAAACATAAATATTTCACAATGAAAAATGGAACCTATTATTCACTTGATCTTTTTTACACGATTTCAAGGCTGTTTTACGTGGAACGTACATATGTTCTGTATAAAAAAAGGATTGAGCGTACTTTAAATCATTTTTTTCTTTGCGGCCCGAAGCCACGATAATTTGTTTTATGCGGCCCGCTAGAAGGTGAAGGTTGTGCATCACTGTACTAGTCTGTTCATAAAAAAGGACATTAACTACAATTCTTCAAGGCAAAAGCAATTAACTAGTCCCATTCTTTTATTCTTACTATCTCTGAAAAAAGAACAGTTGAACAACTCAGTAATCTCTTAGAGCATCTTCTCTTTATGTAAAAACTATAATAATTTTATTATCTTTATTGGTTACAGGTCACGACCACAATAAGCAAGCAGTTGACCTTCAAAGCTCTATTGCTCAGTATTGACCAGGTTACGAGGTATGGTCAAATGTATCGTGATGCTATTATTCAATTCAAGGTATGCATTATTCGGATTATACACATAATGAAAAGATTAAACTAAAACTAAAGCTCGTTCATTAAAAAAAATATTTTCTCAATTATCGATTTGAATTTTCTTGTGCAGAGTAAATTTCTATATTATGATAAGAAATATCAATTTGAAATATTTATTTCAGAGCAAACATTTCAAAGATCGCAGTCACGCACCCTACTTTACTCAGCATATTATCACTGTAGTAAACAACTGTCAGCAAATGCAGGATCTCGCGAGGCAAACAGAGAGACGATACTGGCCGAGAGGTGAACACCATGCCGGGGCAGATGCCAAAGTGGAGGCACTACTCAACACTTTCGCAGTACAAAAATTTCACGCTTATTATATTGATAAATTTAACTTTAAATTTTGATGCAATCATTTGCCGTTGAATAATAAGAATATTATTATTATTTAATCTGTGTGCTCCATCCACATTGGGAATGGCCTAATGTGGACCATATTGACTTTTAATAGAGCATCTTAGTATGAAATTCACACATGAAATTATATAATATTATTTAAATGGTTCAAATGTTTATAATATTTATTTTTCTTTCTGTAAAGCAATTTATGTTATTTTTAAACCTCCTGTAATCTTTTCAGAGTTTACGCAACGAAGCCGTAAGGTTTCTTCTAGAAGAATCATTTTTAGACTTGGAGCAACATTTTGAAGATCTATTCACAGTGAAATGGGCACAGTCTTCGATTCCTGTTGATACAATTTGTGTTACACTTGAAGACTATTTCCAAGATTATAATCATCTCACGCCTAAAAACTTCGATTACGTTATTACCGAGGCATTGAACCTTGTGACTAAGAGATACATCACAGCCATGCTGATGAGAAAGATGGTGTTCAAAACTGCTGAGGAAAGTCAGGCTGCTGCCAATAAAATAACTAGAGAAGCAGATCAGATGAAGGCATTTTTCTTGAGAATTGCACCAGAAGTTAGCAATATTGAGTGGCCGTTTGAAATTATTAATATGTTGGCAGAGGTATGTTTGGCATTTAAATTTCTTCACCATATACCCCCCCCAATGGAGTATTTCAGCATGTCAGTCACTAATCAGAAATTGACCAGTTATCTTGTTACACTCCCGATTTTTTTTTATCTCGTCACTACTCTGTTATTATAACTTGTCATTTTTAGTAAATATTTCTTTAAATTACCTGTAAATAAACATGGTTAATCTTATTACCCCTGATCACTTATCTTTAGGTTGCAGTAGAGGTCTGCACGGGCCCGGGCCTGGCCCGCGGGCTCTTACCCGACCCGGCCCGTGGGCCGGGCTCGGGCGGGTAAGCGCAATTGAGAGTCGGGCTCGGGCCGGGCCGGGCTTTGGAATTTGGGATATAATCTGGGGGAAAAGTATAGCAAATCGAGAATTTCAAATTCCTCGGTGAGCTAAAATAAGGAGTTTCGGGCTTTTCGGGTCGGGTTCGGGTAATAAGTGCGGTATTAGACTCGGGCCCGGGCCGGGTCGGGCGTGAGTTTTTCGGGCTCGGACCGGGTAGTTTTGTAAAATTTTGGCCCGTGCCGACCTCTAGGTTGCAGGCATTGATCCTGACAGGTTTTGATTGTCAGCTGGGTGTTTTAATTTCAATCTGAAACATGCTTATCGTATTTATTCCTAGAATTATTTTAATTAAATTGTATGTGATCCCATGGTTTCAATGATTTCAAAAACCCATATAAAAAAGTAATAGATTTTTGAACATTGAAAAATCAGTTTTTTTTAGCCTGAAAGTAATGAATCTGGACTTCGGGTCGAGTTTAGGTAACATGTGTGAATAATAGTCAGACCGGGTATTTTTTAACTATTTTGGGCCCTTACTCTACACAGTATAAAGAAAACACACTTGCGGTTCTATTCTTGCTGGATTCTCCAAAATTTATTTGTTTCGTCATTACCTGTTATTGACAATGCAGTGTTCAAATGAAAAAATCAATGACTTGTTGTTCTATTATAATTGAATTCTCCCTGAGTCATTTGTTTCCTTATTCTGTTTATTTTTTTTTGTGAATGACACAATATGTCAATTACACAGATTGATTATAGCTTGAGTTATATTTTCAGGTGCTAAAATGCTTGGATATCGACATGCTCTCACTCGACTTGCACAAACTTCTTGATAAATGTCCAGAAATAACAGAAGACCATCTTATAAGGCTTTTGAGTTTGAGAGGAGATATTCCACGCGGAGACATAAAAGAAATGGTGACCTATATAGTAAGCACAACAAAAGGAACACGGCAGCCGCAGGCAAACAGCATCTTCAAACAAATTGTGTTTAGTGATAGAATGCTCTCACATTTCACATTGTAATTTTTTCATTTATCATTTTCATGTATGCTGATTAAGTTATTATTTATCTAATAAAAAATATATCATTTATTAATTTGTAATTTTCTTGCCTTATCTCACGTGAAATTTTCATTGGGAAAATGATCAATACTAAGCAATTTTTATATTAGCTGAGAAAGTTGAAACTCTTTGTAATGAAAGCACACCAACGGGGCGGGGCTATTCTTAAATTTATTGGGATCTAGTCAATAATTAAAGAGGGTCTTTCATACTCAAAATAATTTTTGGGCTTAGTTTTTTTTAGTTAGTATAACTTATTTGATATAATTGCAGCTATGTTCACTGTTGTTAAAGTCGATTGTTTATGTTTTATTTGACCATCAGAGTGGATTATAAAAAGATTATTTTGAAACAAACTGTTGACATTAACGCAAGTCAAGTAGTTTGTTGTTAATCATATCTATTTCATTGTAATCACTCTAATACGTATAGCGAATGGACATAATTTAACAAACATAAACTTGAAAGAATAAAACAAAATTCTGTTAATCGTTGGCGTTTGACATATCGACAAACAACAGTGAACATATGTGCAATTGTAACATTTAATTTATACCAACCGCTAGTACAAAAATTAAATACAAAAATCGTGTCAAGTAAAAGAGACCCCTTAATTATTAGTGTCTAGCTAGGTCCTAATAAATTTGAGAATAGTCCGTCACAACTGATTCAGCATTTTTTTATTCAACAAATTATGTGCAAATCATTCAACACACTTAATAATTCATTCATTAAGAATGCTGACTATGATCAGGGTTGCACACAATAGGTTTACAAGGTACACATTTATATTTCAAGAGAATCTTGCATCTTGCAACACAAAAAAGGACTATAAAACACTTTGAGAACCCAGCGATATAGGTGAATACAGCCACTGCCAGTGATATTTGGAGGTGGCTGGCTGTCGTGGTCCATTAAGATATGAGACATCCCAAATCGGCGAGGGGGCAAAATTAACAAAGATAATTGGTCAGGATCAACGTTCCCTCTGAGCCTAAAGGTTAGCTGCGCGGAAATTTCAAAGGCTGCGCGGAGGCTAAGTGGACTGATCAAATATTAATTGAACTTTCCAACTGCTGCGAAAATCCGGATAATCGAAAAAAACATAATTTACTAGGAAACACATGTACATTTAGTATGAATAATATTTATTTGTTTAAATGTACATATATTATACATAGCATCAGTATTAATTATTTTTTTTATTGTGAAATTTGATTATTGATTGTTTCTTAAAGCAGCAAGCTGTTCTTTTTGAAGCTGCCAAATCGCTTTTCTCGAATTCTACTCTTCTTGGCTCTCAAACCACTTCATGGTGACATCTAATCACTGAAAAGTTTCAGAATGGGTAGAACCAATATCTCTTCCCTTTGTTTTTCTGAGGCAGGTATTTCTTTAAATTCCTCTAAATTTGGAATCCAGGATCGTTTGCATCACAATTTATCTACTCGGTTACATCTTCCACAATTTTTCCTATACCACTTTCTATAGGGTTGTCAGATTTCTTGTAAGTCAAACCGGGATATTTACCAATTTACAGATTTGCCCGAAATACCAGTGTGACTCGATTTTTTTTTAGCTCTTCCAAGACTTTCGAATCCAATATCCCAAGATTTACCAATTTCCCCAAATAATCAGCGTGGGTCGTAAATCAGGACACCGAGACACGAGACTCAAAACCGGGGACGTCTGGCAACCCTACTTTTTACTGTGTTACTGAAACTTACTAATGGTCTTTTCAAAATTTTACTAAGGGACTTTCTCAAATTTGACACATCTAAAGACTTCCACTTGTCTGCTGCTGTGTAGCAACAATCTTTCAAATTTATTTTCTCGTGGAATGTGATAACTGTTTCTTCAAAATTTTTGTCTTCTAGCAATAATACTAGTAGCATCTTTTTTCTATAAAAGCATTTGAATGTTTCTATTACACCCTGATCTATCGGTTTTATTACCGTCGTGGCATTTGGTAGAAAAAAAAATAACCATAAACTTTTTAAACGTTCTATAGATGGGTGGGACGGTGAATTTTCTAGTAATAATAATGTTTTTCCTCTTTTATCTATGGAGTTTTGATAATTTTTTACTTCTACAAAGAACGGTTTCTGTTTTTTCATACTATTGCTTAAAAATTTCACCATTCATCCAGTTTTTTCTGATAATCATATTCACCCATAATATTTCTTATGTTTTCAAAGCATCTGGGGTTCATTGATTTAAAAATGAAAAACAATGGGAGTCTGTGTCTGCCTGCTGCTGCAGATAATCGAGGTCTGATTAATAGAGGTTCTACTGTAGTTATTATAATAATATTAGAGTCAACATAGCAAACTATGGAAAATTTATTTTATTTCTGCTACATGCACCAAACCTTCAAAAGCTTTAATATTTATTCAAATAAAAAAACATAGTTTCACACAAATGAAAATAGCATATATTATAATTGTTGTTTAAAAAGTAGAATTAACCAAAATACTATTCTAAAGAAGCAGCATTCTAATCTTTACCTAACTTTATTTTACCTTATCACTTATCTAGGGATATTTAATCAAAAAAAAATAATATTATTAACCCTGAAGGTATTGGTAAAAAAAATAGTTTTCATTAGTCTAAATTTTGGTAAAATGATATGGAAAAACATTAACGATCTACAGCTTCAAACATAAAAAGGTATTTAATAAATTGAATTAATGAAATATTACAAAATTACATACCTTAAAAAAACATAATATTTATACACATTGTATAATAAAACTTGAGCTAATCCCTGAGTTTTTCCACCTCTCTAATATAATACACCAAGTATGTGCCCTATCAGCTGGTGTCGACAAGAAAAACAATTAATGCAGATAATTCATCATCCCTGGTTACTCCACTGGATATTACTACTTACTAGCTGTAAGCCCGTTGACCTCAACGGGGGGATTTTTGTTGCATTTTTAAGAAGTCAGAAAATTACAAACCTATTTATTGAATAAGCCAGAAATTCTAAAAATAAAATAAATATATCTCGGGGCATATATCGACAGCATGCCCTGTAGTATTTAAATTGTAAATTATTTAATTTTTGGAATAATGTTGAGTTTGCTAACAATTATTTTTCCTATTAGCAGAAATATACCTCGTAAATTACCTAATTTTTGGAATAATGTTTAAGTTTGCTAACAACTATTTTTCGTAGTGACAGAAATTTCGTAAAATATTAAATCTTTGGAATAATGTTCACGTTTGCTAACAATCATTTTTCATAGTAGCATAAATCGACCTCGGCACATATATCGACAGCCCTGCAGTTTTAAATTGTAAATTACTTAATTTTTGAAATAATGTTTAAGTTTGCTAATAATCATTTTTTCACATGCAAAATGGTATAAATTAATTGCACATTTTATCAAAACAAAATTATCAAAATGTTGACTGATTCTCCAAACAGAAATTGTTTTTTTTAAATATATATAATGATTTTTACTGAAGTTATTTTATTACACATTATGCTTTCGCCAACAACTAACTATACCACATATGTACCTAGATTAAAAACAAATCTTGAAATAATTGCGTCTTATATTTATTTTTTGAAAAACATATTTCGCTAGTCAATCGGATTTTGTTATTTTGGTAGCATTTATTTTCATACGATCAAGATGTACTGTGATTTAAAAAGAAAGTTTTCAAAAAAAAAAATTGTTATAAACCCAAAAAAAAGCGCTCTAGGCTAGATTCGAACCAGCTTCCTACAGGTTACCAGCCGGGCGCTCTATCAAACTATTTCGCTTACTTTATTTATATTTGTATTTGAGCATAAATTTACCTTGTCCAAAGCATAGACTCGTTTACTCGTTATTTAAAACAAAAGATACAAAACTTTTAAATTATCGGGATAAATTCTAAATACCCTCTGTTAAAAAGTAAAATATTTAATAGCCGTCAGCATATGACACACATGGAATATTTGCATTTAACTGTCGAAAATATATTATGTAAAATATACCACGTTCATTATTTGACAGAAGTCACAATATTCCATTTTTGAATCTTGAATACAAACAATCGAAGTCAGTTTGTGAATCACAAATATCGTTCCATTTTCAAATGCTTGATTTATATAATGTATTTTATCGCTTCTGATATTTATGACGTTAGCTCAGTTGATAGAGAGCTCGACTGGTAATCCAGAGATCTGAGTTCGATCCACGATCGCGGCGTTTTTTTGTATGAGAAATTTCACTGATTTGATTTGTTTCGTCAAATAATAAACCAGTGTATTGGGAAAATATGTCTTTAGTATGAATAAAAATATTGCGTCAGCGGAGCTGGTGAGGAGGGAGGGGGAAGGGGCAGGGGGAGGGGAAATCGCGGACAATCATGCAATCATTCGGACATTATCGAGTATTAATATATAGACTAGCTGTAAGCCCGTTGACCTCAACGGAGAGATTTTTGTTGCATTTTTAAGTAGTCAGAAAAGTTACTGGCGTGAAAAATAAATTACTAACCTATTTATTGAATAATCCAGAAATTCTGATAGTAAAAGAAATATCTCGGGGCGTATATCGACAGCCCTGCCCTGCAGTATTTAAATTGTAAATTATTTATTTTTGGAATAATGTTCTAGTTTGCTAACAACTATTTTTCGTAATAGCAGAAATTTTGTAAATTATTTAATTTTTGGAATAATGTTTATGTTTGCTAACAACCATTTTTCTTAGAAGCAGAAATTTCGTTAATTATTTTATTTTTGGTATAATTTTTAAGTTTGCTAACAATTATTTTTCATAGTAGCAAAAATAGTCCTTGTAAATTATTTAATTTTTGGAATAATGTTTAAGTTTGCTAACAATTATTTTTTCTATTAGCAGAAATAGACCTCGTAAATTATTTAATTTTTGGAATAATGTTTAAATTTGCTAACAACCATTTTTCATAGTAGCAAAAATAGTCCTTGTAAATTACTTAATTTTTGGAATAATGTTTAAGTTTGCTAACAATTATTTTTCCTATTAGCAGAAATAGACCTCGTAAATTATTTAATATTTGGAATAATGTTTAAGTTTGCTAACAACCATTTTTCTTAGAAGCAGAAATTTCGTTAGTTATTTTGTTTTTGGTATAATTTTTAAGTTTGCTAACAATTATTTTTCATAGTAGCAAAAATAGTCCTTGTAAATTACTTAATTTTTGGAATAATGTTTAAGTTTGCTAACAATTATTTTTCCTATTAGCAGAAATAGACCTCGTAAATTATTTAATTTTTGGAATAATGTTTAAGTTTGCTAACAACCATTTTTCTTAGAAGCAGAAATTTCGTTAATTATTTTATTTTTGGTATAATTTTTAAGTTTGCTAACAATTATTTTTCATAGTAGCAAAAATAGTCCTTGTAAATTACTTAATTTTTGGAATAATGTTTAAGTTTGCTAACAATTATTTTTCCTATTAGCAGAAATAGACCTCGTAAATTATTTAATTTTTGGAATAATGTTTAAGTTTGCTAACAACCATTTTTCTTAGAAGCAGAAATTTCGTTAATTATTTTATTTTTGGTATAATTTTTAAGTTTGCTAACAATTATTTTTCATAGTAGCAAAAATAGTCCTTGTAAATTACTTAATTTTTGGAATAATGTTTAAGTTTGCTAACAACCATTTTTCTTAGAAGCAGAAATTTCGTTAATTATTTTGTTTTTGGTATAATTTTTAAGTTTGCTAACAATTATTTTTCATAGTAGCAAAAATAGTCCTTGTAAATTATTTAATTTTTGGAATAATGTTTATGTTTGCTAACAACCATTTTTCTTAGAAGCAGAAATTTCGTTAATTATTTTGTTTTTGGTAAAATTTTTAAGTTTGCTAACAATTATTTTTCATAGTAGCAAAAATAGTCCTTGTAAATTATTTAATTTTTGGAATAATGTTTAAGTTTGCTAACAATTATTTTTCCTATTAGCAGAAATAGACCTCGAAAATTATTTAATTTTTGGAATAATGTTTAAGTTTGCTAACTACCATTTTTCATAGTAGCAAAAATAGTCCTTGTAAATTACTTAATTTTTGGAACAATGTTTAAGTTTGCTAACAACCATTTTTCTTAGAAGCAGAAATTTCGTAAATTATTTTATTTTTGGTATAATTTTTAAGTTTGCTAACAATTATTTTTCATAGTAGCAAAAATAGTCCTTGTAAATTACTTAATTTTTGGAATAATGTTTAAGTTTGCTAACAATTATTTTTCCTATTAGCAGAAATAGACCTCGTAAATTATTTAATTTTTGGAATAATGTTTAAGTTTGCTAACAACCATTTTTCGTATATATATAAATAAATAGTTAATTAAATTATTATATATAATTGAGCAGCCCTATATAGCCGTTCACAACCCTGCAGGTGGAAATCTTGGAATTCAAAATCGTTTAGTGCAAGATTTCACCCACAGATGTCATTATTAGTTCACTTAAAACGCGTTCTTATTTTTTGCTTTGTATTATTTAAATTATATAAAGTTTTTATATCGCTTTTCTCAAGTGGATTCGTAGATCAGTGTGTAAGCCGTCCGAACGTCGCGCATGAAAATTGGGGCATGGTATCGAATCCCACAGCTTGAGAGAATATTTTTTGAAAATTAATTGTTTTTACACATAATAAAATAAAAATGTCATGATTTCAAAAATTCACTCATGACGTCAGAGAAAAATGAAGAAATGAATTAATGACGACAGCGGGGCAGGATGGGGGGGAGGGGGACCGTCTTTCTTGACGTCATCGAATAGGCGAAATCGCGACCATAATATACAAACGAAAAAAGTATCTCTTTAGTATGAATAAAAAAATGTTGACAGCGTGGCTGGGGCGGAGGAGGGGAAGGGGAAATCGGGGACAATTTACAGACGGACGGACGGACGGACGGACGGACGGACGGACATTAACGACTATTAATATATAGATTATGTTAGAATAAAACGCCTCTATGTTCACAGATTTTTAAACAACACTCTTTAAATTATTTCTGATCTGTTGTCTTAAATTAAATCTATCTTTTTTCCAACCAGTGGAGTGTCGCAAAAGTATATACATTTTTGGGGCCCAGATTGATAAGATACTCATTTGCTAAAACGCAATATTTTAACTACTGCACTGCCAAAAACACAAATGTATATGCCGATATTAAATTATATCAAAATTGTTAGTTAAATTTATATTGACGACTAAATTAATGATTATTATTTAACAATATTGAAAAACGATTTTCAACTATGTTTTCAACATAATAAGTTTTTATGAATACAAATTGTAAGTTATTTGCTTATTATCTCATTTCAAGAATGGAATCAATATAAAGATGAGGCTAGGACATTACTAGTAGTAAGCTAGTCGCTCCTTCTACGGGCTGTTTTTATTTTACGGTGGGGTGGGAGAGAAGGCATGAAAAAATCACAACATCAATGAATAAAACACCAATGCACCAATTTGAAGATTCAAACTGTATTTGCCACTTCCCATTCTGAATTTTTAGAAAAATCCTTTTATCTTATATGGCACTGGCAAGCACATGTTGACGAAATAAAAAATAAAAATTACCATTTAATTTAAGATTACGACTGAAGGTGCTTGGTAGAATTTCAATATTAAATTTGAATCGTTCAAATTATGTATATTCACACAAGTTTTGTCGCTAACGACCCAGGTTTCGCCTTTCGACGTCTTTAGGCGTGCAAGCGCACGGATGAACTTGAACCGATTTGGATGGTGAGTAATTTTAGGAATTATATTTATTTTTGTTTGCTGGAATGAAATCTGTAGGCATTCCCATGGGTCATTGTTATATTTCGCCAGCAATGGCTTTAAACTTAGTTAGTGAACATTTATTTCTTATATAAACACGATACATTTATTTACAAAACGTCAGTTCAAGTTCATCCGTGCGCTTGAACGCTTGAAGATGCCGAAAGGCGAAACCCGGATCGTGAGTGACAAAGCTTGTGTGAATGTACATAAATAATACCATACTCGCAATTTTTTGCCCCTCCCTGAAGATTGCTAAAATTACATCCCTGGTTATGGGTATCTAGCAATATATTTGGTTTTATGTGACGAGGGAATTAAGTGAGGCCTTGGTTTGATTTTTAAATAGGGGCCCAATGTCCAACTACGCCACTGCACGGCTGTTAACTTATTTCACTTAACTAGTATGTAGTTCATACAAGAGTTCGTCACGTCTTCTATTGTATGCTCCGGATGTTATCAATATAAATGATATTTTTACTGTCACTTAAAGCATTGTAGACAAATGTAAATTATTGAGAGGTCAACATGCAGTGCTATATGATTGCGGGGGCATGCCATTTTTTTTTTTTTATCTAGTTAACAAACTAATAACATTAGTATCGGCCGATAAGAACGCTGCTTTTACCGAAAAATTTAGTTAGGTCCACTCGAAAATTATTGCATATCGACTGTGAAAAGGAAAAAGGACGTAATCCACTCGTAGCAAATTTTACAGGAGGCACAAAAAACGTGTTTTGATGATTTTGAGCCATATGCAAATTATGAAATATACACAACCTTAAAGTGCATGGAGACTTCTTAACTGGTGTTTAATTGACATAATCTAATATTGGTTAAAGAAATTGTCGAGGAAAAACCCTTTTTTCAGTCTTTTTTCTTGGTTTTTATTTTCACAAGCTCATCTTTTTTGAAACTTTAAAGTTAAATTTAGATACCAATTTGGCATTTGCAGCTTACATCCTTTTGATAGTACGTGTATCAATTTCGATACATTGTGATTATGGGAAAAAAGCTATTTTAAAAAAACTGTGGGTTACGTTCTTTTTCCTTTCCACAGTCGATATGTAATATTTTTTCTTCAGCGATATGAGCTTTAGTGATTTTTACAGTAGAGAATTGGATATTTTGAATATATAATTTTCATTTTCTTGCTTTGGGTGCTTAATTTAATAGATATGCTTTATGACATGCCACTCGTAAACTTAATTAATGTCGCATTTAAAAATCACAGGACATTTAAATGGGAATAGGAAAATACCAAAAAAACAAACAGTGGAATTTAAAAAACCGATGATTTACGCATATTACGAAATATGACTATGAAAATTGGTCGTCATTTTGGTGTAAATTGTTTGCTGTAAACCAGACATGGGCAACCTTTTCTAGGTCTGGGGCCAAATTATCATTCTGTCTCCGAGTCAAGGGCTGGACCAAATTATTAAACATAATAAAGTATTATTAAATTAAATAAAACACGTTGCTATTTCTTATATGGCGGTGATCATGAATTAGAAGTAGCCACTGCAAGCGCCCGTGTCACCTCCATTATTTAATCCCTCCCTGGAAGTATTAATTTCTTTCTCTAATACTTCGCCGAGCCGATTTTTTCCGGCCCTGATTCATTCCGGCCTGTGGTTGCCCATATATGCTGTAAACCTTGAGTGAGTTTTTTCAGCTTTTACTGGACATGTGTAGTTTATTACATATTTAAATAGTAACTGTTAAATGGAGAATTGTTAAAAAAGGTTAATTTTAACATCAATATATTTGATTTTGTTAACATTTAATAAATGGTGCATTTTGGTTGAGGTGCGTTTTTTTTTGAGAAAAATAGGAAGTCACTGCTTAAGTACGCCTTTGGCTCCCTGTTCATTACATATTTGTTCATTACACATCTACAAATATATATTTTAAATATAACAATAAGGAATGCATTACCCAACTGGGATGTTATGAAAATTCTATTAAGCTAGATTCTATTATATAAAAGATTTTTTGTAAATAAGTCACTTAATAATTTGTCTTAATTATAGGTGTCGCTGTGAGATCGTAACTCTCACCTTTAACAATTTGACTTAAATTTAAGTGAATGTTTCATACTTATATTAAATTATTAGTCGTTTTTCCTGATTCATGTGAATTTTAATTTTGCATTCTACTATTTATAATTAAATATCGTACAGAACAGATTTAGTATATTTTTGATCAGTAAAGAATTAGTAACACGTTGTAATATATATTTACAAAACTTTTTTGTCGTGAAAGTTTTTGTTCATGGTCAAATTAAATGTAATAAATGTATTGTCTATGTTAAGTTTTTATTTTAAGATAACTGGATTATAGCTGGAGTAATTTTTAAAACTGTTTGTATATTATTATTATTACGTGGATCAGAGATGGTTTTATGGATCAGATATGTAATCACCTGTTCTATCAATCGTAAATAATATAATAATATGGTATCCGGAAAACGACCGCCAACAATTCAGCTCCCGAAATTTACCTATAAATAATTCAACGCCAAACAGTTCATCGCGTCAACAATTCAACCCTCAAAATTATCCTTCCCACATTTCAAAATCAGCAATTCACTGCTTAATTGTAACTATGTTTTGGTTGTAATAAATTCTCAATTTAACAGTCCAAATTTTGGAAGATCTCTATGTTCCAGAAAAACAATTGAATCGTCGGGAGTAAATTCAGCAAGAGAAAACATTTTTTATTTAATCTTTATTTCCTCTTAAAATAATGATAAATTTTCAGCATTATGATTTCAGAGATTTGTAATGTTTGTTTTAAAAAATATTTTCTCGCATATTTATATTTTATTAAATAAACGTTCAATGTTAAGCAAATTATTACTTGCGTTTTATGAAAAATATTTACACAAGATTAAAGTTTTTGCTTGAAATTTATTCATTTATAAAAAGTAAGTAGTTTTTAAAATGTTTGGAATGATTTTCATATGTGTACACTGCCGACAAAAATATAGTCAATTGTTTGAGTAGGTAAGTAAAATTATTTAAAAATAAAACCGACTGTTAAATTTTTCAAAAATCGAATAAAAACCGTCAAGCATATTTTTTCCTACTAGTGACTTACTGTATTGCACAAATTCAAATTAAGAATTATTCTCCGATAACTGAAATCACCAATCTAGCTCTGTTCGAAAATGCAGATTGTATTTTATTCAGTGACGAAATAAAAAATAAAGAATAATAAAAAATGTCCGATCCCAATTCACTTGAATGGACAAACAGTGACCGGCATTGTTCGTTGTTTTATCATGTTTTTAAATATAATACATATTTATAATTACTTTTGGGAAGGCGTCACTAAGTTAATTATTATGAACAGAAACTAAACCATAAATGGAGCGATTCATCGGCCAACATCACACAAGACCGTTTAATGATAACATTTTTAGTTTTTATTACTGTGCGCTAAATACTTCACAGCGATTCTAGTAATTATTAATTATTTATGAATATGATACCTTGTTGACACGATGTGAAAGAAAAATAATGACATGAAAGAGGTATATAATAAAATTTGTTTTTTTTTTATTACTGATTGTGTAACGAATTATTTTGACACGAATGTCACCTCTTTCAGACTTACTATCGTAAGGCATTTATAAAGTAAAGATTACAAAATTCATTTCTCACGAAGCTTACCCTTCCTTACACAAGTTATGAATTTGTTAATAGTAGTATTATTGTTTCTATCGTAAAGTACTCTTGTAGAAAAAAAACCCGTATTTTTTTTGAAATTTAGAAGTTAAGAGTTAAGTAATATCATAAAAATGAATTTCCAAATAGCTGCCGCCGAATCCATCGAAAATAAGAAAGTATGTAATAATAATGATTCGGCTGTAAATTTTGTAATGTTAAACTTAATAGATAATTTTCTTATTCCATTGATTGTGTTACTAGTTGAGGTGTATTGTGTCGCCTCTATCGTATTTTTTTAAAATGTACCTTATCATTGATTTCAATTTTTAATTCATATGAATGGAGGGATTAGATGGGCCAAGTAAAATAACTCAATAGCCGTACGTATAAAAAGAATCATAATATTTTATCGCACAATATTACTATTATTATTATTTTTTAATCGTGTGATATATTTTTTATATCGACTGGTAACTTGGTCACATACGAAGTCCTAAATCCAACTGTTTTTTTTTATATTACCTGATACATGACCAGGACATAAAGAACACATTAAGTACGTGTCACATAAAAGATTTCTGCATACTCTTTTTATTATTTTGGTCCTTAGTGTCTTTTTTATTTCCTCTATTCATGTGTCTGATAAAATCACGTTTGTTCTCTTACAAATTAGCTCCTTTTGTAAATTTGAAAGTGCCAATTCCATCCGTACGTCAAATGAAGTTGCGAATATTATTTCCTTATACTTTTTTATGTACAAAAATCATTTGTCGAATTCTTTTATTAATCTTTTGTACATCTTAAAAGTCATCATAAAAGCCAATTGGTTCTTATAAATCTTGCATTTCGTGATAAAGACCTTTATGGTCTTCAATTAGGTTGCGTGCTGTAAATCTCTGTGATAGGGATTGGATGAGAAGAAAGGAAAATCTTACGGGAAACCATTTTTCGATTGATTGACAAAACGACGAATGCACGTGTAAAAAGATTCGAATTCTTAACCACGGAATCGAGTAAGAAGAGAGCATAGAATACATTCATCACTCGGATTTTATTATAAATACAGTATATTTATTTATTTAGAATATGTTGAAAAACATCTGCAAAAACAATAAACTTATATTAGGTCAGTACTTTTTATTTTATAGTTTTGTATAATATGTCACTCAGATGAATTATTTTATTTACATAAATTCGTTCCAAGAAGGATTGAAAACTTAGTGCAGTGATGTTAATTTATAATAAGTACAATTTTAAAATAATGTTTAAATATTTGCACAGACAAGTGAGAAAAGGATAGAGGAACGCCCATTCCACTGAACGTAAACCTGTTGATTTTTCTTCATACGTTCCTCTCTCGCTATATTTGTTGCGGTGCAGGTTGCGTCATTAATTCCGAACCGTCTGAAAGTTGGTTTTTCGCGAGCGAAACGCTAGAGTAGGGGACGTCGCGGCGCCGATTCGCTTCGCCCGAGACGTCAGTCACCGACAGGCGTCCGCGAGGGTAGTTCGTGCCGCCTTCTCCGCTATCTCTATCATTTCGACGCCGCAAATTTCGAACTTGACACAATACGATATAAACACGGCGATGAGAGTGACGAGGACTTTACGAAAATAGGAGTGCGCTCTTCTTGTTTATTTTTAATTTGTTGTTTATGGTGCGCCTAAATATTTTTTTGGTGGTTTTTGACTTTGAGTTTTCGATGTTGGTGTAGGACGTGTAAAATGGGACCAGGAAAAATGTTGACGATGAGCTGGTGTCATTTTTTACTGTTGATTACCATCGCGGGGACCTTTTTATCAGGTTTGTAATTAACATAAGTACATTATATGATAAATGTGTTCAATTATGCCAAGAATTTTCAAGCTATAACAAGTTAGATTCGTACAATTTTAATCTCAAAAGTTTGTTAAAATTATTTCGAAACTTGTTAAGTTACGCAAAACATAAAACTTTTCATTTCGAAATCTAAATTAAAAATTCATTAATATTTGAATATTAAACTCGCGACTTTAAAAGCTGTGCAAAATATTTATATTTCGCAGAAATGTTTTTTTGTCATTCTAATTAGATTTTCAAAAAACTTAATAAAAAAATAATTTTAATGATACCATCAATAAAAAATTTCGTCATACTTTAAAACTTTGTTTGTATGTTATGAATACAGATGACTGCCTACTTTACATTATTTTGTTTATTTCACAAATAAAAAGCATGTAAATAAAAATAAATGTGCTTTTATTAGCAAACGTTATTCCGTGACCCAACATCTTAAGGAAGTTGTATTTTCAACGTAATAATAATATTCAAAGTTTTATGCCTGAAACACACGAATTTTCTAGTAACGGCGGAACCTAAAATTAAGTATTATTGAATGTTTTTTTCAACCTATAATCTAGATTTTTGTAAGCCACATGTTCTTACTGGACATGGCAGATCTAAATATAAACATTGCCAATGAAGTAACTTCATAGAGCGAACATTCTGGCCCTGGTCCAATGAAAGTAATATTTGGGGAATCGCGGAGTATGAAAATACGAATGATGCGAGGGTCTAATTTTGTGCATAACATCGTGATTTTTTTCATTTTACTTCGCGTTTTTGCATTGCATTATCTTCCTTACGAAATAAGCCATAACGCCAACGACCTGAATTAAAGTGCGACGTCTGATGAATAACGGCCAAGCAATTTTTTTATCTGTTTGGAAATTCGTTTGTAAGAACATGAATGAATCGAGACTCTAGTACATTATATTTGTTTTTTGCTAGCACTATACTACTATCACTTAAAAATAATTGTGACTTTAATGTAGTAGTACTAAAATTAATTATTAAATTTAGATTTTTGCTAGTATTTATATTCGCGAGTAATTCAGTTTTCACCGTTGTATAATTGAAATCTCGGGAGAAAATTTAGCGAATATTTTTATCAATCATATTTTGTTAGCTTCTCGTTTTATACGATGTTTATCGAAATATCTATCCGTCAATCGTACTAATTATTGACAAGTCAGATTCGACTCGAGAGACAGAAATAGCCAAAAAATTAATAATGATTTTTTTAAGCCTAGGTAAGATTTAAAATTGTTACAAAGTTCATTAAAAACCGACGTTTGAATTTTGACATTTTTTGATTTGAGAACATTGAATATTACTTACACTAAAATAGTATTCTAGTTTGAAAATTTTGATATAATTTAAATAACTTAAAATAACAAAAATGCTCCATTTTTTTGGGATAATTATTTTAATTGAAACAAATTGAAGTATTGCATTCAGACGAGGGAAAATAAATCCTTCGTTTGACTTTAAAAAATAATGATGGAACTAATAAAATTAACTAAAAATAAATGATCTAGTCATAAAATTATTGACTTATTTGCGTAGCTTTAGGATGAATCACAGCGAAATTATAGACTCATGCGGTCAGTCTTGAGTGCAAAGCTATCGAAATCATTTTATTATTGTCAAAAGAATCCGTATTCTAAAAACCACAATAAATAAACTTCAATGTAAAAAAATATGCGGAGTATTGTGTTAAAAATGTTAACACCCTATCACTTTTATTTCTCTGTAAATGTAACTTTACTTGATGTAATGTCATTATATTAAGAAAAATATAATACTCATTTTTACTAATTTCAATTTTATTTTATGTGATCAAGACCGGTTCCGCTCATAACGAGCTATATCAACTGATAAGAGAATGCTTTGTATAAATAACACTGTCATATTGTATTCTATGCTTTATTTTTTGAATAATTTGAGTTTAAGCTGAAAGGTATTTTTATTATATATAGTTCAGGAAGCATAATAAATGTTCTACATCATACGAACATTTACAATTTAAAAGAAGTTTTTCGGAATGACTTGATATTAAATTATTTGAAAAAAAGCTCAGATTGAAACACGTGACTATTTTCGTAACTGAAGAATTTTGTGTGGCGCTAAATTTTCCACGAGGGAACGAATATGAGCGAGTGTAAACTGACTTGTTGAATATTTGTATACATGTACCTATATAAAATGAGAATATATAATATTTTAAGCTCGCCATTTTAGTATTGCTGAAAAATACTTTGATCATTTTTAAATCTGGCAAAAGCCTATTAAAAGCTGGCGTCGGGAATAAATTTAGTCATGGTAATACTACATAATATCATATATAATTATATAATGAGAGTTTTATAATGCTGCTTTCACAATTTAAACAAGCATATTTTATTTCTCACGAATGTTGGACGTAAATTTTCTTCTAAAATGAAACCATTTAACATATCAGGTTAGTCGCCTGTGTGGTCGAGTGGTCAACGTCGTTGGCTTCGGTTACGGAGGTCACGGGTTCGAATCCCAGTAAGGACAGTTTTATAAATTGATTTTTCAATCGATTTATGAATTTCTGTTCGAAGGCATGGATGTATGTGATGTCTTGAATTTCCCTTTCCCATCCTATCCTATGAACGGGGCGTATGGAGAGCGATTAGCTAACCACTAGTTCTTTCTTAGCCCTATACTTCTATTCCTACTCTCTTTGGAAAAAAAGAGGTTGAGCAACTGAGTAACAAGCAGTTCTCTTAGAAACACTTCTGTTGAGATAAACTCTATTAGGAGTCCATATGCTCCACATTGGGAGCGGACATGGTAAATAATACGTAATTAACTTTGTTATTTTTCAAAATGAATTAATAAACATTTCAATAAAAAGTAGTTTTTATAACTTGCCTATTCCACAGGTTGTCTATAAATTGTGGCACGTGCTTTGCTTATTTGAGAAGCATTTTTAAAGAAACTATCATAAGATTATTTACGAATAAACAGTTATAAATTAAAAAATGGAAGTCTTCGTTGCTTGTTTCTTTCTACTGAAGGGAGGGAAGGGAGTTTAATACAAACCATAAGCAAATTGGTCAATTGCTGTGGAAGGAAAATCCATTATTTAATGTAAAATGCTCACAATTAATTTATCTTGTAAATAATTAAGGGTTTGACAATGAACAGCTAAGAGTTCTTAGAAATTTATGAAATCAGTTACAATTATATTCTTATTGATTTGCCCTTCGGTAAGTAGTTATTTTGTAAAATCTCTTATTTATGTATTAAGACTACATGCGTCAACAAGAAATTTGAATTGTGTAATTTATAAGTTAAGAATAAGCATTTTTAGTGTACTCGAAAATAACCTGACGATAGTTTATCTGAAGATGTGTCTTAAAGATGCCAATCACGTGTCACAATTTGCAACACGACATGTGGAATATTAAAGTAATATATATATATTTTTTTAAATAAACTTCCACAAAGTTACCGCCGAACACTTTGTTATTATTGGGTATCAAACAACCTTTTTAAACATATAAAAACAAATAAACAACCTGTATGTATGCAAATATTGAAACAAAATAGTAAATTCTGCAACGATAT